>JAEMOT010003655.1:322135-357278 GCA_019297695.1 Apostasia ramifera
CTTATAAATAGGTACTAATATACTCTTTCTCCATTCATTTGGCATCCTTTTAGTCTTCAAAATCATATTAAACAATCTAGTGAGCCAAGAAACTCCTTCATCTCCTAAGCACTGTCAAACATCAATCGGGATGTTATTTGGTCCTACAGCTTTTTTATGTTTCATCTTCTTTAAAGCTTTCCAGACTTCAGCTTCACTAATACGTCGGATGTAAGAGTAATTTTTACTTTCTTTTAGGGTGCTGAATTCTGTAAAATCAATTGAATTTTCACAATCTTCATTGAAAAGCTGTTGAAAGTAATTCATCCATCTATTTTTGATATCTTCTTCCATAAAAAGTACTCTTTGATTTTCATCTTTAATACATTTTACTTCAATTAAATCTTTAGTTTTTCTATCTCTTGCCTTGGCAATCCTATATAATTGTCTTTCTCCTTCTTTAGTGTCTAGCTTCTTATATAAATCCTCAAGAGCCATATTTTTTGCAATGCCTACTGCTTTCTTAGACTCTCGTCGAGCCACTTTATATTTCTCCCACTTATCATTATTTTTGTTTTTAAACCAATCTCTATAACAAATCTTCTTCTCTTTAATTTTTTCTTGTACATCATCTTTCCACCACCTGTCGACTGTTTTAGTGAAGCTGAAGTATCTTTATTATCTAAAGGATTCATGTCATGATTGATTCGACAAGTTTTACGCTGGCTGTCGACTGCCTAACGCAACCCTCCGCGTTTCTCATCCGGGACTTGGGACCCGGCAACGGCGCGTTTATGTGTGATGTGATATACCTGGTTAAAATTAAATCAGGTTAATTTTAAACTCTTAGGTAAACAGTTCCTTAATGTTGAAATTCCACAAAATGTGCATTTTTTATTTGATAAGAAAATGGGCATTTGTTGGCTCTTCCAATGTGGTGATTCACATTTTTTAATTATATAATTCTCTTGTTTTCATTCCTGGATAATTTTATTCATTCATGCATGATGTTCCATTCTAGACGCAGTTGGGTGTAAAAATATATTAATCTATTAATTAGTATGAGCGTGATATTTTATGTTTGATCTTTTTGAAATGAACCAATTTTATTTTTGAACATCTGCTGAAGCCTGGATTAAATTAGTACAACATTTTATGGTTTAATAAAGTTCTTCTGCCTCTTTTAACTTTTTATGATTTTCTTTTGAGGTTTTTCTACTTTTTTTTTTTATTTCTATTGCATTTGAAATTTTGTTGGTACATATGTTCTTTTAAACGGAAAGTCCAAATGCAATAATATTGTAAAATTAATTTTAATATTAAAATTTATATATCATATATCATCATATAAATGTAGACCCAATTTATGTGTGACGGATATCAAACCTTGATACGAAATTCAAAAACCAACTAGCGCATGTACATCCATAAACATTTGAAAAAGCATTTACTTACAACATAAATTTAAATATGACAGCATGTATTTTGTACCGTCTAGAATGCTTGAGTAGAACAAAATGGTATAAAAACATGCAAGAACACATAGATATCATAAAGAATGATTTATTTTTTTTCTTGTTTAACATCCAAAATTAGATTTTCATAAATATCACATCATACTTTGAATGTATGATTACAAACTGTACTCTTTCTGTCAAGTTGAGGAAGATATAGCCCACCCTTCATCTTTATTTAAGGAAAGAAAAACTAATCATTTATTAATAAGAAGGGATGAAATTTGTAATTATACATTTAAAATATAGGGTGATATATGTAAATATAAAATTAATGTAGTTTTTCTTAATTTAAATATCACATTGTCAATCTTATGGTCAAATAAATGAAATAACTACAGCTAAAATATGAGACCATTGACTTTAATACCTGTGTCAAACTTTGGCAACCAACTCAATTTGTTAATTTATAAAATAATATTTGTGGGTTAATTTTGATAGCTAACCATTCTATCCTTCACGTTTTATTTACTCTACATTCTGGGAAGTGGAAAACTAAGTAGTATTATTGTTTCTGAGCTGTAGATTAGGAAATCAAAGGAAAGCATATATATTTGGTTCCAATATAATGGCTAATGAATCGGAATTGCATTCTGTTATCTTTGGATAACCTTAGGAAGAGGAAAGCTCTTGAAGGCCCTTGGATTTCTACTTAGTCTTCTTCCCCGACTTTTACAATTAAATCTACTCAAAATTTATGCAAAATAAAGCTATGCATGGCTAGCATTGGCTAAACGGCTTAGAGGACCCGTATGAGAGACAATGGAAAGGTGTGAAAGCAGGTAAAGAATTGGTCAACCATTGTCTGAAACTCATAATTTCATTTGAGCACACTTCAAAACTTAAAGATCTAGCAATTTTGATTCACCAGCTTCTTACGGCATGGAGGACCAGCACGAGAGACAAGGGAAAACGGTGAGAGTTGGTAAAAAAAGGATCAATCTTCGCCAAAAACTCATAATTTCATTCTAGCACACTTGAAAATGAAGTCAGAAGTTGCGTCTTCTTCTTCTTCTTACACCAGTGAATTCCCAAGAACATGGCTGAGAAAGAGTTTCAATACCCAGAACTCCAATTGCTTATCAAATTCCCGCAAGTCAAAGGTAGAAATCCCAAGGTTCTAGGTGATAATGTTTGCAACTAGTGATATAAATGTGATCAGTTCTTTGGGGTTAACAACACACCAGATGAAAGCAAGATAACCTTGTTTTCCATTTCATTCTCCGGACGCAGCGAAGCGGAGCAAGAACGTTTTGGAATGGAAGGAACACAAGAAGGCAATACACGAGCATTTTGGGCTAGCTTATGAAAAGGAATTGTAGCCTTGTAGGATGTGTTGATGGCTATATGAAATGTGAAAACAAATCATAAGAGCCTTGAATGTCTATTGGATCATAAACTTTTAGAAATGGATCACCAAACTGAAGTGGTTTAACTTTACAATCAATTATAAGAAGGAATGTAAAAATTAAGATGCAGATGCGCTCTTTAGGGTCTTAGAAGATGTCCAAGTGGAAAGCTCAGATATTTTCACTTTGGTACCCGCAAAACTACTGGAAAGGTTGAAGGAACTTAGAATAATGACCCTAGGCTATAAGAATACATCACTGAAACACTGGCAAAAGAACCAGCTTCAGGAAAATACACTTGGGATTCCAACAACTATGGAAAAAAAGGCTAGTGGTAGGATGGAATACACGAATTCAGATGTTGAGGGTACTACTGCCAACGTCAAATTATGTTTTGTTGGAGAGATTTAAGAAAAACAGTTAGGAAAATCATGGTTGAATGTGAAGTTTGACAAAAGAACAAGGTAGAGAACATTGCTACCCGGGTCTTCTTCAGCCACCACCCTCCAAGTAAGGTATGGGAAGAAATCACAATGGATTTCGTTGAAGCTCTGTCATCATCACATGGCAACGAAACAACATGAACCTCACAAGTTGTCCCCAAAATATTATGGCCCTTTTCAAGTAAAGCTAGAATCAGACTAGTCACTTTATAAGCTGAAACTCCCATGGGAAGCCAAGATCCACTCCGTGTTCCATGTCTCACCACTTACGAAGAATGTTAGAGCTCAACCTATGTTAGCAGAGTTACTTGGTGTAGCAAATCAGTAAGGCCAGCAGGTAGTCTTCCCAGAAGAGATCTTGGGGAGTAGGACAATCCTGCGTGATCAAAAAGATTGATTCCACAATTACTAATTTAGTGGTCGCGCTCCAAGAATGAAGATGCAACCCGGGAGAAAGAGGAGCCTCAGAGGAATCAAGTTGCAAGGGAAGGAACACCATCTTTGAGGAGAATGATGTTTTTAACGGGGGAGGGAAATTTGACATGTACTAGCAGGAATTTTAAAATTTATTTGCGTTGAACTGGTTTAGAGGCCAAGCAGGTGGGCTCAGCTGCCTCTTGTCATAATAAGCTCAAGTGTGTTTGTAAAGATTAACGTTAGCAAGATTAAAAAATTAATTTCATAAAATAATATTTATATTTTGAAAGTTGTATATGATGCAATATAAAATTAGTTATTACTCAAGAATGTGTGTGATGTACAATTAATTCGTTATTATTTTAGTATATGTGTAAGATGTGAAAAGTCTAACTTAGTTCCCCCAAGTTAACTTTTCTAATAAGTGGTATCAGAGTTGATGATTTAGTGGATCAAATAGTTCATACGGATTGTACTCCTATGGGTTTTGTGTCTTCTATCATAGTTAAGAAATTACAAGAGCGAGTAATTTTCACTGTGCTTCCAGGTAGTTAAATGATCTTTTGAGATGCATGTAGTTGAATGGCCCATTAGAAGGAAAAAAATTCAATGCGGATGGAAGTTTATATAAGGGAGAGATTTGTTAGAATAAACATGAAAATAGTGGTATTAATATACAATTAAAGATCCTTATCCGATCTCGGTGACCACCGCTCTGCTGGCCGCTGAATCCATAAATCGATGGCAGCCGGCTATCGATAGATCTCACTCGAGATCTAAAAATTTCGAATCACCAGAAAGACAACGCCAAATGAACGGAATAGCTTGTACTGAACTACAAATCGAGAAGGCGGCCGCGATACCTAATCTTGCCCTAACCTCAGCGGTACGGAGATCTGAATTTTTGTTTCCCTAGAAATAAGACGCGAACTAACGAAAGATCGAGAAGGCGATCATGATACCTAACCTTAGCGGAACTTCGGCGGCATGGCGGAGAGGATGAAAGCGTCGGCCACCGCCTGGTGCTCGCCGAGACGAAGCACGTCCGCGCCGGAACAGCAACAGACTCATCGACGGAAGGAGCTGTTGTGAACTAACAGATCGCGAAGGCGGCCGTGGCGCCTGACTTCGGCAGCGCGGCAGAGCGACGAATGAAAACGTCGGCCAGCCTGGCACTCGCTGAGATGAGGCACGCCGGAGCGGAGCCTCAGTCTCTGCTGTTGACAGCTGTGTACGGTGAAAAATGAGATCGAAGAAGCAAAAAACATATTTTTTTAGAGCGTGGGCGGCAGGATTCGAACCTGCGCGGGCAAAGCCCACATGATTTCTAGTCATGCCCGATAACCACTCCGGCACGCCCACATTAATGAAAGATGTTTAATTTATATAGAGATAATATTAAGTTAAAATCCTTTTTTTTATTTCACTTCAATTTCTAACGCAAAAACCTCTTCTCTAAAAAGAGGAGCCTGAGGCCTCATTTGTTTCGAAGCTTTTTTTTTAGCTGAACATAAATTTTAATTATAAAAATTAATTTTTTTACACATCTAACACAAATACAAATTTTAGAATCATTTTTATTTCACATTTTATGCACTTTTTAATATTAAAATAAAATTCTTTGATATAAAATTTAAAAAATAAATTAATTATTTTTTCTTGTCTAAAAAAAAAATTTGAACCAAATGAGGCCTGAGAGTGACTTGAGTGCATTTGATCTAGCACCTCTTGCTTTAGCTACGACTTCAGTCTTTTGGCATCTAACTCAGGAGACGAGAATCAAGCTAAGTCTCCTGAGTTGTCTCCGTCTTCATCATCATCTTCTTCAAACACATCAGGTGAACGTCTGAAAAATGAAGCTGTGTCTCTGCTATAGACTAGAGGATTAAATTGAGCATCCAGGAGGCATAATATAATGATATATCATGATAAAATTAAGATAAGTTAGAATTTCTTCTTTCTATCTAATTCTATCACTGACATGTAACTATAAGTACACCTTAAATCACTCGAAGGTTATCTAACAGATTAAAAAGTGGAGGGAAGAATAAAAACATGATATTTTTATAGCAATAATTATAGCTCATTCATATATTTTACATAGGTTTATAAAAATAAAATTATTTCTATCCTCAAGAACAAATAATATTTCGCTCAAGTCACTCTCACAAAGAATTATTTTTGATTTATTTCATCAAATTTGACAGTTAAGTTGTATGTTTTTTTTAAAAAATATATATTTAAGTATTTAAAATTACTATTATAATCTTATTATTTTTTATTATTCTAACCTATAATAATTGAAAGATAATGTAATATTCAATAATCTATGTAAAACATACTTACATATCTCTAATTATAAGTACTTAAATATTTATTTTGAAACAAAAAAATGTAATAAAATTTTAAAAAAAAAGTGCTCATGTGAAATAAATTCTAGAAAAATGGGCTGGACTGAACTTTTTCATTTTATAGACCAAGTGGAATAAAGTCTACGGCAGGGGCTAGAATATAATTACCCTATTTTAAAGTGCAAACTCTTCATATTTTATTAAAGGCCTTGTAAATTATTAATATAAAAAATATACCAAAATAGAATAAAATAAGATGATAATTTTTAAGTAAAAATCTGAATATTCAGGGGAAAAACTATGACGCCATCTAGGCGATTTAAATCCACTAATCGAATCCCTTCTTTTACAAAACTTAGTATCTTTAAATGAAAATCGAATAAGAGAATAAGTACAAGAGAGAAAGAGAGAGTTTCTCCTACCTCCTTTTTTGCTCATTTTTTGCACTTATTTATAGCTTAGAAAAGAGAAAATATAATGAGTGTAGTCTCTCACGTTTGACATTTATTTCTGCAAAAGACGATTAAATAGTGAACCCTCATACTTTCTTAAATGCTGAGTTGACATAATAGTACGGATAGTACAATCTAATAATATCTCCTTGAAGAGCTGTTCGACTATGGCTGTTCGAGTAGGACTGTTCGACTAGAGCTATTCGTAGTCTATAGGTGTTAGAGAAGGTTCTAACATAAATATTATAAAATATCCCACTACATTATTATCTTCTACTTAATTTATATATATATATATATATATTTTATTTTTTATTAAGTCAAGAGACATGTACAGATATTTTCTTTGAGGCATAATAAAGAGGAAAAGAAAATCTGGTAGGTCTTTATAATTTATTTATAATTATATTTTAATTTATATTTTTTAAAATTTTCACTTAAACTTTTTATATTTTTTTAAATTCTTCACTTAAATTCTTAAAATTTAAAATAAAAACTTAATTTTTTTTTAAAAAATAGAGACTTAATTAAGTGGCAATAATTTTAATTAAAGATATAAGTAAAAAAATTATAAAGTATAAATTGAAATATAATTATAGATAAATTATAGAAACTTGTTAATATTTTAGTATGAACTAAAGTGTATTACAGAAATTTAATAGATTAACATCTGTTACTTTTAACGTATATCATAAATTTTTGAAATTAAAATGTACTTAATCTGTTAATCATCGATTTAGAAGAGGGTTATAGTAATTATCGACTCCATGTCTCAAATTAGAGATGCAAATTATTGTTATGTTATTATTTTGCTATTATTTAGGGGGCGTTTGGTTTGTTATTATCTTGATGTTATGTTATGTAATCTAGATGTCATGATATCTAAATATCATCTTTTGATTAATAATTCTATCATCTTATAGAAGATTATTTATAGATATCATTAAACCAAACAATTATTTTTTCTAAATAACATAACATAATATTAAGATAACTGTGAACCACCCTTTAATGTGATCTTAATAGGCCTTTAAAATAGACGGATCTGAATTTTAAGTCAGATAAGTTTCACTCGGACTCTACCCGATGCTCGCCTATAATCATGTTGACTCAATAGACACGATACAACTATGTAAAAAAATCATATCAAGTCATTATTAGGGTCAATAACCCGAATTTAATCCGATAATAAATATCTATTTGAAGGCGAAAATATCTATTTGAAAGCTTAATGGGGCCCAACGGTCATATAATTTGTATTTAGGCACCTAATATCTTGTCTATTTATGCAGGGGCCTCATAATTGTAGATTTTTTCTAGCAATTTCATAGTGCAATAATAGCAACTTAGTTCGTACGTTCCATTAAATATTCTTAATTATTTCATCTTTATTACTTTTCATGTTTCTTTCGTAATTTAATATAACTTTATTTCACATTTCTAATAAAATTTTATTTCATATTTTTTAAATTTTCGAAAGATCATAAAAAATCCAGATGAAATCATCACTGTAGAGTAAACGAAATAAAAAAAAACGATCATATTAAAAACTTAGAGTTATAGCAGAGCAAAAGAGAAGGAATCAAAGGGAGCGAACTCGTGGCGCAATGCATGTTTGCAAGAGAGAGGAACAACTTCGATTAATTCTAAGCTAAACGACAGTATTTTTTCGTAAAAAATTCACTCTTTTTATATATGTGCTGTAGATGAAAGTTATCTAAAAATCGTACTTATTAGTTTTATAAATAGCAGTACAATGAATAATTTTCTCAATAACAAATATCAAATGTGAGATATTAATAATATTTAAATAAATATTAGTATACTGATATACTCAAATCAAGTATAAATTAAAATATCAATATAATTTATTTACTTAAAATTAAATTTATATTTTATAATATAGAACTAATTTTATTTCACATATAAATATTATAATTAATTCTATATTTTAAATTATGTATGTGTTTTCTTGATTTAAAAAATCTTTATTCTACTTCATATGTCTACATTTACATATAAAAGTATTATGATAAATTTTAATTTTAATTTAACTAAAATTAACTTGACTTCAAAATGTTACTCATCTACTAATAATTGTAATTACATCCCTCTAATTTAAACTTATATGCAATAAAATTCTTTTAGTTTTTTAAATTAATTAAGATAATTCTTTAATTTGAGACAACATATAAATAAATTCATTTCATATTAATAAAAAAAATTGAATAAATGATATTTTCTCTAATTAATAACATAATTTCATTAATTTCAAAATTACATTAATATTTCAAATAAACATAATACTTAACCTGATTTAGTAATTGAAAAAAATATTTTTATATCTCGATTAATATTAAAGAACTAATTTACACATTATTGCAAACTAAATAACTAAGTTAATTAGTTTAAAAAGTAAATAAATTTAATTGCACATGAAATTAAACTAAAAAAACCTTATCGTTATTAACTTAAAAGCAAAATATATGGAAGAGCAAGGACCTCAAAGGCATCATAAGTTTAGTTCAAAAGCTTTAAACATAAAACTATCTAAATATTTATGTTATTTTTAATTTTTTATTTATTTAATTATTATAATAATAAATTAATTTAATTTTATTGATCACTTTCATTATAACTAAAATAACATGTACATATAAATCAATTTTAGGTGATATTTAGACATAATTTTAAAGCAATAATTATGTAACTTTTTTGTAATTTTAACTGAATATAATATTAAATTAAAACATTCATCACAATAACATTAAAACTAAATGCCCTAAAAGAGAATATGATTCAATATTATTATTATTATAATATTATATTATGCTATTATTTTTTAAATAATAATTTTATAATTTTCACTGAATTATTTGCATATATTATCAAATTTAATAATTATTTTTTTTATATAATATAATATAATATCAAAATAATATCGAATCAAATGTTTCGTTTCAAATTTACTCACACAAAATGTTACAAGCCTCTTTTACATGCACTTTTCAGATATTTATATTTTTGCCTTTGTGCAAAATTTCAGTCTCTAATTGCAATTAACCATTTATATTATCTCAAAAGGAAATTTACAATTTGCATAAAACAAAGTTTTTTTTTTTTTTTTTTTTGATATTTACATGAAACAAGGTGAGCGAAATAAGGCAGGGGGGGACTGCTGCAGTGCTGCGGAAGCGGGAGCACGAGCATACCTTCCCGCACGTGTGGTCAGCCACGTGACACCGAATCCCACAGCGAGTCGCACCGCCGCCGAGCGAACCCGACCCGGCCCATTTCGATGTCGTAAACCACCTCCATCCCCTGCTGCTGAAAGTTCCCCAACGTCCCCGCCGGACCGCCGCCATCTACTTCCTCCACCCCTTCATCTCCGCCGCTCATCACCATCAAACACCCCACTCTCTCCCCTTCGCTCTCGAACCCCAAGAAGTAGTTCCCCGGCGGCAGCCAGACGCTAGCGTTCCCGGCGAAGTGCAGAGCCAACGACGGCACTCGCCGGGTCTGGTTCCTGCTGGATCGATACCGATAGCAGGGCCAGAGCCCTGTCCTCCGCTCCGCGGCCACAGCGCGGGTGAAGCCCCGGCGAGACATCTGGCGGTGGAACTCGGCGGAGAGCCGCCGATGGGTGTTGGCCGGGAGCATTGTGAAGGTAGTACCGGAATCAACGACCATTCCGCCGTCTCCGTTGCGGTCGACGGCGGCAAGTTGTGGGCTCGCCGGGATTGTCTCCCGGCCGACGGAGATGGAGAGGAGGGAGACAGAGTAGAAGTACGGGTGCTTGGGATTGGGGAGGATTGGGGTGTAGATGAAGGGGGACTTGGGGGAGGGGGAGCGGCCGAGGATGAGGGGGCTGGGGCGGCGGAGCCGTTCGGGGAGGAAGGAGTGGGAGACAAGGCAGTAGGAGAAGGAGAGCTGGGCGAGCTGGGAGGGGAGGGAGAGGGGGCCGGGGCCGAATCCGGCGACGCCGAGGGGTTCGGCGAGGGTGGAGTGGGCGCAGGCGAAGGTAAAGTTGGAGGCGGAGATGGGAGAAACAGGGGAGAGGGAGACAGGGCCCCGGCGGAGATGGGCGATGAGGCTGCCGTCGCCGTAGGCGTAGTATAATTGGGGGCAGGGGAAGGAGGAGGAGCAGGATGACGTTTCGATGAGTTCGAGGGGACAGTGGGCAGCGGCGCAGAGGTCGGAGAGGGGGAGGGAGGAGTGGGCGGAGGAGCAGAGGGGGNTGCATTGGAAGGGGGAGCAGGGGAGCCAGACGAGGTCGCTGCCGGTGTCCATGAAGAGGGAGGCGTTGGAGGAGCCGAAGGATAGGGAGAGGGTGTAGTCGCTGCCGGAGGAGAGGGGGAGGGGGATCGGCCTGCCGTGGCGGCGGCGGCGGCGGCGGAAGCTGGCTGCGGAGCGGAGGGAGGAGGAGTGGATGAGTTGGAGGGGGTGGGTTTGGGGAGAGTGGGAGAGGGAGTGTGTGAGGGGGAGGAGAAGCGGGTGGGGTGGAGCAGCAACGTCGGCGGCGATATAGGGGTGGTGGGATCGGGTTGAGGAAGTGGATAGAGATGTGAGCAGGAAGAAGAAGACGACGGACGATGCGTACGGGGATGCCATGGATGAGAGAGAGAGAGAGTTGAAGAAAGAGTTTGAACTTTGAACAATGCTGTCAAAAGAGTTGATGCATCAGATATATGGAGAATGGATGTCATATTTTAAAATTTTCATTAGATTTCATAAATATTTATATTTTCATCAGATATATGAAGAGATCTCAAATTTTTTTTTGATGAAAACTTTCACTGCCCTGTTTGGCGTGAGGACCAAAACAGGACCAAAATAGTACTAGTTTAAAAAATAACAATAATAATAATAAATAAATTATTTTAATTATTTTACATAAATTTTAATATAAAAATTAATAAAAAAATAATATTTTACTTCACATACTCAATAATTTTTAATAAAAATATAAATTTTATTTCACATCTTAGATCAAAATACTCGATTTGAATATTTTGGTCTAGAATGTGAAATAAAGTTGATATTTTTATTTTAAATTGTTGAGTATGTAAAGTAAAATAATATTTTTTAAATTTGAATTTGTGTAGAATGATTTAAAAAATTTATTTATTATTATTATTGTTTTTAAAATTAGTACCATTTTGGCCCTGTTTTGATCATGTTTTGGTCCTCAGGCCAAACAGAGCGAGATTCCATTTAAACACAATTCATATAATTCTTTTTAACAGCTTCAGCTGGAAAGGGGTAGCTCAGCCATCTACATCTCTAATTTCTCTATCGCAATAACATATCGTGCTAAGTTGTATGTTTTCTTCGTAGTCTGCATGCATAACTTGATAGAAGTTAAGAGAACATAGATGCTTCTTCGGCTCATCCATGTATAGCCCGATCATAGAGAAATTATTATTATTTTTCTTTAATATATTGATAATCAACTTTGAGTCATCTCCTTTATCATGGTTTGATGGTTGAAAAGTCCTGCTCATTGCAATGTTACTACTCAAATATAAGTCTGATTTATCAAAATTGATTTGATGGTACAAAGCTTGTTCATAAGCCTTATGAAGCAGCTAAACTTTTTCATCTGCTTCTCTAGTGATTTTGTCAAAGGAAAAGCCATTTAATGTGACAAAATAACTGAATATTGACGTAATACACCTCGTGAAGTCATGATAAAGATAACTGAAGCATTTCGAGCAGCCCAATGTGTGCGCCATCCATGAGACGCTCATGGCCAAAGAGAGCGGGAAGTGATGTCGGGTAATGTCTTAAGAGAAAGGAATTACTGAAGCAAAGCGTGGTTCCTTGCAGGCTTATAAGACGATAAATAGTGGTGAGAGAAGCAGAAAAATGAATAATCTCATATAAAAAAGAGAGGATCCTGAGTTGTATAAGTATATGACGTGATTTTAAATGATAGATATGTCATTTGGGGTAAAATTATGAGGTTAATAATGAGAAACTCTGTAGTTAAATATGTTTAGATTGAAGTAGTACTGGTATGAATGACTTTCTGGGAAGTGTTCAAATCACGTAGTTCCTTAAAAGTCAAAGCAGATAATACCTCTATATTTGGATTACAAGATATTATAATATGGTATTAAAGCCAACTTCTCCCAATACGATGTGGTTTGAGGATGAATTAGGTGGAAGCTGGTGAGTCTGTAAAGCCCATGACCGAAGAGAGCTGGGAGTGATCGCCGGATGATATTCTAAGAGAAAAAAATCATTGAAGTAAAGTGCTGCTTCTAACAGGCTTCTATGCTGATAAAAAATGATAAAATGAGCATAAGAATGAATTATCCTACATTAAAAAAGAGAAAAGATCCTTAGTTGTATAAGTAGATAATGTGATCTCAAATAATAGAGAAGCATTTGGGGCAAAATTGTGAGGCTATTGATGTGAAACTTCGTAGTTAAGTGCGTTTGGGCTGGAGTAGTACTGGAATAGATAACCTCTTGGAAAGTACTCAAGTCACGCAGTTCTCTAAAAGTCAAAACAGATAATACCTCTATATTTGGATAACGATATATTATAATCCCAAGAAGTCTCATTTAACACTGAAGTAAGCCTTACGCATACCAAGCTTTTAAAGTGCATAATTTGGCAGATCTTGCTTCTTCTCCTATAAGTGAAGCATCTCATGAGACACAATGACATTACCACATACTAGGCCATGGGAAGCATTCAATACTACTTATTTTATGCCCAACAATAACATCTTTGTAAAGAATAGTTTTCTATGATCATTATTGTTATTGAAAGTATTTTCTTAAATTATTAAACTATAATATAATTTTATTGTGAAATAAAATGCGTAGAAAGATGTACCAAATAGGCACGCAGATACACGCACAGAACATCAACTAAATTGTTAAGTCGGGGTAATTTATCATTTTAACCTTTTTTTTCCTTTCTTTTTATTGAACCTTCATCATAGTCATCAATTGGAATGAGAAAGGCAAAAAAGTATTTTAGTCCTTAAAACATTATTTTACTATTATTTTTATTTAAAATAAATGTCTTTCATCCAAATGAACTAAGCATAAAGGTGAGAATAACCTTAATGACCTAATGGTATTATATTCGACCTCAAAAGCAAAATTTATATAATTAAAAACTTGAAACCTTGTAACTACTAAGGCACCTTAAATCTGAGTATAATTTACCTTATTTCTAAGGATGAATATTAATTAATAATAAAAAAGGTGACTATTAATTATGTCCCTCTAGTTTAATCACGTGTGCACTTTTTTGCTATAGCTGATGATCCAGATATATATTTACATAATCTTGAAGAATATTTTATTTAGTTCAAAAATAATAAGAACCTAGTTACATATAAAAGGCAAATTAGATTGAGCCAATTACTATTTCTAATCTTGTTGATTGCTTCGAGCCATTTTCTCCTTTCAAGATATCGAAGGTCATGCATTGTCGATTATGCATGCAAGTCTAAAGCTCGATATTTATCAATCTAAGCCATCTTTTATATATAATATGAAAATAAAATTATTTAATATTCAAAATTTATAAGACATAAAATAAAAAAAAAATTTATATTAAAACTTACTTATGAAGGTAAAGTAATTTATCAATATAAAATTTACTTGTGAAATAACATTGATTTTTTAGGGTGGGTTCAAAACAAGCAAGAGCTTAGATTCTTTATCAATATATGAAGGTAAAGTAATTTTTACTAAAACATGAAAGTTAAAAATAATTAATACCATTTTTCACTTATATACATGCCTTAGAAAAGAAAAAGGAAGAAATAATTAAAATTTGAGATAAAAAAGCATAGATAATTAAAAAAAAGAGAAAAAAGTAAAATATACATAGAAGTAAAAAAAAGTATGGACCTTCAATTCTTACTTGTGAAAGAAGGAACATGATGGGAATAGTGGAGTGAAAAAAATGAAAAGCTTTCTTGAGTTTCATTGAGTTTACTTGATTTGTTGAGATAATACATATAAAATAAATTTACATCTCACCTTCGAAGATGTATTATTTTCAGACAGCACTCCCAAAATTTATTATTTTCAGACAGCGCTCCTCATTTTAGAGTAAATTTAAAAGCAACACCCGACTTTTAAAATTAGATAAGAGTACAGCATAAAAATAATAAATTTTGAGAGTGTCACTTGAAATAATGAATTTTTGAAAATGATAAATATAAATTCCCTTACATATAATTAATGGGCTAATTTATTTGTCAAAATACAGTTGTATCTCATCATGTATCATTCTCTAAGTACAAAAGTTGTATGAAGTATTTGCGAAAGAAATTATGTACTTCAATATCTATAATCAACATATTTTTCTTATATATTGATGATAAACGATTTCCTCCAACTTTGCCACTCTTTTACGGCTTACCAAAATTTACCCATTTACCCCTCCAGGCCATCGGATGTTTGCCTTCCTACTTTCCAGCTGGGAAGGGCTATAAATGGTAGGAAACGATAATGCAGCCCACAGAGTCACACGCAACCCGGGCCGGGCAGCACCATTCGCGTGGGCCCCGAAGTCCCAATCCGGGCCTGGGCCCGCCCGGAGTTGCAGATTCTGGAGAAGCAGCAGAGCGACGTTGGAGATATAACTGTTGTTCCACGTAGGTCCAGGGGATGAAAGCTGGAAGACAGCTGTAGCCAAATTAAGCTCAAAATAACTTTTACTCGAGCAAAAATCAGACCGAACTGCTTAGTCTGATCGATCCGATCATAAACCTAATAATATGAAACTTAATCTCTACAATTCGTGTATATCATATCATAATCATGCATCTGATGGAAAACGATTGTAGCCGACATAGCTTAAATTAAATAACTTTTTATTTGATTTATATCACGTATATCAGTATATTAATCACATTTTTATACGTCAAATAAAAACTCATATTATATAGTGCAGTTATGTGTCAAATAATTTCATGTTTTTTTTTAAAAAAAAAATAACGAATAAGATATGGAAAGAGCAGAATTAATTAACAGAAAGAGAGATGGGAAACATAAAACAAATGGCCTTTAAAAAAAATATTCATTATAACTTTGAATATAAACTTGTGTGATGTCTACATGACGTGGTGGTTGAAGCCTCTAATGATACCACATACCTGTATGTGAGAGCTTGCTTTATTCTGGAACAGCAGTTTTGTTCTTTTGTCACCCTTTTCAGCTGAAAGCAAGAGAGTAGTTGTCTCATTAACTCAAAAAAAAAAAAAAAACCTCTTTGACAATAGTAAAGTTTACTTGACGTACGGATCAAAAGATACAAAAATCAAAATGAGGCGCACGATTAGTGCTTCTTTGTGAAATTCTACTTTTTAAAAGAGTATATCAACAAAATGAGCCAAAAGATCATGTCGGTCACCTCTTCAATAGCTCGGTGAATGTCATCACAGCGATCTTGTGGTATCTCACGAAAGATGCACCAATAGGCAAATCTCACATCAATAAAATAAGGGCGAGATGCTGGGTATGTATGAAAAAATACTTATATTTTCGTAGATGTATTTTGAGGCAAAACTGTGAGGCTAATAACAAGAAACTTTTTAGTTAAGCGTACTTAGGTGAGAGTAGTATTGGGATGGGTTACTTTCCCGGAACCTGCACAATCACCTAGTTTCTCAAACGCCAAAGCAGACAATATCTATGATAAACTGAGTTATTATATATGGTATTAGAGCCACTCCGCATGACCTCTTGAACGATGGTAGAAAAAACCTCAATGAAAAAGCAGAGTCCCGAAAGGGGGGTGTATGTAATACCCCGTGAGGAATATACCCTTAGACAAATCCCATATTGACAAAGCACGAAAGAGATATTGAGTATATATAAAAAATACAAATACCTTTGTAAATGCATTTTAAGGTAAAACTGTGAGACTAACAATGAGAAACTTCATAGTTAAGTGTACTTAAACTAGAGTAGTACTGAGATAGGTAACATTTCCAAAAGCCGCTCAATCACATAATTTCTCAGAAGTCAAAATAGACAATATCTATGATGGGCTAGGTTGTTATAAATCTGACCTTTGATGCGTCAACTTCAAGGCCTCCCAAGCACAAGAGCTCTTAGCCACATTGACTGTCTGTATATGAGCTAGAGTGTTGATTTTCTTGTGCTTATATTTATGAGCATTGATAATTTATGAAGTCTAGCATATTCATATCAGATACTGATATGTCTGATATGTATCCGATACACTAAGTATCATATCAGCTTCATTTTGTTTTTAAGAAAAAAACATATTGATATGCGTCTAATAAGACTTCAATACTTTCAAGTAAAGAAAAATATACATGTTAAACAAGCTTTATGCCATTATTTTAATTTTAAAATTTTTAAACTTCAAAAACCTTTTTCTTGAATGTTTAAACCCCAGTAACTAATTATTGAGGAGTTCTTTCACATTTTAGGTTAGATTATTTATGATGTTATAACTTTTAACTAGTATCAAGAATATTCAAAAATATAAAATAAGCTTAAGCCTTTAGGTCAGTTAGTAATCAATGACTTAACATAATAACCTCAATTATCTCTAGCATAAAGTTTAAAAAAAAACTTTACACTAAATTAAACTCCATACAATAAAGCAAATTAGCTTGTACATGGGGAAGCATGTAAGAATATAAATAATTCCTGGGTCAAAACTACAAGAAGTAAGGCTGGATGTTATTTTTGCAACTTTAGTCCAACTTGATTCAAATCAAAATTGGACTCAAATCTCGAATTCATGCAGGGCATCATCGAAATTAGTTGCGCCAACAAAAACATAAGTATAATTGAGGAACCTTGCATGGAACGCTAATTGTGTTTATGCATTTTTCATGTATTATGTAAAAATTTTCTCGTTTTATTTCTTTAAAAAAAGGAAAAAAAAGGAAAACCGACCCGAGCTAGACCACAATAGCTGCACGCCTCTAGAGCGCGACCCGTGTCGTATGGCCCAAGCTTGGCCAGTCATTTCCCCTCCTGTCCCTGTTTTGCTTTGGCTTTTCCACCTGACCGGCGAAGTTGACCGTCGGTGACCTCCCCCTCCCCTTTCTATAAATGGAACTTCCGGAGATCATTTTGAGAGATCTAGAAATTCGATTTTAGTGATTTTTCGAGTGTTGAGCTCCGCTGCTGTCAAGAACGCTCCTGACACTTCACGCCAAGGAAGGACTCAAGGCGTCTCGACTTTAGGAAACGATCGAAGGACTGACCGCCGACTCATTGTCGCCCTATATCTCTATACCATTTTCTACACTTTATTTCATTCTGTTTGTAATCGATCATCTGTTTTTATCGTGTTTCTTGCACTAAACCTGTTATTTCAATTTTATATTTCTTATTTTCTATCTTAATTGTGACTGTATGAATCCATTTTATAAGTATGAATAAAGAGTAATTACATCCAAGTCCCTCAGTTTAAAGCATAATATCATGAAGGTCCGTGATTTTAAAAATTTAACATCTGGAGCTCTGAATTTTGATGTAATTATCAATTGAGTTCTCACACCCCCCTCTATTCTCTCTTTTCTCCCTCTCTCTACTCTCTCTCCACTCGTAGCTGTGCCGTGAGCAACTGCATAGAGACAGAGAGAGATAAAGCAAAAAGGGGGAGGGGGATGGGGAGGGAGGAGAGAGAGCAGCGGATAGTGCCGCCTGCACAGGCAGGAGAGAGAGAGTGTGTAATTTAGAAATTTTATTAAATTTTAATATTAAAAAGTTAAGAAGAGACCCCATTAATAATTATATCAACAATTAAGAACTCAGATGTTAAATTTTTAAAATCATAAAGCATTAAACTCAGGACCTAGATATAATTTATTCGAAAATAAAAAAGAAAATCCCACCACATGGACAATAACAAACCCTCAACACAGACACTAAACTAACTCGAGTAAACTCAAAATTGATAACAAATTAAATCTAGCCTTATCAAACTCATGTTATAAATCAAAAACTTCAATTTGAAGTTTGTCTACTTAATGCCAATCTCAAATACGAGCAGGCAGGCCAATCATTCAGATAAAGACAATTAAAGTGGGCTAATCAAAGACATACTAAGCATATTGCAGCATATCTCATTGAAGCATAGTAATACCAATCTCATCATTATGATTCTAGGTATGAATAATGATTGTATGGATAGCATACCGACAAGAAATGACCTACACAATTATTAGGCTGCAAATTATCTACAAAAACCATGACCACCAAATATCACAAACATATATAAATGAATGGTCCCCCAAACTAAATCACCAAAAACCTAATTAAGTATCAAGTAGTTGTGCTCTTAATATAATGATCCTCTAGGAGCTAATCATTTCTACTTGATAAGAGTGTGGCTAAAGCTAACATTTCACATCATAAATAAATTTTAATACTAAAATTTCATTACATTTCATATCATACATATATTTTAAAATAAAAAATTAAATATTTTACATCCAATAAACATACCAAATAATTAACTAATGTTATATCTCTCACATATCACAGTATTTACTTTATTTTACAATTATACGTAACACTCAATTAAAAAATATCTCCATCCAAAGGCTAGCTTTAACTCCATTTTAAAGTTAACCTTTGCAAACACACAAAGGTACTGGAACACTAGAAAACCCAACCCTACAACATGACCAAAACCCAGCAATACATTAGTTAGTCAACTTGTATAAATTTAGAGTTGGGTGTGAGTTGAAGTATACCAAAAAGAAAAAGCTATGCAGCCCCACAAAGCATAGTCTCCAAATAGCTCAAAGTGGTTTTGAGTTTAATCCTATGAACTATCTAATAGATTAGATCATTAATCCATTGAATAGTGAATTAGACTCTTAAATTGCAATCGGTCAATGCATTAATTATTTATGAGAGCTGTGTAGCAAAGTTCATACCTAAGACATGAACTTTAGGAATGTATAAATTGCTAATCTGTGTCCAAATTTTGTGGTAGCCTTCATGGTAATCCATGGCAAAGTGACCATATCAACACAATGCAATAATTACTTTTTCATTAAATCTTGTTGAGGTTGTTAAGCTCTAAAAATTCATTAATCATAACAATTGATATTCATTAGCAAACCAAGTATGGTATTAAATGTGATTTACCTTGTTCTTCTGTAAACCAATATAATATGTTGATAGTCGAAAGAATGCATAGGTCTGACATCACATTAAAAAGGCTGACAAAACCCCCGATTGTGATGCCCTTGGATTGGTAAACATTAATTTCAGGTCTGAATGGGTTGAGCTATTTCAGTTCAAGTCCATTTTAGGTATGTCTTAATTCTAATATTTTCAGTTTACCAAGTTCAAATTTAGCTAGATAAGTTGACATTAACATGCAACAAGTAGTTTTGTTGTGTTACAGCTCCACAATTCAAATTAAATTTTTTGTTGGATGAACTGCATTGCCGATACTGACACGAAAAGAAAATACCCAAACCAACCAATGAACATAGTCTTGTACAACCCTGCTAGAATTCCTTAAAAGCACTTTAGGGTTACATCAAATTTTCAACTAATTGAAAACATTTAGAAGTGAGAGAATTATCTTCTCCTTTGGTCTTTTTGCAATAGAGTTTGTCAATTTTCCTACCAAACCAACTTATCTGCACATAAGAGTTAACTTTACATGTTTTTGTATAAAGAAAAATTCAATTGTGGCATATCAATTTAATAAGAGTTACAAGACTAAATCCTAGATTAATTGATGTACAATTAATAATTTATACATCAAAGCGGAGAAACATAAGTGCTGGCACGGTGACTTGAATTCTTCAAATCATTGTTTGAGAAGCTCTATTCGACATAGTGACCAATCCCAGCTACTTGATGGCAAAGAGTTCACTATAACTTCTTGGTACTTTTTCTTTTCCTTCAGCAAAGGTGCTCTTCAACAGCATTGTTCAACGATAAGTGTTCAAGAAGGTTTAACTATGTTGTTCAATGACGTTCAATAACACGGGTTGACGCAAGAAGAACAAGCTCACTCAGGTTTATGAAGCTGGAGGTTGTCCAGAGGCAGGAGACAAACACATGCCTTACAAGGAAGTGCTCAGGTCTTAGAAGAAAGTGCTTGTGGCTTATGAGAAAGTGCTCAGGGAACAACTCATGTTTGAGTCATCCATGCCTGTGTGTCATCTTTAACTAAAGCTCTCGACCAGCCTATAAAATAAAGTTTGTAATCTCCTTTGTTGGAATACATGCAACCTTTGCTCATTTGCACATCTCTGGAGGGTATCGTACAACTTCAGAAGACATCAACTGCATTGCACCCTATAAAGGTGAAGTAAGGTAGTTATCTTTTCAGGTGTACAGGAATTGTAATTCTATATTTTGTATTTGATCTCTATCTCCTTCGACAACATAAGAGGAACTTGAGATGAATTAGAGGAGTTGTTGTTACTCCCAGCCAACCATTCATTCATTATTACCTTTATAATCTTCTATCCTATTGTTCATGGAAGTAGTGAAGCCTTTCACTCTCACAGTGATTCTTTTTCAGCAATGGTTTAAACTAAAATGCTATGTTGTTTGTTCTCCTACTCCTATACATTTTTGCTAAAGATGGTCCTTTTGCCGCCTTTAATATTTTTTTTATTGATTGTTTAGTAGAAGTTGAAGATCACACTTTTACTCACACAAAGGCATGAATGTGCTCTGATTTCTCCGCCTACTTCTTCCCCCAAGCTCAAAAAACACTGTGCTTGAAACTATGTTCCCACTTATTGCAACAGTGTGCTTGAGTCAATGCAGAAGTCGCGCTCACTAGCCAATTCCCCTCTCGCTGCTTCTCCTCTGTTTATTGTAAAATGCTACCATCATCCAAATGGCCTTATGCAAGAGACAATTTGTAGGTTGCTGTGTGCTGGGAATTGTAGATCCCGGCTTGTCTCACGAATGCAACATGGTTGGCTTTGTATTTCCTTAGCGGTTTGCTGTGTGACTACTCTCATAAGGATTCTCAATAATGTGCAAACCGTTCCTCTAATTGCAAGCATAACCCAAAGGTATTTCCATTACTAAGTTGATTGAGATTGCTCATCTTTAATAGCCAACAAATCATTTACACCTTGAACGATTTTTGGTTATCCTCCTGATTCAGCATTATTCATCCGTCAAGAGCTTCTAACTCTAAGAGAAAGATTCTTGGATCTCAGGAGTTGATGTGCATCAATTACTAGAAGGAGAGGTAACCCAAGGGTTATGTAAGTCTACACTAGGTTGTTTCATCTAGTTGTAAACTATTCTTCGACAAGCAAGGAATTTTCCAAAAATTCCATTCTTTCACCACAGTCCTTTGTTCAAACTGCAGTTGAATTTCGACAAACAAGCTTCCGCAATGTTCAACAAGGGTAATGTTCAAGATATACGTCCAAGAAGCAGGCATCACCAGCGATGCCACTTACCTTTGGATGAGATAGACCAACATCATCACACACAGATATACTGAGGAGTTTCGGAGTGGAAGTAAAACTTTTAGAGCTTGTTTGGTTCAGGCTTTTTTTTCAGCCTAACACAAATTTCAAAAAATCAAATTTATCTTACATGCAACACAAATATGAATATTAGAATTAACTTTATTTCACATTTTACACACTTCCCAAAATTAAACTTTCTTTCTTTTCCATTAAATCTATAAAATAAAATATTTTGTCTTGTCCAAAATTTAATCCTCGAACCAAACGAGGCCTTAAAGTTGCACATGAAGTAGGCACAATCGGGAAGGCAATATTCGATGCAGGTTTCTTCTTTACATCCAAAATATTAGTAAAACTAAAATTTGAGAAGTTTAAAAATGATAAGTGCAGAAAAGCAGTAAGACTGAATGATATTTGAAAATGTATGAAAGATGAATAAATTTCTTAACTCACTAATTTATTTAATATAATTTTGAAAACTAAAAGGATGTCACATGAATAGAAAACAGTACATTGATACATACCTATTAAAAAAAATAAGGACAACGTGCATGATTGTATCAACTATAGAGAAATTAAATTAGCAAATTATACTTTAAAATTTTGAGATACGGTGATCGAAAACAACATATACTTGAAAAAAAACTTATAAAGAAGTACCTTTAAGAATTTTAGAAGAAAAAGAGATTTGCACTACTTATATTCAAGTTATTAAAGACATGTATAAAAGAACTGTTACCTGTATTCAAACACAAAGAGGTTTGACTAAGAATTTTTCTATTACAGTTGAATTACACTAAGGCTCAACTTTAAGTCTGTATCTTTTTCCATTTGTATAGAAGTCCTGACTGGACACATCCAAGATAAGGTGTCTTGATATATGCCCTTCGTAAATAATATTGTCCTTATTGATAAAACTAAAGAGAAAGCCAAAGTAAAACTTGAGCTTTGCAGGAATACTTTAGAATCTGAAGGTTTCATCTCAATAGATCAAAAACTGAATATATAGAGTGCACATTTTGTCAAGAAAAAAGCACTTATATTGGTGATGTGATAATTAGTGATCAAATTGTCAAGAATAGTGAGCGCTTTACATATCTTGGATCAATCATACAAAATGATAGTGAAATAGATAACGAAGTTATTAATAGGATCCAAATAGGATGGGCAAAATAAAAAAATACTTCTAGTGTGTTGTGCAATAAAAAAAATTATCCAAATTTAAGGATAAATTTTATAAACTATAGTCTATAGTAGGGCCAACGATGATATATGGTGCTGAATGCTGGCTTACAAAACAGAAACATATACATAAAATAAATGTTGCAAAAATGAGGATGTTAAGATGAATGTGCAGGTATACATAAAAGAACAGAAAAAAAATGAGTATATCCACCAAAAAATTAGTGTTGCACCAATTGAGGATAAATTTAGAAAAAGTTAGCTTAGATAATTTGTATATGTAAATTGTAGGATAATTGAAGCTCCAATTAGGAAAATCAAGTTAATGAATTTTGCCCATGTACAAAGAGGAAGAGGAAGACCAAAGAAGATATGACAAAAAGCTATAAAGAGTAATCTTACTCATTTAGGCCTAGATAAAGATTTATTAATTGATAGAAAGTAATGAAAATAAAGGATTCATATAGTCGACCCCACCTAGTGGAATTAAGGTTTGATTATTATTGCTCTTATTGTTGTTATGTAGTACTATGGCAGCATAAAATTAATTCAGTTTTATGTCAAGTAAATCTACTGTAAAAGTTATTTATTTATTAAGAAGTCTAGGAATTGAAAATTAGATCTATATAGTTTTCATCCATTTAAAAAAAAAAACATAAGATAGAATCTATATATTTAAAGTATTTTAGATTTAAAAAAAAATTATTTTGCTTACATTCAAGTTATTAAGAATATATATATAAGACGGTTGTTACTTAGGTTCGGACACAATAGGATGTAACTAAGTATTTTTCTATTATTGTTGGTTTACACTAATGTCAGTTTTAAGTTTAAATCTCTTTGCTTTAATTATAAAAGTTTTGACTGAATACATTTAAGAAATAGAATCTTAGTGTTTTTCGCAGATAATATTCTTCTTGTTAATAAAACTAAAAATAAAATTTATAAGAAACTCAACTTATAGAGGAATATCTTACAATTTAAAGATTTTTATTTTAGCAGACCAAAAACTGAATATAATAAATACAAATTTAGTCAAAATAAAAATATTTGTATTGAAAAATGATAATTGGAGATCAAGTTATTAAAAAGGTTATTATTGTGTGATAAAAAAATGATGATAAAATACATAAATACTATTTGTGTGAATTACAAGTCAAGGTACAAATTGTTGTAGCTGTGACGTGACTTCTTTGGCAACACTGTTCAAGAAGCTCTGTTTGAGATAGTAACCAAGATCCGTTGTACCTTTTTTCATTTTTTTAAGTTCATGGGCACAACCAAGGTATAACTCCTTGACATTCATTTTTCCATTAAAGGAACTGTTTGACAACACTATTCGACAGTATGTATTCAATAAGATTGTTTGACTACGATGTTTGATGAGGGTATTTGACAAAGCTGTTTATCGACATGGATTGATGTATGGAGTATCGGCTTGATCAGGGTTATGAAGATGGAGGTCTACCCAAAGGCAGAAGACGAACTAGCTCATGTTTGAGTTGTCCACGCCTCTGTCATCTTCGACTAAAAATCTCAACTAGCCGGCATGATAAAAATTGTGACCTCCTTTGTTGAAATGTGTGCAACATTTAAAGCTCATATACACATCTATAGTGGTTATCTGCACAACTTTGGAGGTCAACTGAGCCATACCCTCTAAAGGTGTAGTAGGCAGTTATTTTGTTAAAGTGTTAAAAGTGTCAAGTGTACAGGTGGTGTTGCAATTTTATATCCTATTTCTGATCTCTCTCCCCTTCCACTATATAAAAGGGAGATGAACCAGAGTTACTGTTGTCACTATTACCGCGAGCCGCCATCGAGATCTTTCGTAATCTATGTGTTATTGTTCATTGAAGTAATGAAACATCACTCTCTTTTACAGTAAATTTTTCGATAAGAGTTTTCTCCTAAAATCTTGTCATGTTTGTTGCGCTCTCTCTTTACATCTCTCCCATTACTTCTATGCAGTTTTCTTGTAACAATCCTTTCGCAGCGTTCATTGTGTTTTTGACTGTTTTCGAGTATTTGGTAGGAGTCAAATATCATGGTTTGGCTTACGTAAAGGCTTTTTTTTATTAAAAGTGTGTTTCGAGATTAGATTGAGTTTATTTGGAGATAGAGAGAGAGAAAGCAAATTATTTTAATATCATGATGTGAAATAAAATTATTAGGGCATTGAGATTTGTGTTCGATAAGATAAAAAATTAATTTTTTTTAAAAATGTGTGTAGGTGAAATAAATATTAAAAAAATAGTAGGCGTGATTTAGGATGGTTTTGTGGTGTTTTGGGGCTTGAAGCAAACAGAGTCCAAAGTAGTATAAGATTTGGAGATATTCGACAAGCTTGTCACGGTATGAATGCAAAATCCTAATTAAGAGGAGCTATTTGAACATTTAGGTCTTCGACAACCTAGTCTCCATACTCATCACAATGTGCTCTAACCTGGCTAGTAATTCAAGATATGACAATATTTACCCCAAGAAAAAAAAAATACAATTATAGATAATATGTAAGCCAGCTAATTGTCACAATACTTAGAACTTATTGTGAACAACGGGAGATTTACGAAATTAGCTTCATTCTTTATGTGAGATATACATTGAGTAAATATTTTTTTTTGAACTAAATGAGTAAAATTAATATAGTTTGATGATTAGCATTGATAACAACTCAATACGAAAATAGAAAACATTAGCAAAAATGATGATCATTACAAACACTCAAAACAGAAATGGTGTTGCAGAGCTTACAGTATTATCTGGAAACTATAGATTTAATGGTGTCAATGGTTTGATCCTTTCAAGTAGCTTCTCAACCTCGATGAATCCCCCTAGAGGTCCCAAAGAGATGTATTTTATGTGTCTCCACCTGCGGAAAATTCTAGTAGTCAAACTACAATGGCATTCTTCACTTTGGCCTTTAAACTTAAGGATAATATCAATCAGCAAAGGTAACTCAAAAATTTTTACTAATTGTAATTATTCTTGGGAGATTTGTAGCACAATCTGAATAAATGTGAAGCCTTGACTTCTTGAATTTCCAATTTATTCAAATTGGAGCGCAAACTCTGAAGAAGAGTTCCAAAGAAGTTTCCTTTAATTAAATTTAATCAAGTTTAACATTATGAGGCTTCCAACTAGCAACAAGTATATATTCTCCATGTAAACTTAGAGATGACGATGGGTGAGAGGACAAATCTGGACAACACCTTGGTGTGAAAGGTAATGCAAAACAATGAAGATGGAGATGGTTGACACTGTTGAATGGAGGCTGATGGAATCCAAATCTGCATGAGGGCAAAGAAATGTGAAGCTCAGAGAAATAGATGCACTTAAAAGTAATTTCAAATTGTGGCATTTAGATCCAACAAAAAATAATAATAATTTTGTGGCATTTAGCATGACGTGCGTTGATAGCAGGAGCATAGCCCCCTCAGCTGTGATAATTCGGATAGTTAATAAACCAATCACATGTATGTCATATTTTGACAAAAATGGCAGTGAACAAAAAGTCTAAAACTGACTACACAATCTATAAAAAGCTCCTTATCATCTTGGATCAAGTTGTGAATGAATAAAAGGAAAAAATGGGAAACTGGAGACAGGCTTTTACATGGAAAACCCACAAGGGGAAAAAACCATGGCATCAAGTGTTTGCAACTTAAGGTTTCAATGAGTAGTGGTTAGTTACAAGATGAACACAACAATGTTCCTGAAGGAGGAAGTCCTACCTCCACAATAGGCCATCAGTTTTGCCCTTTAATAGTAGTTGGAAAGGGAAGTGATAAAAATTACATATTTGTGACTGTTTGTAATTGCATTGTTGGGTGATTGAGGGGGTGCATTGAATATTTGAGGACATCCACCATTAGAAAGATGAGGATTTAATCTTGATCTTCAAAAATGACTATTGAAAATAATGTTTTTGTTGCATGTTTGAGTCATAGAAAGTTGTAGATGGTTCTCAAAGAACCAGTCTTCGAGAACCATTCTTTGACTAGAACCATTATTGAATAGTCTCTCGCAATGAATACAGTACTGCTGAGATGAAAGTGCAAAACTTTGGATTAACAAATGACATGGCCAAACAACCTTAAATATCCTTGCATCGTCTTATTCTTAAGTGCCACGTGTACCCCATCTAAGCGACTTTATTTCTAAGGTGGTCCACTTTAGCAAGATCACTCATCATCTCAACATTTGCATCTAGCTACACTAGTGTAATAGATATTTTCCAATTAGATGCCAAATATCCATCCTCATATGTTGTAAGTGGTTGAATATCAGCTTAATAAATTTTTTTCCTTCAATCTTGGGTGTTCCATACCTATAAGCATGGGCTTTGGGATTGATGGGTGTCCTCACTTGTATATTGGGTCCCCTATTGCTTCCAGCTGAACAATATGCTGTCACAGTCTATTGTTCAGCTGGGATCAAGTACTAGTGCAAGGAGACCATATGCAATAGACTTTGTGTCTAGCCATGGTTTCACTTTCCTATGGGTCTTTGTCTCTCTTCCTTGGTGGCCTAAGAGGTTGTTGCATGAATTTGCATTTGATGAGCGACTTATATGGCCTTTCGAAGGGGGAATGAATCCAAATGTAGATACTCATGTGTGTAGGGGTGTTGAGGAAAATTTAAGTGCACAGTGGTGAGTTTCATATAAATTGCGTTTGTATACTAGAGGGCAGAAATTATAGATATGTATGAACTTTTAAGTTAACGGATGTCCATTCACTAATATATTAGGTTCCCCATTGCTCCCCTAACATTCAAGCACCAATGTCAAGAAAATTTTCTTCTCCAAAGCACATGGCACATGATTTTCCTAGGAGTAGAACACAAACAACAATAATAACACAACAAAAACTTGATCCAAAACTAGTTAGGATCAAATACATGTATTTTTCTTCTCCATTTAATTTTACTTAAATTGGCCTTCCCTTCTTTCTCTTTACTAACATGAATAGGATCACACGAAGGAAAAGTATTTTCCTTTGAAGGAGCATATTGCAAGCTAGTAAGGATGTGTCATTAACCAGACTTACGAAGCTACCTTTAAACAAAATGAAATAAGTTATGTTGAGGTTTGCTATTTCCTCCAGGAGAAACATCTAGTGAGGAAAGAAACAATCATCACAAAGACATAGGCCAAAAGAAATTAATAAGGAAATGCAATAGCTTTATCAAATTACGAATAATGAATTTACAACAAAGTAGTATAATGACTTATTCAGATATGGCAATAAATATTAAAAGATTCTAACAAGAAAAAGCACAATTGGCAGATAGATATGCACTATTTTCTACATTCTATATTAAAAGATTCTTAAGATATAATAAATCATATTCATAAGAACCCTAAAACAAGTTCCTTTAAACTTCTCATTGAAGTTACAAGAATAAACAGCTGCATACTTAAACCAGTCTCCATCAATCAATTAAAACCATCAAAAACAAGAAGAATAAACATTATTTTGCTATAACAAATCTGCACATAAAATAAACTATAAATACAGGAAGGTTTATCACCTAAATAACTTGGATTCGGGTGCATCTTTCTGAAGAAGGCTTATCCCAACATCTAACATATGTCTAACTGAAAATGAAGCAGGTGTTGAAGATTGATTTCACACAAAAATTTCGATCAAATCCCCAACATTCAATCATAATCAACAAATCAGGATCAGGAATACCTAACTGATAATCTTCTTTTCTCCTACGAAGATCTTTGATAGTAGGTATATGCATTGCAGGAATAACCAGGTAATGCCTACCATAATCAAGTAAAACAACAGCTTAACAAGGTATAAGCGCATCAAACTAAAGAAAGAGCAGCCTAATTGTCTTTCTGTCTAACTTGCAGCAAAAACTAACTGAAAGAAGAAAAGAAAAAGAAATCTGCACATAGGCGTGCAATACGTAAATAATAAGCAGATAGCTACTGAGGGGAATGTTCACCTGAAGGCGGACGGATTGACGTCAGGGAAGGCAACGACTCGATCGTCCTGAATCACATTCAAAGAAGAACGGGAATGACGATTTAGAGGCAGAAAAAAATCTAAAAAAAATGAGAAAAAGCGATTCGATCGCCGACGGTGTGAAGTAAAGTCGTGGAAGTCGAAAATCGTGCGATCTGGCAGAAGATACAAGGGCTTGATGATCCCGCTGCCGCCATGGCCGCCACGAAGAGCCCAAAGCGGTAAATTTCTTTCGTTCTTCAGCTAATTGGAAAACCGTCGGCCGGATGAGAACGATCTGAGTTCAAGCCCAGTAGTTCAAACTCGCTCATAAATTTAATAGAACCAACTAAAAATTAATCTATTTAATTTTAATCACATATATCACATCATATATAAAATTTAATATTAAAAATTAATTTTATTTTATATTTTATACATTATTAAAATAATATCTAATTTATATCACATCTTTCACATATATTAATATAATAATTAATTTTATATCATATCTCTCACATATCTCAATATAATAATTAATTTTATTTCACATCATTCACAATTTTTAATAAAAAAATCTCTATTTAAATTTAATTTTAATTTTATTAAATTTAATTTTATAAAACTTTTAAAATATAATTAAGATATTTAACACATAAATCAATGTATAAAAATTTGTTAAGATGGTTGACAAGAAAGTTTAAATTATAAATATTTATACAAATAAAATTTTAATACTTTATTATAATATAAATATTAAAAAATATGACAAATAATTAGATTCAAAAAAAATTAATTTGAAATCGAAGAGATTTTAATCAGTGCGTGTCAAATTTTACTTGAAGTTCAAATATTTGATTTCAAGTTATCAGGCTTTCTATTGGGTCGGCCTAAATAAGCTCAATGCCCTGTTTAGCGCGAGAACCAAAATCAGGACTAAAATGATAAAATAATAATAATAATAATAAATAATTTTTTTTAATTTCTTACATAAATTCTAATATATAAAAATATTAGATCAAAATACTCGATTTAAATATTTTAGTCTAAAATATGAAATAAAATTAATATTTTTATTAAAAATTATTGAGTATGTGAAATAAAAAAATATTATTTTTATTAAAATTGGTATGAAATAAATTTATATTACTGCACGATGCTTATAAATTTTAAATAAGAATTTTTTTTCACAATATTCATGTGAATGTATACGTTCAAATCATATAAAAATATATTTTCTAAAAAGACAAATCATATAAAAATATGTTTTCATCTCTATCAAAACCTCTATGATAGCGTCTTGCAAAATTATATAAATAATCATGTAGAAGCACAAAATTTGTATTTTTAAATATGAAATATTGCATTCATAATAGTCGAAAAATCATTTACAGTTCAATAATTTGAATATAATTTTGCCCATATATATGTAATTTTAAAAAATATATTTAAATATATACAAATTAGTTAAATATAAATGAGCACGGTTACTTATATGCATTAATATTTATATATGTGAGCCATTATTTAAGTATTTATGGGACATGAATAAGAATAGGTGATCCTTATATAAAAAAGAGCTCGAAGAAAATAATGTATAAGACTTGGCATCAAATATTCTTCGAAGATTAATTTATAAACTAAAATGAGTTTGTTATTTATCTATTCACTAAGAAGATATTTTATCAAATAATATAATATAAGCTTCTAGAATATTAAAGAATCTTATACAATTATACGAGAATGGCCACGTCGAGCTACTGCCAAAGTAGTTAGACGCGAGTGTTGCACCAAAATTGTGGCATGCAAGCACTTTCATGAATACTCATGAAAATCAATTGTCCAAACTTGGTGTTATAAGAGGGGCAGAGAAGTGTTACATGCGTCGGCACATATGTGCAGTAGATGCTGTGTTGAGTAGGACATTGTTGGACCAAAGCTAGAGGTATACCAATAGCATCACATGATTTGAATTATAATGTTAGGAATCCCATAAAAAACTCGGACTTGCTCCAAAAGAGATCATAGGCAAGTCACTAAATAAAAGAAATGATAAAAGCTGAGAAGGGAAAGACCTCAATAACTACGAGAAGACTCATTAATACCCAGGAGAGACGAAATAACATAATGTTAAAGGAAATCTTGGATTAATATATATAACTCTAGAGAAAATGGAGGAAATATAAAGAGAGCTAAATGAAAAATATACTTCTGAAGCCCCTCATTTAAGAGCCCTCGAGGTGTGCTGAAGAATTAAACTATGACAATTAAGAGAAAATAAAGTTCCTAAATAACAAGTGCCCTCACAACAAACTTCTACAAACGAACGCTCACATTAGACGACTTATATTAACACTGTGGGAGAAACCCATTAATATAATTGCTCAAAGAGAAAAGTTTTATATAAGAAGCCATTTGATTTTATCCTTTAATATACTAGTATAGGCACATGTGCTGCACGTGATTTATTACAATTACAAAAAAAATATAAAAGTGCTATAATATAAAGCAAATTATAATGAATGACAAAAATACTTTAAAAGTTTTATGATAAAATCTACTGGCTATAAATAAAGTAATAGTGTTTTCTTGAGAATTTATATGCATTTAAAAAAGCTGTCTCAATAAAACTCAAAACATTATATTACTATAAATTCAAATATTTATATAAATATGTGTTGAAATTGTAACACTTTTAGCTCTGTTTAATAGTTTCCCTACAAGAATAAATCGTTATCATAAGAAATATCGTCAAATTAAGAGAGTTTTGCGAATAACCTAATTATCTTAATGTTCTTTTTATTTGTTGAGGTAATAGTATGGTCTTCATTCTCAAATATGCTATAAAAATAATTCTTATTTATGTTTGAAATATTTTTATATTAATCAATATTTTGTTAAATGTTGAAGTTAAAACATTTGCTTTGTAGTTATGCAATGCGTATTTCAGCCTTATAAATTTTGTCCTACATGAAATGTGATTATTTTAGTTAGATTTTAAATATTTTATTTATGCTGAAATTTTTGATATTTATCAAATTATTCTAGAAGTTATAATATTACTTTGTTTTTATATCCTAAAAGGTTTCTGTAGTTATATTTGCAAGTTATTCTGCATGTTATCCAAATACTATAACAACGGTGCTATCTATTTCATCTTCAATTATTGTGTAAGCTATAACCTGAGAGGTATGATATTATTTTTATTTTAGTATGCATACATATATTTGTATAATACTATCACGATACTACTAGAATCATAAAAATTTAAGGATGCATGTTAGTAGGATTCTAAAAAATGATTATTGTTGCATTAAATAACATCTTATTTTTATTGAGTAGTTATATATCATATAAGTGATTAAAGCCATTAAGTATAATGTAATTAAAAATAGAGATGCCCTTGGTCTATTGAGCTTCTCAAAACCTTACATGAATCGATTTATGATTTTTGGATTCATAAAATAAAATCAGTTGAATAGATTTACTCAATTATTCTTATCTTTAGAATACTTATATTTTATTGACTCGCTCATATTTTGCAAAAAAAATAAGCACATATTATATAATTTAGGAGGGTGCCTTTCCCATAGTAGACAATATAACTAATGCTTGAATTATTGTAAAATCAAAGATCTATTGTAACTTGTTCATTTTGTTATTTTAATTAATTATATTATTACCTAAATACCAACCTATCTAATAAATAGTCAATAACTATAATTTTTAATGTAAAAATATCATATCGAGCACATATTGAGATATTGATTCAAGATAAACTCAGTGAATATAAATTAATCAATTTTGATGAGACAAAGAAGAGAAGATAAAAAGTTAGAATTCGTAAAGTTATAAATACCATAATTTTTGTGTTTATGTAATATTATCTTTCACGTTTTGTTTTTTGTTGCGGAACTCACTAATATTTTTTTTCTTTAATTTAAAAATAAAACAAATTCCACATTTAATAATACTTAATTTTTCTTTTAAAATTCATTCACTTAAATTTAACTAGATGCTAGTCTTTATTCTATTAATCTTTTGTGGCTTCCGACTTTTTGTATTAGATCGGTTGACTGAATATTTGGCCAGCTAGCAAGGGTTCACCATGTCTGCACTAGGTAGAGCCCACTGCTGATGTGGTGTCTTCCTATTGGCTGGTTGACTAATTTGGTCGAATAAATCTGTTAATTTTTTCTTCTCTGGTGAGAGGAAATAGCTATGATCCTTGCATGCACATCAAATTTGTCAAACTGATTCTTTCATTGTCTCTTTCAATGGAATTTTCTTTACAAACTCGGCCCTGCTTGGCGCGAGGACCAAAACAGGACCAAAATAGTACTAGTTTAAAAAATAATAATAATAATAATAAATAAATTATTTTAATTATTCTACACAAATTTTAATATAAAAAATGATATTTTACTTCACATACTCAATAATTTTTAATAAAAATATAAATTTTATTTCACATCTTAGATCAAAATACTCGATTTGAATATTTTTGTCTAGAATATGAAATAAACTTGATATTTTTATTTTAAATCGTTGAGTATATAAAGTAAAATAATATTTTTTATATTTAAATTTGTGTAAAATGATTTAAAATATTTATATATTATTATTATTATTATTATTTTTTAAATTAATATCATTTTAGTCCTATTTTAGTCCTGTTTTGGTCCTCTCACCAAACAGGACTTTATAAAAGAGAAATCAATATTTTAATACAAGTTGATAAAGCTAAGGCATGATTCCCATCTGCCAAGGCAATATTCTACTCATCTTACAATTGGTTGGAGAGAAATAGGCCTGGATCAATGTAGAAATATATAGACAATAGTCAACCCAAAAAAAATAAATTATTGGATAAAAATTATCATTTATATCTCAATATGAACTCCTAAATGCCAAATACCAACAATCCTTTTTTCATATAAAAATATATCTACATTAGTTATTCTTTATGATTCATTTTAACGATAAATTTTAAAAATAAATTATTTTTTTTCTTTTTTAGAAAAAAAATTCGAACTAAATAAGACCTAAGAGCCTACTCAATCACTTTGAGGCATAATGAGAGTTTCTGTTCTTAGAATTCCTCAATAACAGTTAAAGAACCATCAAGAAGATCTCGTGAGAGCACAAGTCGGCCACATAAATTGCTTGATTTTAACTGAAATATTAGATCTGATGCCACTTATTAGAGAGGAGATAATTAAAGATTAAATAAATTAATTTTGTATGTGCACTTCTAACAATTGTTAAATGAATAAATATATCAACAAAATTAGTAAGAACTTTGTTAGTGCTTTATATTAAACTTCTTTTTCATGTTTATTAAACTTTTATTTTGAATACACTACATCATAAACAAGAAGGCATTCATATTTCTACCTTCTTCCCCTTTCTATTCTTCTCATTCACTCTATTTCTAGTGAGAATATTAAAGAAAGAAAACTTCAAAAAATTAAAAAAAAAAAAAAATTATTTATTTAAGGAGCAACAACCAAACTTTTATCTCCCACTATGTGAGATGTGTTATATGAATTTTTTATTTTTATTATATAATTTCTCAAATGATTCAATCAAGATTGTTTGACAGGCTTTACGTTAGTTGTCGACTGCATAATATAATTTTTCACTTTTCTCATCCAGAATTTAGGACTCAGTAAACACACTATTTTATCATTTAATTTATTTAAGTCATTAGATTTTGAGTATATATATATATATATATATACATATATTAATTACATTATATCCAGAGACATGCACATATATATGATGATTAAAAAATATGATCTTAAATAAAATTAAAAAAAGAGCTTATATGAATGATCAGACTAAATCTTAGAACTCAAATGTAATTTACATTTTATATCCTTGGCAAATGCTTGCAAATATTATAAAACATAACAAGTCATAGTTGATTTACATTTTAGAAAATAACCAATTAGCTGTGCATGATTGATGATGATTGCACCAAATTAATGCCTTTTGATGGTTACATATTTTATATATATATATATATATATATATATATATATATA
>JAEMOT010003655.1:357429-371660 GCA_019297695.1 Apostasia ramifera
TATATATATATATATATATATATATATATATATATATAATGTGTGTGTTTGTGTTAGTGATAGTATGCAAATTGTTTTTATTAGGTTATTTATATGCATGTAACTTAAAATTTTAAAAATTACAATATTATTCAAAAATATGTCATCGTATAATTTAGAATTTATGAAAAAATAACATGCAAGTAATATCAAAGTTATTTATGACATGCAAGTAATCGTTCATTTTTCATTTATGCCTTCAATTTTGTGTTCTAAAAGGTCACTTTTATTTATATAAAAATATCGGATAAGATTGAGGGTTAAAAACTTATCAGTGATATTTTTTCCTTTTTTATTTCGCCATTAGCACAACTAATTTCCTCACTTCCCATGAAAAGTATGATGATAATATGAACCGAACCTGATAACTATATCTCTAGGTTGTGCAGTGCGATAGTATTTGCATCAACTGTGCGCAATGCTTTTAACCCATGAATTAGCTCTACGGCCTAATTCGATATGTGTAATGCAACTCACCATAACAAGCACAATTCAATACTTACCACATCGTCATTTTCTTGCTCATTGCTTGCCAACTCTCTAATAAAACTCATTTGGTTAATAAGTATTAGTACCTAGTCTTTCGGCCAGTATTTAACAAACACTTAATTAGCAGATCAACTAAATCGAGCCATTATTGATTAGGAGGTGGCGGACCCGCAAGCAATCTCCTATCTATAGCTCTATCATCTAGATCCATTTATAAATAAAAACCTAGCTCCCATATAAATAGAAGGGGACTCTAAAGAGACGATCAAGCTTATTCAGGACTGAAAAGAAGACCTTTCTATTGTTGAGCATATAATCAAATTAAAAGATGATCAATGTTCTCTCTTTCATATTAGAAGAGATGGCAACAAAGTAGCACACTCACTTGCCCGATATACTCTTTTTATTGACTCTTCGAAAACGTGAACCCTCTGATTTTTATTCTCAATCAATTAGAAAAGATCGAAATTCTTGCAACCTAGTTTATTATCAGTAATATTGCTTTTATGCCCCCTTTTTAACAAAAAAAAAAAAAAAAAGAACCTCCCATGTCAATCAAGTACAACTTAATCTATATATAAAGAAAAGTTGAACTTCTCACTATTGTTTGACTTTGAACTTCTGAGATAAATTAATATTCTTCTTACTGCAATCTTAATTTTTAATAAAATAATTTTATTTTACATATAAATATTGCCTTTAAAGTGTTTAATTACCCTCATTATTAGGCTTCATTTAGTTCGAGCCATTTTTTTGGCCCAATATAAATTTTAACTATAAAAATCAACTTTATTACACATCCAACACAAATTTAAATCTTAGAGTTATTTTTATTTCATATCTTATGTACTTTCTAATATTAAAATAAAATTTTTTGATGTTAAATTTAAAAAATAAATTAATTTTTTCCTTTATCTAAAAAAAACTTGAACAAAATGAGGCCTTAATGCAACAAATAATAGTAATAATACTTTTGAACTTAACAAAATCACTTGAAAATTAAGTCAACAATTATAGAATTTATATTTTTTATTTTTTATTTTTAAATGACGCAACTATTGATTTTAGCCCAAAAGACACGATCCTTCATTTCAACAAATAAAAATACAAATATATAATTTCAGAAACTAAGTTCCAAGTTGTTAAGCGTCGAGTGCCAAATCTTTAATTTAATAATATTAAATATTAATTTCACTTTTCCTTCATTCTCTCTATTTTTACTCCATTATCCAAATTCAAACTTAGATAATAAATAATCTTTATAAACACGAGTATAAATATTCAAATTTTAAATGCGAAATTTTAATGCACATGTTATATTACTTATATTACTATCTACTTAATAGAGACTTATGAATATCTCCATGCAATATCTTTCACTTATCTTCTTAGTTCTCTGATCTCTATTATTTACGTTAAAATTAATTTAATTTAATTACGATAAATTTAAATCATAATATATATATATATATATATATATATATAGTTATATAATATATTTGACATTGGCATGAAGGGCTAATTGTGTAAATTGAATATTTGAATATAAATAATCTTTAATATTTTATTGATGCTCAAGTCAACAAGATTATTGTTGTGGGCAATAAATATAATTAAGCAAATATTCAATATAACTGGACTTAATTGTAATATTCAATGCATTTCAAAAAAATTCTCACATTTAGGCCATGTTTGGCAATGGACTAAAAATTATGTCTAAAATTATCCATAATTAAAATCTTAAATTTATTTTAAAAAAATTAAAAAAATATATTTTATATCTCATCTCACACAAATTCCAACATTAAACAATCACTTTATTTCACATCCAACACAATTTTCAATAAATCAATCAATTTTATTTCACATCATACACAATTTTTAATATAACCAATTTATTTTATTTCACATTATACATATTTTTCAAAAATAACTAAAAATTCTAATCAAATCTTCTTTTTTTTCTTAGAGCCAGAGCTGGACTTAATTGTAAATTCTTGGATCAAATAAATTGTATGAGCAATACATATCTTGCTGTTTGACTTTTTTTTTAATTACACAACTTTTAAATTTTTTTATAAAAAATACACGTATGATTATAGTGATTGTCAAAAATAAGGTTTTGAAAATCGGACCAGCTTCAGAACCGGTAGAGTGAAAGGTTCAAGATTCAATAATCGAATCGGGATCGAACCGGGTCTAACCGGGATGAAGTAAAAATTAAAAAAACTAATAAAATATAATATAAACATAGTTAAGATATATATTATTCACACATAAACACAATAATTAGACATAAAATGAATGTTTAATAATTGAATTCAATAAATAATATCTTATGTCAATAACCCAAAAAATAATTTCAAATAAATTGAGTATAATATTTAGTACATTGTTAAAAGATCTGAACAAATAATATGCTTTGTCAATATTAAAATACTAAATTATTTCATCATTTTATATCACTAAAATACTAAAATAATAAATTATTCCGAGAGGATGGGGGCTGGAGAGGAGAGTGCGAGGCAAAGGGAATCACGAGTTCGTGACTGTCGCGCGAGTAGAGGCAGCAGAATGAAGGCTGAGTTAGGGACTTAGGGTTTAGGAAAGTTTTTTTTTTAATGTTAAACTTAACCGGTCCAATCGTATCGGTTCACGGTTCGACCGGTTGAACCGGCCGGTCCGTCTGGTTTTTAAAACCTTGGTAAAAAATTCTCACTTACATTAAATTAATAATGTAAAATGTAAAATTATAATTATATGCATGCATGATCTCAAAATTTCTCCTATTGCTCATTTAATTCAAAAATAAATATTTATATTTATGAATAACTTATAATTAATTAATCAACAAAATTCAAGGTTGATGATAAAGGTGAATATTTACTCGTAAAATTAAATAAATATGAGGGCCAAATTTAAGGGAAAGGTAAATGGCAAATTAAACATAACAAACTAGTGAGATAAGAGTTTTGGTTAAAATTAACCATTTTGGTCAGTTGGAGAGAGTTGTGAAATTATTTTGAGCGAAAAAATATTAACATATAAATTTGTTACAAAAATAATTTGTCGGTCCATTGGCCCCTTTTGCCGTTGCGGAGACACCGGAAGAACGACAAACATCGATCACCAGCTTTGGAAATAAACATTCCCAAGCTTTTGACGCGTCCTGCTAGCTTTTGAATTTCTTTCAATGATCGGGGGGAAGGCGTATCGAGAACAGCCTATATTTTGTTTGATTGACGTCTATTCCTCTGGCCGATATTAGGTAGCCTAGGAATTTACCTGAAACAACACTGAAAGTGCATTTAGCAGGGTTGAGTTTGAGTTTGTACCTGCGGACAGTATCGAATGTCTCTCTAAGGTCAACGAAATGCTCCTCCATGATTGGGCTTTTGACTAGAATATCATCCACGTATACCTCGAGGTTCCTCCCCCTTTGATTCTTGAACATGGCATCTATCATACGTTGATAAGTATCGCCAACTTTCTTGAAACCAAAGAGCAAGACATCGTAGCAATACGTGCCGAAGTCTGTAATGAAGATAATCTTCTCCTCATCTTCCTTAGCCATTCGGATTTGATAATATTCAGAAATGGCATCTAGAAAGCTCATTATGTCGTACCCAGAGGTGCGATCTACCATGATATCGATGGGCGGCAGGGGATATGTATTTTTGGGAATATAAGATATAAAATAAATATAATTTTAACGTAAAAATTTAAGTTAAATGTAAAATAAAATTATTAAAATGTGAGATAAATTTGAAATAATTATAAAACAAATAATAAACTATTTTGAGCCTCAGAGCTAAACAAAGGCAAACGAAATGTCTGTCATCCCTTATTTCACACAAAAAATGAAAAAAAAAAAAAAAAGTGAATGGGTTTTTAACATGAAAAAAAAAAACAGTGAAAGCATAGAATAATTATGATTTCATTAAATTTAAATACAAAAATTGCATATATATATATATGTATATGTATATGTATGTAATAACGTTCTTGAGTAATCCCATTAATAATATTGGAGTATAAAATTTACATCCCCATTAAGAGTTGCATATTTATCACATAAATAAATTTGCATATATATATATATATTCTACGTATAAAAAATCTGAATATTTGTTAAAAAAATTATCTTATACGCATGGTAAAAATTGATTTGTCTATATAGGTGTCAGTTTTAATGTCAGCCTTAATTGTCTTTATATATGAGTACCTGGGCAGACAATCGTAGTTCCCCATATTCATGCAATGATAATCGCACTTTCTCATGTTCATGTAATGCGCCACGTATTATCATCTCATCTCTAATAGCACCTCCGCTTATAGATGTTTCTAGCCAACTAACCCCTCGGTCGCTCCTTCCCCTCCTCCACCCTTCGCGCCCTTGCCGCCTGCGCTCTTACCGATCGCGCCCTCCCCACCGTCACTCACGGCATTTAAAAATTATATTTTTATCATAGAGTTTTTCTGAAATTCTATATTTGGCTATTTGCAGACCTAATGATAATATTATGCAATTTAATCAATAGCGAATGTACGGCTCTCACTATCAAAAAAATATTGCACGGCTTGACATTTTGGAAGGGTTTTTTTTATAATTTAGATTTTACATTGGAGCATAATTGTAACATTCTATGATCTCATTTTTATCCCCTCTCACGACTCATTATTCGATCTAGCAGTTTGCTATGAGCTGCATTTTACACTAGTGATTCTCCCTTTTTTGAGACATCACTCGGCGATCACTTCCCGTCTTCTTCGGCCATGGGCGCGTGCCACAATAATGCATAGAAGTCTTTAAAAAAATTGATTAATTTGTGTCACCCAAATTACCTGACCAAAAATAATTGTAAACTTTAATAAATAATTTAATGATATGAGTTTTTCATTTTGATAATAATGATATGAGTTTTATGCTATATGAATTAAACTGCATTATCATCTTATAAGCGGCTTAATAATTAAGCTGCAGTATTCTTTTGAATAGCTAAGTTAATATGATAAAAAATAAAAGAAAATGTTATTAGATTTCCCGTAAGTTAATTTTTATTCTATAAGCGTTGTATCCATTTGAGAAATAAAACACTATCAGAAACCAGATATCTAAAGGTGTCAAAAACAAATGGCCGAAAGTTAATCTCATTAGTGTGGGAAGCAGCCAAATATTTATTCGGAACAACTGTAGTAGCAAAAGTTAATGATAAACACCTATGTCATCTAGATGAAAAACAATGCCCACAAACTATCCATAAACTAAAATATGCGTAGAATGTACAAAGTGATTTTCAAACACCAAAAAGGCCAGTGGAACCTCAAGGCAACATCGCACTCCGTAGTAGATAAAAATATTAAACCAACGTATTATGTACCACGTCATATCAAAAAGTATAAGTTGAACAAGATACATAATGTAAAACATAATTTCCTCAAACATCTAGAATAACAATATAATATAAAAGACATTGTCAATATCTAATAAATACAGGTATTAACAAGTGATAAAGAAGTATAACTTAATACTCAGCTGATAAAAGTAATTGATTAAAACTTGACACTTGAGTTGCTAATAAAAAATCTTGAGCGTGATCAGTAATAAGACATTGAAGTACCAATCTAGAACACGAAGGAAGTGTTAGATTTACATGTAATCGAGTTGCAACATGATTATAGAAGTAAATAGCCAAAGAAAATTGAAGCTTAAAAGGGCAACTACTTCTGATAATATAGTTGCAAACACCTCACTAAAGTACCAACATAAAATCTGATCATGCTCTTGAGTTAAAGAATAAGTGATTAAAGGGGAGTCCACATGGCAAACAATATGAGCTTAAAGACCACAATTTGATAGCAAAATGCACAAAAAGTATATGAAATCACATACATTGCTAATAGAATACTTAAATTGCATAAATAAATAGGCAATGTGGCTAAGCGCTATTGTAAAGGCCCGAAATTAGGACCATCAATGATAATAATGTGCTCATGATAGCAGTGAAGAGCCTGATCAAAAATAACATCTAGTTTTTTAGGAGGATTTATATTTGTCACTCCCAAAGGTCCATTATTTTCAGGCGACACCCTAAAAATTTATTATTTTCATGCAACACCTCTTATCTAAGTTTTTATTATCTATATATGACTCAAATTAAAAGAGAAGTTAACCAACTTGGGCCCAACTATTGCTTTAACTAAATTTAAAAGGGACATTTGCATGAGAACCCAAAAACCAAAAATAATTACTATTTAACCATCTGAAACGGAATATTTAGCATTTGTCACAAAAAAACCGCAATCAAATTACATGGTTTTGGGGTTAATGTGTAATAAATATTCAGTTTTCTAATTATCTTGTTTTTTTAACACTCCTATATAATTTTGAATTTTTTACATACAGGACATGAAATTTATACGAAATTACACATTTTACCATCAATTCATAAATATTATCACTATCACACCATATTCATTTAAATTTTACGCATTTCACATATTTCACATCATATTCTTTGATGGTGAACTTCATATTTCTAAATTGGCCTTGATCTTAACTATATTATTAATATATTAATTGAATACTATAAATAAATTAATTTATATAAATAACAATTTAAATATTTATGAATTTATGTATTTTAATTTATTTATCCTATTTAAAATTTCCAATTAGTGTGCAGAATTTAAATCCACATGACTATAATTTTTAATTGAAGTAAGAAAATTGATGTATTTACAGTAAAAAATAAAAATATATATTAGAATTTAAATATTAATGAATTTATGCATTTTAATTTACATATAATATTATAAAGTATATGAAATATGTGAAATATGTGAAATGCGTAAAATTTAAATAAATATGATAGTGGTAATATTTACGAATTGATGGTGAAATGCGTAATTTCGTATAAATTTCATGTCCTGTATTTAAAAACCCCTATAATTTTTTATGCGATAAATTGTATTTGTGCTCTCAAGATTAGACAAACATTACAAATTCTATTTACATGCTGATGTGGTATTTTCTATGCAAATTATGATATAATTGTTTAATATTTACTATTCACGCTGTGGTATGTCATTTCTTTATCCTACATGCATGCTTAATTGAAATCTATGTGGTATCATGTTACGAGTCTATTCTAACGGACTCTGTCAGTAATGAGGCAGGTACTGGAGCACTTAATCAGGGGAATGAGGAAAATGCCAATCAAGAGAAGAATTAGTTTATTTTTTTATTTCTTTAGAGAGTGACTATTTGCTTATGTGTTTCATTAAGACTTTAGTAGTTCTGTTTCATTTAGTTTAGTTAGATGTTTAATTTCTTCTAAGATATAGTAATGTGAACTCTTGTAGTAGCTTTTGATCTATTTAGTTTTCTTTCGCTGTTAATTCTATCTTTTCTTCTCCCATAACTTAAATAAATTTTTTGTGACGGCTAAGGTCGTTACAATTTGCAACTCTAATCTAACCTCAGAGGCTCAAATGCAATTCACACATTTTTAAGTTTTAAAAAATAATTCTAATTAAATAAAAGATTTTGAACTCTTTTTCAAATGAAAAAAAATGTTATTCATATGATTTGAGCTATAAAAAATAAATATTATAAATTATTCAATTAAAAATTTAAATTAAAGGTCAAACTTCAGTTATGATTGACACCAAATAAAACCTACCGCTTCCCATAATGGCAGAGCGTGTCACTGACTTTTTTTAATTCAAATTTAAATTTTTTAAATTTAAATCGAGTTTAATTTAAGTAGATTAAAATTTATTTATTTTTGAGAATATTTTTAAATTAAATTGAGCTTAACTTTAAATGAAATTTTTTATTCAAATATTCATTTAATATATATTAATTTTTTAATTTATATTTTTTATCTATATAGTTATATATATTAAATTTTTTAATATATATTATATTTATTTGTAAAGAATATCTTAAATATAAATTAAAAAGGCTTAAATACTCATCGTTATATAAATATTGAGTTGATTGTAAATTAAATTTATTTTAAGAAAATTAATTTTAAGTTATAAAAATTTAAATTTAATGTAAATTAAATAAAATACAAATAAATTTAAGGCGAGTTAATGTCTCTCTCAATAAATATAAAAGAGGGTTATCAATTTGTCGTTTGGCTGAAGTCCATTATTCGTTCTTATCAAAAAAAAAAGTCATTATCCGCTAATATAATATTGAGGCATAAATATATTTTTTATAATAATATTTAAAAACATTGTCATTAATCATATAAAAAATTAACATACTACAATAATTATTTTACTTGAAAAAAAAAATTATTATTTTACTTGATATTAACAAAGAAAAAAAAATCTTCATTAAATTTCATTCATGCCTGTGAAAATGCTGATGATGAAGATTTATTCGATAAAAACTTTGTTTATAAAACTTATTCGAGTTATGATTTTGTTAGAACTTTGTTATTATTCACCTATTTATTTCACATTTTTTTGTTAAATTTAATGAAAAATTACTTATGTCATTATTAAAAAATAATTTAGCCGTTTACTTATAAAATTTTATATATTTGCATGTATTTGTGTGTGTATATATATATCATTTTATATTTTTAATGTATAGTTATGAACTATATTCTTTTATATTAATAATAAATTTTTTTTTTCTTTAACACAATGATTAAATGTTTTTAATTTGATGAAAAGGGCATAATTTATAATTATGCATTCAAAATATAATGTGATATATGAATATTTATTTTTGACGGCATATTTACTTTAATGAAATAAAATAAAATTAAAATATAATTATTATTTTATGAAAATGTAATTGTCATCAAAGGGAAGTCAAATAACATTAATTTTTTTTTTATTTTGATGAAATATAATTAAATACAAAAAAATTATTAAAATACCCGTGAATATAACTAATTAAAATTTTATGTTATTTATTATTATTAAATTTAATTTTACATAAATAATTAAATAAATACAACTAATACGATTATATATAGTATATATCTAAATGCATGTATATTATGTGTGAGAATAAAAGTAATTTTAAAATAATATTTTTAATTTACAAAAAATAGTTATTCTTTGAGTAGGGGAAATGAATGCATATTTGACAAAATGTGAAATAAAATTTTTAGTAGAATGGCTATTTCATCGAAATAAATATAAAAATAATTATTTCAAAGGTAAAAAGAAATAGTCATTTCATTAAAATAAATACATCATGAGAGTTAAATAAACAAAATCTCTCGTTGATTAGTGACATATATATGTGATTCCCCTAAATTTAATGCCAGTGTTTTAATGTTTCTAATATTATTAATTTTACCAACAAATTTTTTATTTACTCAACAAAATAAAACTTAAGATTCATGAAAAATTCATTACGACAAAATAGGATATTTGCAAACCGATAAATCAATCTTAAATAACTAGCCATAGATATTGATTGTAAAATAGTCAACAATAGTCTCGGTCATAAAAGTTCTCACAACTCAACAAAGCTAGTCGCAAAATATTGCATGTCTCGCATCCAAACACGCGCACATCGCAAATCAACTCGCGATTGTCTTTCGGCTGCAATGATGCCTCTGATCATGCAGACTTCAAGCAAGTAAAGTTTTCACGAAGCGGTCGCAAACTACGATGATCGATCATAAAATTAGACAACGGTCACTACTTTATCTGATCTGTTGCAAGTTGATTGTCAATCTGTCTTAATCGAAAACATTAAATAAAAGTATAAATAGTTTGGCCCTCATTTCATAAATAAATAGGACCTACATAAAAAAAAATTTCATGTATCAAAAAATGCTGTGGTGCACAATCAAATTCACATCAATATAAACACATTCAATATCAATACAAGAACTATTAAATTTTCATGAACATATATATACAAAGTGGAAAGAAAAAAAGTAAAAAAATAATTACCATAATCATCATTTTCAAATGAAAGATCTGAGCCTAAAGAGATAGCATATAGTGCGTTTATTTTCATAATTTATTATTATAAATTAATATTTTATAATATATATATATATATTATAAATATTAATTTTTATATTAAGATATTCAATTGATTTATAAAAATATAGTATTTTACTTTTATTTTATTTTTAATAAATTTAATATTATTTTAGATTTAATTATAAAAAATACATCAAATAATAATTTTTATTGTAAATAGATTAAATCTGAAAACTAGATGCCCGACTCAATCCGATTTCTGATCCAAGAGAATTCGGATTGACTACATTATATATAGATTTGGATCTTCGTCAGGGTCGACCTGACTCGAATCTGATCCATTGATAAACCTAAATCACAATAGCTCCAACTCATTCATATATGTTTTCGTGATATTCAATTAAACTATTGTTTGAGATAATCCTCTCATTGTAGATATTAAATACATTATTTGGGCAAATTAGTGATAAATTTCTACTATTTGCTTAAAATTATACTTTTGGTTTATGTTCTTTTTAAAATTTTATTTAGTCCTCAAATTAAAACTATAAGAATGTAAGGTTTTTATTTTATTTTACTTTTAAATTTTTATTTTAAATTTTAGTGGCATTTGCAAGTATATCACTTTAAAAAGCTATATTTACTTACACATTTGACTTTTATAATTAATTTACCCGTAAATCACTTTTTAAGTTTTATCTTACACACATATTACTTAAATCTTAAATATTATTTATAAAAGTCTTTGCAACAATTATAATATCTAATATATCATAATTAATTAACTTGGTAATTACTAGTTTTGCACTTTTTTGACTGATATTAATTAATCACAGTTACTATCATTATCTTTTAATTTTAAATATACACAAATTTATAAATATATTAATATTTAAATGTGTATATATATAAATATAGATATATGAACATAAATACGCATATTTAAATTTATCATAAATATATGAGTAAATAGCATCTGGGTCCCCCTAGTTTACTCGTATAGGTAAATAGGTCCTTTGAATATTCAAATATAGCAAACTGGTCCTCCAGTTTGATGAAATATGCAAGTAGGTTCTTGGGCCGTAACAGACGTTAGAAATCACCCCCTCTCTCCTTCCTGCATCTCTCTCTCCTCCCCGCATCTCTCTCTTCTCCTGATCGTTGCGCACGGGCGACGCCGGCAGACCCCAGTGGTTGCACGGCGTGCGCGACTCGCCGGCGGCCGTGCCTCTCTCTCTTCTCGATCCCTGAGCACGGGCGACGTCAGCACAGTAATTTCTAATGTCTGTTATGGCCCAAGGACCTACTTGCATATTTCATCAAACTGGAGGACGAGTTTGCTATATTTGAATGTTCGAGGGACCTATTTACCCATACAAGTAAATTAAAGGGACCCAGATGCTATTTACCCTAAATATATATGTACACCGATACACATATATAAATATGCTTGTATATATTTGTATATGTATTAGTATATAATTTTACATATTTAAATATATCATAAATATATATGCACTCATGCACATATATAGGTATGCTTATATACATCTGTATATATATAAACATTCATATATGTCAGTATTTATATAAATATGACGTATATATGCACGTACATATATGCATATATATAAAAATATATATATATATATATATCATAGTTAATATTTTTAATTTAAATTATTATAATTTTATATATATTTATCTTATAAGTGATATATGTGTAAATATAAAGTTAATTAAAAAAATAGTTTACAAATAAATTATTAAAACTCTGGTAATATGCAGATAAATACTATCTTTTAAAGCAATATATATGTAAAAATTCTAAATTTTAAAGATCTAGATAAAAAAAATTCAAAAAATTTAAAGTATCTATAAAAACTTATTAATAATTTATCATATATTTTTTGAAATATTTACATGGTGGACACAGAAATTAGACTAATTTACGGATTTCATCATAAATCTCAAAATATTACAGATATCACATTTAAAATAACTATTTTTTTATTTTTCACATCTGGCAGTAAATTCTATCAGAAGATTTAGTTATACTTAAATCTCAGAAAGATCTGATGCTCGCTCGTGATGCCCGTGTAAGAAGAAGATGCAAATAGCAGAATGATGCTTATGTGAATATGCTGTCGCCTCGCGAGAATTTGCTGTCACCTCGCGTGAATATCCGCGATGCCCTAACATGAAGGTCGATGGTTAAACTATGCGATCAATGGCTGAGATTTTATTGAAATTTAACAATGGTTAAATCTTCTGATAGAATTTACCGTAGGATATGAAAAATGAAAAAATAGCTGTTTTAAATGTGATATCTGTAATATTTTGAGATTTATGGTGAAATCTGTAAATTAGCTTAATTTTTGTGTCCACCATGTAAATATTCCATATTTTTTTTATCACATAAACTCCTCAAGCACATTTTTATTTGAGTAATTCAGCTTTAAAATATTTAGGCATGAGCCTACAACATAAAGGACAAATGTTGATTAAATGAGTTGGCCTCAGCTTGCATTCATTGACCAGAATGGTTCAAATTTTTCATGCCATTGAAAATTTTTAAGGACTTAGCATTGAAGAACCAAATACTTTTCATAACTAAACATTGCAAGAAAGAGAATTCCTAAATGGAAGAGGTAAACGACATCCGGATCCTCGCCGTTCGCAGATGTCGATATTACTTTTGAATTGTTGCACTCGGGTCGTTGAATTAAGTGGCCAAATCATCTCACGTACATTCTGTCTATCGTTCTTCACATCAGTTTAATTCAAATTCTTATGTTATGTTGCATCTCCTTTTAAATTTGGGATAATTACCTATATGCCACACAATTTAATTTTATTTATGCCTTACTCATCCATTCTTAGTTAATTACGCTATGCACACTCAAAATATTAATATAAAATCTTACATACACATATTTTAACTTATTTCTATTATAATGAGTAATCATAATTTTTTAATAACCTAACTATAATTAAATTAAAAAAAAATTGAGTTGTTCATCATATTATTTTAAGGATATTTAAATATATTTTGAGTGAAAATCCTAAAACCTTAATGTTTAGGTGACGGCAAAGGAAGAAGGCATCCGCGACGTGAATTGATTTTAGGACAAATCAGCGCTTTAGTGTGGTATTGAGGAAAAGAAAAATATATACTATTAAGGGTAAAAATATAATTTTAATAATTTACTAACAGAATATTTTTTTTTAAATAAATTTTGATTAAGTTTTAACTCAAATGTGTATATGTAAGATTTTGTAATATTTTGAGTGTGCATAGTGTAATTAATTAAAAATGAATGGATAAGGCATAAATAAAACTAAATTGTGTGGCACGCAAGGTTTTCAGAACCGAACCGAAGATCGAACCGGTCAATCGACCGGTTCATGATTTTATCGGTTCAACCGGTTGAACCGTGGTTCAACCGGATGACTTAATAATTACATCATAATTAAATATAAATTTTCTAAATGTGAGATTAATTTTTAAAATATGATAAAAAAAATATTTTGAAAAAAATAGTACAATTAATTTAAAAAATTTACTACTACAAGAAATATATAAAAATTTAAAAATTATAAAACAAAATAAATACAATTGCTTTTCTTGTCAATTTATCATTCAAAATACTTTGCCTCTTTTATAACAATTCGAAATAAATTTATGATAAAAAAATTAATAAATTAGCTAAACATACATTATATAA
>JAEMOT010003656.1:0-12622 GCA_019297695.1 Apostasia ramifera
ATAATTAATCGAGTATATTATTAACGTGTTTGTTTTCATCAAAATCGATAAGAGTTCAACACATAATGCATAGTATTAAAACCATATTTGAATATAATTCCAATATCACATAATCGCACTACTATAATTATATTCCAATACAATTTCAAATTTTCTTACACATTGACATAATCATTTTAAAAAACAATTTCAAAGATATACTTAAACATAAATATACATATTAAACCTTAAACTCTAAACCCTGAACTCTGAGTCTAACCGGTAGTCGACCGTTGAGAATCTAAACTCTAAACCTCATATTTTCAGCATCCATGAGCTCGAAAACACAAGCATCTCCGAGCCTCAGATTGTTACCAGCAAGTACCTTGACTCGTGGATCAACGAAATAGTTAACAGACCATTCTTTGTTCTGGCAGCAAAGAACTGCTTTACCATTTATATGCTGGAAGGAACTCATACAAGATGACTGGCATTACCTGAATATCATTTCAATAACCAATCAGCAGACTTCATGCATGTTACTTTCTTGTTTCTTTGATTGTGGATAAGAATCAATAATAACAACTAGTTTGTTGCAGAAAGCAGTAAAAGAAAGCTATGTAAAAGTTCAAGCAACAACAATATTCTTCAAGAGCTAGCAAATTTTCTGAAACACTGCTGCGTTTAATAACAAATTCAAAGTCTCAGAATATGCGACAATTTGGCAATTTGATAATGAAACATTTCACAATTTTCGTGATGCTAGTCTCATGTAATACAATCTTCGTGAGACTGACCTGCAAAAAGAAAACATACAAATAAAATAATATTACAAAAATGAGGATACTAAGATAGATGTGTGGATATACACGAAGGAATAGAATAAGAAATGAGTATATTCGAAAGAAAGTTGGTGTTGCACCAATTAAGGATAAACTTAGAGAAAGTCCGTTTAGATGGTTTTGGACATATAAATCGTAGGCCGATTGAAACTCTAGTTAGAAAAATCAAGTTATTAAATCTTGCTCATGTAAAAAGAGGAAGAGAGAAACCAAAGAAGACATGGCAAGAAAATATAACGAGTGATCTTAGTTACTTAGATTTAAATAAAAATTTATTAATTAATAGAGCGCAATGGAAACAAAGGATTCATGTAGCCGACCCCACCTAGTGGGATTAAGGCTTGATTGTTGTTGTTGTTGTCATTATTGTAGTCTCATGTAATACAGTTTAGTGTTTCGTATTAAGGCCAATATAAATTGATATTGATTAAAGACTTTTATGGTGCAACAATTAGTATGCCGATAATATTTTGTTAAGTAATTTATGTCTCTAATCTCTCAAATTAAGACACGGCTATAAGGGGTATTTGGTTCAAAGAAATGTAGATATTATTATTTAAATATCAATGGTATTTAGATATCTGTTATCTATAAATTATATTTTATTTGGTTCAATATCATTAGACTACAAAAATGACAATACTATCAACTTGTTTTTATTATTTCAAAATTCACTAATTATTCTACTCCACACCTATAATATTGTAATTTTTATAACATTATCTTACACATATCATCAAGCTAAATAATTTATTTTTTAAAATAGTATAAAATAACATCACAATAACATTGAATAAAACTCCCCCTTAGAATAATTCCTTGTCATTTTAATACAAAGAAAATTAGAATCGTAAGCATGTAGGGATAAGGGAGCACATCTACACCTTCCAATGCAAAATACTAAGAGCTTCATGCATTGATAATAATCTATTATCACGAGCCATACATGCCATAGATATATTATTTAATATCAAAAACCTAATTATTATTATTTATACACAGATCAAAGAGAAAAAAGTATAAGAATAAAACTATGCCACCTAAGTCCCTCTGCATTCTAGATTTCTTAATCAGCTTCAAAATTGACTAAGCTATTACTCATTGTAACATTTCTACTTTAGTTATTCTAATGGAATTTCATTGTTGTTTAGATTTTTTTCATCCTATGAGTATAATATATATTATTATTATTCTATCACGCCAAAAAAGAAATGCTATAAGAACAAAATCTCACTCTGCATTTTAGTTTGCTTAATTTATAAAAAAAAGTTGATATCCTAGAACCTGGGACACTCAAAGAAATTACTCCAAATATGTTAAATAGGAATATTACCATGCAGAATGGATTATTTAGATGAGATTTCCCAACAATGCATGCAAAGTATGGCTTTCATTGAAGAGGAACAATCTCAGCTTGCAAAAATGGTGCACCAGACTCTGCTGTATTGCAGTAAAAGCCAGGAAACAAATGTAAGTACTATGAAGACTCACCCATTAGTTACAAAAATGGGGGGGGGAAAATCAAAAGAACTTAAAAGTACATTGGGATGATTTTTGTGAGGACCATCTATCCTGGTTTTGCTTTGAAGAGCTTTCGATGAGGTTACGTGGTGATCGACGAATCTGAAGAATGATCAGAAGAGAGAATTTCACAAATACATAATAAGAGCATTTACATACATAACACGTCAAACTATTATTTACACAATGAACACTAAATTCTTAATAGTGACATCTTGACCTTATTCCTATTAATTTCACCTAATTATTAGACAAAAACAAGGAGAGTATTCTCCATGACATCCAGATGCAAGGCTAAATGCCATGATTTGAACTGTAGAAGATAGCCTCTCCACTACGCATGGCTCACAGCTATTCCCTTCTACTCATTGAATGATAACCCAACAAATCTTGTTAAAATCATTAGCTAAACAAAACTAAGTTGAATTGCCACCCTTACGTAGAATGTTTATATTTCCAATTTTTTTAATAACAAGCACTATAACATTTTTATCACCATTGCACCATATCTACTTGGTACCTGCCATGCTGACATTCTCTTTCTAAACAACCATACTTTACTATGCATTGTTGCCATTATACCACATTATGGTCCATAAAATAAGTACCCTTAACTTCAATATTGGAGAAATTGCATGTCCATGAATTCTTATATAGAAAGCGGAAGGATAAGCCCCTCATATATGCCAGACCAGGCCTTTTGCAAACATTCATAGCTTATATTTTCAATAATCATTCCTTTTCTTCCCACTTGCGATCTAATAGTACCAATTTGCCACAAGGAGTTATAGTGAACTTTTAGAAAAGCACTCATTGGGTTTAAGGGTAATCAAGCTTGAGCAGATGATAAATCTACAGTTCATCTTTATATTAAAATTTCAGGGCATTTTATATCTATTGTTTTGCTAATCGTCTTTCTCCTTCATCAAGGTAAGTTATACTCAATCCAGTAGGAATAAAGCTTTGAAGTAACATAGCTATGGCATTAACTAACTCATCTATCACGTAGCAGAACAAACAACTGAGATGCAGAGCTCACATGTAATTAGCATCTGTAAACCTCTTGAAACAAGAACTAACTAGGATTTCAGGTGCGAAAATCTCAATGGGGCATTTGGTTCAATGTTATTGTGATGTTATGTCATATTATTCGAAGAAATTGATTGTTCTACTTGACAACATGTTTAGATAATATTATAAAAAAGTAGAAAAATGTCACTCAAAAATGATATCTAGATGTTACTCAATTATATCTAGATGTGACCCTAATTATAATAAAGTTAGGTAAAGTTAGATTGATTTTTAATTGTTGTCATTTGAATATTATGGCATTGATGATTAAACCAAACAATTAACAATTTAGAAATAGCATAGACATCTATATAACATTCACATCTGGATAATATTGAAGTAGCAAATTTCTATTGGAGATAAGCCCAACAGGAGACAAGAACCAAGGCAGCTATCAGCACTTAAAAACAGGGGAACTATACACAAAACATGCGTCTTTTTTCTACTGATTTAATCCGGCAATCCATCACGTCAATCCCACCGCCCAACCATTAACAGAGAAATGCGAGTTTCCGTATGGAGGAATAATCGACTTGATAAAGAAGTGATTGAAGAAAAATGGGTTTTACTTTACTTTCACCGAAATCCCCTAGTCTCACAGAGAAACTAATCTACTGCGCACAGATCTTCAAAGAAGAACTCGAAAATACACAGCGGCGCAGGGGAGAACTACCTGAATGGAGAAACGTCCTGCCATTGAACTGTAGAGAAGAAACCCAGAGACAGAACCTACGGTTAAACCTTCTATTTATTTGTCTGTGTGCGCGCGCGCGCGTGTGCGTGAGAGTGAGAGAGAGAGAGTGAGAGAGAGAGAGAGAGAGAGAGAGAGAGAGAGAGAGAGAGAGAGGGAGGCATATAGCCTACACAGTCGAAGGATCTTCAGATTTTCTCCATTATTATGTAGGGGCCAAAGGGCGGCGACCAAGGTAGGGCATTTTAAATGAGATAATTTTAAAAAAATCATATTTAATTAAATATAATTAAAAATAAATAAACAAAGTAGTCTGCACCAGCATCACCTCCGTAGCCGATAAAAAGTCATCTGCATTACGAGCAACTTCTGCTGTATAAAAATCTAATATCAAATTTTTTTAAATAAATTTATTTGATTATCTGATAGATACAATTTCAGTTCTTTTTGTATAATTTTTTTTACTTATATCACAAATTAATTGTGAAATATTTTTAAATTCATTATCTCAAATTTAGTGTTAAAATATTTTAAATATTTTATATGAGATGCTCTTCTAGTTTGTGAAAAAAAAAATCATAATTTTCAGGTGGTTTATGCTTATTAAAAAATAATATAAATTATTTTTGAATTATTTTAGTTGAAAGAACAGAATAAGATGATTTATCTTTTAAAATTCTTTATAAATTAGCAAATTTGAAGTAATGATTTATTTTAAAATTGAAAAATTAAAATGGTATCTTTAGGTTATCAAATAAATATTAATTTAAAAAATAATTAAAATCAGATCGACTTCTACTGACCGTAATGCACCTCGCTGTCATTACAAACTTTCTTCGTTTGTTAATTTATTTTCAATTGTGAAGGACTGCATCTGCATGGCACGAGCTTTTAAAAAGTCGATGACTTTTTAAATTTTATTTTTTAATTAACTAATTAATTACATTTTTGATGCTGCGGTTGTCGTTAAGTGAAAGTCGCCTTTCAGTCTGTCGTTTACACATAACATCTAAAAAAGTTTGCCTTTTCAAATTTTAGAAAAAACGTGGGTAAACTACTTATAGGTTTTAGAGTTATTAGATTTTTTTACATAATAGTTTACAAATTTTCAATTATTGCATGTCGATATTTTATTATTTTTTTATTTCATTTTTTGATATCACAATTTCTCTTACCTACTTAAAAATTATAATGATAGTATGATTCGAATCTGAAGCTTTCTGACTTCTAGGCAAGCTCGTTCTCAATCGAGCTAGTACAACACTGTAATTTTAAATTTTATCGTTATTTGGTCTATTAGTTTAATGACCAATCCTATTTGAAAATTTATTATATATAGTGCTATAAAATTACTTTTATTTTTCTTAGTTTTTTTTTTTGTATGTATGTAATTAAAATCATGAACGAACATGTAAGAATCCTAATAACAAAAAATACCTATAAGAAATTTAAGTGAAAATAAATTAAAATTTGAATTTAAGTAAGTTTATTTTTTTAATAAATTTTAAATGAACATAAATGTTATTTCTTAAAAGATCAAGGATGTGATTAAAAAATAATCAAGAACTTGAATGTTTTTTAGTTTACAGATATAACTTTAAGTAAAAGTTTTAAAATTCAGTTTCGGTCTTAATTTTGCCCATAAATTAAAAGTAACATTTTTTATAGTACCGATAGTTTTAATAATTTTGATCTGCATAATTCATGTTATAATCTTTATTTTTCAGTAAAAAAATCTAAATTAAAAATTTTATTCTAAAAATGTGAAAGTCAAAATGAAACTGATAAGTTTTAAATTCATCTCAAACTTAAAATAATTTTTCATATCTAATTTAGTATTATTCTCGAATAAAAAATTCTTTTATCTCGTACTTATTTTTTATGTATTTAACCTTACATATATCTAAAAAAATTCAAATTTAACGACAAACTCATTTTTAGTGCAGCTATTTATGAAATAGTTAAATTTAATAATAATTCAATAATATTTTAAATTCTAAATAAATTTTATATTAAAATTAATTTTATTTCACATTATATATAAATTTTAAAATAAAAAAATTATTTCATACCTCATACATATTTCAAAATAAAAAATAATTTTATTTTTAAATTTTTAAAAATCTCTAAGCGAAACTATTATATCAAATATTATATTTTAGATAGAATTAATGACTTCAAAAACAAACAAGGCTCCTCTAATTTCTTTAGCTTTTACATCAATTTAATAAGACCATGATCAGAAACATACTTTATGAGATTAGTCATTAAGGAGCAATCAAAATTTAAAGGCCATGAGGTTCCTCTTAATGAGAGTATGGAGTTTAGATCTTCTATAGTTGTTAGGCAGAGGGGAAGAACTCTGCAGAAAAAAATAGATTATCTGATGAGATCCCTACGAGGTTCAATTCTCAACACCCACATCAATTTAATAAGACCATGATTCAGAAACATATTTTATGGAGATTAGTCATTAAGGAGCAATCAAAATTTAAAAGCCACGAGGTTCCTCTTAATGAGAGTATAGAGTTTAGATCTTCTATAGTTGTTAGGCAGAGGGGAAGAACTCTGCAGAAAAAAATAGATTATCTGATGAGATCCCTAAGAGATTTAATTCTCAACACCCTCTTCCTTTCACCGATATTTTGCACCACATTAAAATCTCCCAAACAAACCAAGAAAAGAGTACTACTTCAATCAATTATTCTCATAAATCAAAATGAATCATCAAATCAAAATGTATTAAAAAGATAAAAGTACTGCAATCAAAATGAATCAAATCTTCCCATATTTATATCTGCTCTCTGAAACTACTAATGTTAGTTCATCACCATAAATTTCACTCGATAATGACAACAAAAATTTGATTCCAAACTGCCTGGGTTAGCCAGATATGTTTCCTATTTAACACAATACTAGGTGATATTCTCAAATGGAGATGAAGTTATAAACAAGTTTGAGATTTGCTAGGTGATCATCATTCAAATTGACATGAAAGAATCACTAAATTCATTCAAAATAAAGGAAGTGATGGAGCACTGCAGTATTTCATCAAGAACAGAAACAAGCTGTCTCAACATTGATGTAATCAACATCATGATATGTTTTTTCTCAGTTAACAGCAGCAACCTCTTTAAAATCAGCTGAAGCCTTCAAAGCTACACTCCCATGCTCCTCCTTCGAGTACTTCTTGTAAATCACAGAGAGCTTGCTTTCCTGAGCTGATGAGTGAAAGCTCAGCATGAGCTTTGCACACTCCCTTTATAAAAAACAAACAATATTATTTCATTTTTCTGAAATATCAACAAATAATAACTGAAGTCATTACGGGAAAGATATATTCTATTTGATTTACATACATTAACTGCTCCTCTGAGAAGCTGGTGTGGTACTCAAGAGTTTTGCTCCAAGGTGTACTCTTCTTCAAAGTGCAGCACGCGGCATAGACAGCAGAAGCAGCAAGCATGGATGGGCAAAACCTCACCATCGAGTAGTGCATCAATGCCAGTTCAGCAAAGAAGAATGTCATGCTTTCCATCTGGGTACAGAAAAATAATAGTAAAATCAGAATTTTATGAATGATTATCCATCAATCATACCTGGTCCAATACAATATGTGATGTTTTTATTGAATGACTTCTAACTCTGCTTTTTAAACTTCAGCATTTTCTTCCAGTTACTTAACGATCATATCATCATAATTGTTCTCATTTCCCCATAGCAAATAAAAGTCTACATCAGATATAACCATATTTCTCACTCTTATAAGATTAACACATATGCGATGTTATTCCTTCTTGATTCCTTTTTATTTACCCAAACTAAGTTTTTAATCTCGACAGTCTCTAAGTAGAAGTTATACTTTTGAGTTTTACCTCCTTATCAGAAATCGCAGCCTTCAGGAACCTAATAATGAATACATACGGCGTTGGATAAGTCAAGCTCCACTCGAGCTTGTTCAGAATCTTCTTCTCCATTCTTAGAACCTGAACTCTGGTATAGGCCCCATCCGAGATCAAGATGAAATCTTGAACCTGTAATAAATCAAAGCTTAACAATAACAAGCATATGATATTTGCTAAAAACAGGTTAGTAATGTAAAATGTATATACCTCTGGAGCCCATATCTCCTCATACTTGCAAGCAATGAGCATGGCTCCAACACCAACAAGCTGCAGCTCTTTTCTCTGAACGAGCTCCAATGAGAGATAACGGTCAATTATGTTTACAGTGAGGTACAGAGTCTCAGGCATTAGCTCAAACTTTTGATGAACCTCGACCAACCAATCAACAAGTATAGCTCTCATCTTTGCATTTATCTCAATCTGTGAGCCAATATAGTCAATGGGCTGGCAGGAGTTCTGCTTGAAAAGATAAGAACAACTACATAAGCATCAACGGAAATGGAAAGACATTTTACATCTACACTGTGGCTTGCTTGTCACCTCATTCTGCTTGTAGAACTTGTACAAATCCTCAACATATTCGGACATCGCCAACTCGTTCTCACCATCGCCAACATCAATATCTTTGATCCCACATGCAATCTGATATAAAAGATCAATCAAGAGGTGAAAAGAAGTTTATACATTAAGGAAAAAACATGGAAATCAGAGTCAGAGTTTTTGAGTATGATAAACCCATTTTCCTTAAACAGTTATCAAACAATACCTTGCTACGAGCTGTTAGCACAGAAGACAGTGAGTTGGCTTTTTTCTTCGTGGAGGAAGCACGAGAAGTTTTGCTTTCCTGCTTTTGCAACTCAGCCTTCTGGTTTCTGATAGGTGGCTTCTTCCTGGCAGCCCTTAAAGCCGGTTGAACAACTTGCTTTTGCACATTCTACGACAATAGCATTCCATTGAAAGAGGTGTGCATTAAAGAACTATGAATTAAAGAAAATATATGGCCAGATTAAACTACATTGACAAATATTAAGTTGTATGAAAGAATAAGAGACGCTAGGTAAATAGCTGAGGTTTTAAAAAAAAGTGATTTTGCCAAACACGAACTTACCTTTGTAGTGTCTGCGGCAGCTTCACCTCGTGCATTGGCAAGAAGCTGAGCTCCAAAGCTTCTGTAGGTAGGCAGGTGATCAGTTTTTTAACGTGCAGATTAAAGTGGTAAATGAAAATAAAATAATTACGGAAAATCCGCATACCTTGTAATGGGGCGATTGATTTGCTTCCTGGAGTCAGAAATTTTAGAAAAGAGAGGAAATCAATTAACAAAACTATCACGCAGCAAAAAAAAAAAAACCAAGGAAATAAAATTTAAGAGATTGCTAATGATTGTCACTCTTCTTATTACCCGTCTGTGATGCGGAGATTGGCAAAATTTCCAATGTCTTCAAGAGCCTTCCGGTTCTTAGAATCTGCAACCGCAGCTCCCTTTTGTTTTTGTGCAGGGACAGGCACAGCAGCCCCTGCGAATAGAAGATCAAAATATAATATGAAGAGAGACAAGAGTGGAAATAGAAAATGCACAATAACAGAGATATGACTTGAAATGCGTTCAAGAAGCAAAGAAGGGAGATGACAGTTATGAATCAAATCAAGCATTTATATGAAACAAAACGAAAAAGTAAGGACAACAAGGACAATAAAAGAAGAAGAAGAAGAAGAAGAAGAGGAGATTCTCATGTAAAGAAAGAAGAAAGCAGGAACAATAGATATATTAGAGAAAACATACTGAGAAGAGGAGAGACATCAGACAGGGCGGGACTGATTCACATGAAAAAGATCGACTTTTCAAGCAAAAAAAAAAACCCTAATCTTGATTTTTTCGAAGAAACGTTGTCGGCACAAGCAGATCTCCCCTAGTGGGCCAAAACTGAAAAAATAGGAAATGTTTAGGGTTCACTCACCTCTCTGCTGTTGATGAATAGGAGCTTGGGTCCTTGACGCCATCTCCTGCTCTTCTCCTCTTTCCTCGATCCGGCTTCGCGCAAAGAAACTAGAAAACACAGAAGAAAAGAGGAACTGAAGGCGAGTGCCCAGAGACGGCCCCCCTTCCTCGCTATTGCTCGCCACCGTCACTGCAGAGATTCACTATGGGGCCTCAGAAGAACGAAGAGACGGATTTCTCCTTCCTCTGCTTTATCTTCTTCCCAATTCCTTCTCTCTATACCTCTCTCTTCGTCCGTCTTACCTTCTTCTCCTTCCCTTTTTTACAGAGCATTTCTGAATCGGTATTTGAATCCAACGGCCGGAAAGGCATAGATATTTGCATTATAGCCGTTGGAAGGGAAGAGCAAGACCGTTAAGTTGGGACTGCGGAACATGAATTGTCAAACTGGCATCGGTAATTTAAGTAGCCGTTGGGCTCGCTCCAGTTCGACGCTGCTCATTATATTGGTGGTATCGTTTTAGTTATATTTAAAAAGGAGGACAACATAAACAGCTTCCGGTGTGCCCTATGCCTATCTGACGAAGCTTAATTTCAAATCTCTCTCTCTCTCTCTCTCTCTCTCTCTCTCTCTCTCTCTCTCTCTCTCTCTCTCTCTCTCTCTCCTACTTTTAATATAATATATAGATATAAACAAGTTTTTAAAAACCGGACCAGACCGGCCGGTTCAACCGATCAAACCGTGAACTGGTCAGTCAACCGGTCCGGTTTAATTTTATAACCGGATCCGCTTAAAACTGACCAGAATCGGTCTAAACCGTGGTTCAACCGGTCAACCAGTGAACCGATACGGTTGAATCGATTGAGTTTAAAATTAAAAAAAAAAAACTTTTCTAAACTCTGGGTCCCTAACTCAACTTCCGTTCTGCGGCCTCTACTCGCGCGACAGTCACGAACTCGCGATTTCTCTTGACTCGCACTCTCCTCTCCAAGCCCCATCCTTTCAAAATGATTTAGTATTTTAATATTTTAGTGATATAAAATGATGAAATAATTTAGTATTTTAATATTGATAAAGCATACATTTCTTCAAATCTTTTAATGATGTACTAAATATTATACTCAATTTGTGATTTGCGAATATTTTGTTGGGTTATTGTTATTTCGATTTGCCTGAAATTATTTTTTAGGTTATTGACATAAGATATTATTTATTAAATTTAATTATTAAACATTCATTTTATGTCTAATTATTGTGTTGATGTGTGAATAATATATATCTTAACTATATTTTATTAGTTTTTTTAACTTTTACTTCATCTCAGTTCGACCCCGGTTCGACCCCGGTTCAACCCCAATTCGACCATTAAATCTTGAACCTTTTAGTCTACCGGTTCTGAAGCCGGAATTTTCAAAACCTTGGATATAAATGTAGATATATATGAATGAAATTAAATCTTTTTGATCATTTTCATCAATAAAAAAAACTTCTAAATATTTGAAATTAAAATTGTATTTCAAACCCTACCCAAACCATAATATGTAGAATGGTTCTAGAATCGATTTCCTCTAACTATTTGAATTAAGTGAAGAAAATGTGTAAAATATGTGAAGAAAATGTGTGTTCTGTAATATTAAAAGATTTGTGTGGCATGCATGTAAATATTCCTATAAATTAGTATATTTAAAGTAAATTAATTTTGGTTTTAGCAATTAATTTTTCAAGCACTAAGTTAAATTCCTGTAAATTAAAATTCAAATAGTTTAAGATTTCAAAAAGGGCAAATTTCACCCAGGTTTTTGAGTTTAAGAGTTATTATCACACAGGTCCACGTTTTAAAATTATATCTTCGGGGTCCTTAGGTTTTCAAAAATTATCATCTAGGTCTCTTTTTTATTTTTTTATTATTAAAAAATATAAAAATTACCATTATACCCTTACCCTNTAACCCTTAAACTCAGGGACTTGGGTGAAATTTGCCCTTTCAAAAATCCGTTTTGGAAAAATCAGTTCCCTGTTAGCAGCTAGCAAGGAAAACCGGGCCTCAATTAAATAAAGTAATGGAATAATTACACCTAGGTCTCAAAATTTAACATTTAAAATTATAACATCGGGTTATTAAGTTTTAATAAATTATCAAATAGATTTTTTTTAATTTTTATTATTAAAATTTTTTAAAAATTATTATTATACCCCTCACCCTCTCTCTCCTCCACACCTCTCTCTTTCTCCTCCTGATCCCCGCGCACGGGCGGCGGCCGCCAATGGGTATAATAATAATTTTTAAAAATTGTAATAATAAAAAATTTATCCCTAAAGTAGAACTAGGGATTTGATGCTTAATTTAAAAAATATAGACCTATGCCTTATTAAGCGTTAACTCAAAAACTTAGGTGTAATTATCCCTAAAGTAATTTCTAAATAAAAATTCAAAACTTCAAAGAAAATGAATAAAGTCAAATTTGAATCAAGAAAGATCTAAACCTAGCCCATTTATAAACCTAATTCAATTCTGTTTGGCGTGAGGACCAAAACAGGACCAAAGCAGGACCAAAATGGTACTAATTTAAAAAATAATAATAATAATAATAAATAAATTTTTTAAATCATTATACATAAATTCAAATATTATTTTACTTTACATACTCAATAATTTAAAATAAAAATATCAAC
>JAEMOT010003656.1:14094-30826 GCA_019297695.1 Apostasia ramifera
ATACATAAATTCAAATATTATTTTACTTTACATACTCAATAATTTAAAATAAAAATATCAACTTTATTTCACATTCTAGACCAAAATATTCAAATCAAGTATTTTAATCTAAAATATAAAATAAAATTTATATTTTTATTAAAAATTATTGAGTATATGAAGTAAAATATTAGTTTTTATATTAAAATTTGTGTAGAATAATTAAAATAATTTATTTATTATTATTATTATTATTTTTCAAACTAATACTATTTTGATCCTGTTTTGATCCTCGGGCCAAACAGGGACTGTAATGTATAGAATTACACACATATAAAGATCCACTAAGAGACTATTTTGCATCTCTTATTATAGATCAAGATATTTTATGAAAGCAGAGAATATCATTCCCACATGATTTTTACTTAAAATCACGAAAGAGAATCTAGAGTTAGACTATATTTAATGTATTTTTTCTAAGTTATATTAAGCCGTGACCGAATTTCAAAAAAATAATATTACAAATTAGGTATCTTCAAATTTATTATTAATAAAATTTTGATCAAATTTTCAAAATATAACTCTCCCATATTGAGAGAGAGAGAGAGAGAGAGAGAGAGGTACGGGGAGAGAAAAGAAAAATTAAAATTTCAAAATAACATATAACAAAATATTCCTTAAATTTTAACAGAAATCATTAACTTAATCATAATTTATAAAAATATTTATTATTATAAAACCTTAAAAATAAGAATCTATCAAAAAAAAAAACTTTTAAAATTACAAATCAAAATATAATTAAAAATTAATCACAGTAAACTTTCAGAATTAACACTTAAAACAATTAAAACAAAACCCTTCCAGTTCTTCTAACCCATTAGAAAAGAAGAACTTGTTCACTTGGTCTCTGGAGCTCTAAGATGAGCGAGCATAAGACAGAAATTTGTGAAGTTTATATAAAAACAAAAAACAAAATGAAATAAAACAAAATCTTTCAAGCTTTAATCTTATGATGATAAACAAAACCATATTCAAGCTAAATACATCACAAAAGCTAACCTCTTCTCCTTCAACTGTACTCCTGCCCTTCAGCACTCTCTCTTAATTTAAACGGTAAAAAAAAAACATCACAAAAGCTCTCCATGCTGCAAGGTTCCAGAGATCTATCAGCACAGAAAGCTCGACAATCTACACAACAATGTAAGCATTTTATAGTCTACACGTACTTGTCCGCATGCATTTGAAAGACGAGAATCGAGATAAAGGAAACCGAGTTTCCAGTCTGCAGTTTGACTTCCACACATTCGAAGGATGAAGCATAGAATATGGTTATTTTCTAACTTTCACGGCAGACTGATTGCTGGCTTGGCCGCAGTATTGGGATTTCACCGAATACTGCTGTCATCCTTGTCGCTGGTTTGCGGAGTGTACTGGCTTGTCGACGGCGGGGAGTAGCCGGGAGCGGTTGGCGAGTAGCCGCCACTTGGACTGAGAGTAAGAATTTGTTTTCAGTCTGACCAACAACAATCGAGAGAAATGAGCATTAAGGAAAGAGTAGGATTGTACCTGTATGGGGGAGAACTAGGACTGTAGTCAGGACCCAAGCTAGAATTGTAAGGGCTGCAATGGAAAGGGAAGAAGAGAAGCATCAATAATGGTTGTATGAATAGCTCCACATAGAAATTACTATTTCATTTGAAAATTCTTTAGAAACTGAAAGTAGTGATCAATGAAGGAAATTTGCCTGAAAACCAACCAGAGCCTTTATATCATATATCAAAAAGCATCAACGATCGCGCAACAGTCATCTGGGATTACCTTATTCGAAACAAAATCGACTACCTTATTGGCATTACAATATACATGTGAAACTCTACAGCTATCGAAGAAATTTCATGACACCTTGTTCAACCATACCATGGTGGCACCTGAGCACATCATACTCCAAGATGCTCGGTTATAATGAAGGTTCATCACATTAAAAGAAATTTAGACCAAGTTATAATATCTCAAAATTTATAACTATTTTCTAACATACCCATATGCCTATGAACTAAATAAAAAGTTTGGAGTTTGGAATTAGGATTTACACAATCTACCAAAAAATACTACATTATAGACAAAAAATTTGACGAGTTAAAATCACCAAAGAAAATCCAAAAAAGTAATATGGAGGCAAAGACTACAAATTAGTCGGCAAAAATTTACCTGGTAGGGCTATAGGTAGGACTTGAAGGTGAATTTGACGGAGATGTAGGAGAATATGTTGGGGAAGTAGGACTGAAGAAAAAATAAAGACAAATAATTAGTAGTTACGAAAAAATAGTTCAATTACCATCAAGAACCAATAAAATATATTATAATAAGTACTTCTTTTACCTGTATCTAGGAGATGAGTGGCTGTACGGACTAGAAGGTGACAACCTTGGGCTGCTTGGCGAATAAGCAAGAGAGGGACTGTATTTTGCTGATGGGTTGTAACTTGGAGATGTAGGACTGTAACTTGGCGATGTGGGACTATAACTCGGAGAAGTCGGGCTGTATCCCGGGGAAGTTGGGCTATAGGCCGGTGATGTAGGGCTATAAGAAGGGGAAGTAGGGCTGTATGAAGGCGAAGTGGGGCTGTATGAAGGTGACGTTGGACTATAAGATGGTGAAGTCGGGCTATATTGGGGAGATGTCGGGCTATAGACGGGAGAGGTTGGACTGTAAGCAGGAGATGTGGGGCTGTAACTCGGTGAGGTGGGACTGTAACTGGGAGATGTAGGGCTATAAGTCGGAGAAGTCGGGCTGTAAGTTGGAGAAGTTGGGCTATAACTAGGCGATGTTGGACTATAACTTGGAGAAGTAGGAGAGTAGGAAGGACTAGTAGGAGAATACGCAGGACTAGTAGGAGAATATGCAGGACTAGTTGGACTGTAACCTGGAGAACTAGGGCTATAAGTCGGAGATGTGGGGCTATAGCCAGGTGATGTTGGACTGTAGCCAGGCGACGTTGGACTGTAGCCAGGAGATGTAGGACTATATCCAGGTGATGATGGACTGTAGCCTGGAGATGATGGGCTGTATCCAGGTGAAGAACTCGGAGAAAATGCCATCCCACCAACATAAGGAGAAAATTGAGCATCTGTGATTGGGGATGACCGTATATTCGGACTAAGCAAATAACTCGGTGACATCATTCCCTCATGATAAGGTGTTCCCGAGATTGGTGAACGAGCAGGAGTCATCCCGAAATCCAGTCCCTCCATGTAACTCGGAAGCTGAAGCTCGATGGCTTGTTGAAGCATCTGATCATTTAAGTACAGTGCACAATCTCCTGTGCCAATTGGTGCGAGCTGACCAAGCATAATGTTCTCAGTGACACCACGCAGATGATCAGATTCAGCAAAAACTGCCGCATCAAGGAGAATATCTACTGTTTCCTCGAAAGAGCACCTCATCATTGGTCCTGTATCATTTCGATTTATACCATGCCGTGTAATAGACATCAAGTGACCTCTATAAGTCATGGTGTCACAAAGAATAGCCAGGTGCCGATAATTTACATAGGATCCATCAAAGGATATAACAACGCGCAACTCATCGAGAAGAGCACGCCTAACAGCCTCTATCCCAAGAACTTCTATAACTTCTATCAAGTGATTGCTAGTTGTCCTAGTAGCATCAACATCTTCATGGCACATGACAGCCAAGAGATTAACACCCTCTGTGTCGAGCATCCACTCTATATCAGGTTTAAATCCTTCACTCTCATCAAACTTGTTTATCTTGCCTGACTTAATGAAAACCTTATTTATGTCTGGAATGCCTCGAAGAGCCATCTCAGTCAACATATTGCTCTCAATCTTCTTTAGGAAGACATCATCCTCAGCAGTGTCATCTTGCAACTCACCTTTTGGAGCATCATAATTCATGATACGAATACGAAGAATGAGTTTCTCCGCATTGTCATCATTAAAAATGCATGTTAAATCATCATCAAATTCATGATTGATCTTCTCTGCAATGTCTGCCATGCTCAACTTCTTGTCGACCATCATCTCCCGATTGAGTTCAATACGAAGCAACCAAGGAGATATCTTCTCTGGAGCAACTTCTTCATCAGGCATTTCATAGTATGACTTCACAAATTCCACATCCTCTTCAATGATTGTGCTCATTGGATCAGGATCATACCAGACCTCTGTTGCATGTGTTACACTACGCAACGTGGTATATTCCAAGGCACATTGTACGTTTTTGGCTAATTCCTTTCTCTTGTTGACCTCAGGCTTCAGATAGACAGAAAGCGAAGGAGTCTTGATTTTCTTAGCAACATTTATGATCTCCCTCAACCTAGGCACACCCAGGGTAACATTCTTTGCACTAACGCCAGCATAGTGGAAAGTATTCAGTGTCATCTGAGTAGCGGGTTCCCCAATGGATTGAGCAGCAACACATCCAATCATTTCACCAGGTGCTACCAATGATTGCAGAAAACGGGATTCTATTTCACCAATGACCCATTCAAAGGCTTCACGTGTGAGCCTGTACTCTTTCATTACTCGCTTGCTAGCAAAGGTGCTCCGGAGCAAGATATTGAAGAATAAAGTGGCATTCTTCTGAGCCTCCATGCTCAGAAAATCATCACCAGGAACAACTTTCAGCCTTTCTTGTAGCTTATCAACAGCCTCCACTATTTCCATGGGGTGCATATCTGATGGCCTTCTGAGGTCGACCTTGAATGTCTTTTGAGCATTCCAGATGAGTCGTTTTAGATTCACAGGCATCGCCCATGAGTTATCTCCAGTGGTAGCAATCTCTGTGCCAAGTTGATACCGATCTGCCTCAAGCTTTTGGACCTCAGCATCAAAAACATTTTTAAACTCTTGAATGGTTTTGAGATCCTCTACATGTTCTGGTAATAAGTAGCTAGGGTTCCAATTATCATCATCAATCTCATACCTATAAACCTTTTCAAATTCTGACTTCTTCATCTTCAAGGAATCCAACTTCTGGGATTCAATCCAAACAGCATCCATTCCATCTTCTCCATAAAGGAACTGAATAACATCACCCAAGGAATTTCTAACAGTACCATCATATTTTACCATAATATCCTCCATAGCTTTAACAAGACGTCTCTGAATATAGCCCGTCTCAGAAGTCTTAACTGCTGTATCAATTAGACCTTCTCTACCACCCATAGCATGAAAAAAGAACTCCTGTGGAGTTAGACCACGCAGATAAGAATTCTCTACAAAACCACGACTTTCTGGACCATAATCATCCTTCGTGAAGTGGGGCAATGTCCGATCAATGAACCCATATGGTATGCGCTTTCCTTCCACATTCTGCTGCCCCACACAGGCAGTCATCTGTGAGATGTTAATGAAACTTCCCTTTGACCCTGCCGTAACCATTGCTTTGAGATTATTGCTCTCTGAAAGACTCTTTTGAGCACTGCTTCCCGCATCATCCCGAGCCTTGTTCAAAACCTGATTTACAAAATAAAAAGGATTAAAAACATGCCAATTTCCAAAACTTATTCACAAGCTAAAGAAGTAGCACACTTGATTCACTCTATTCTCGAAAGATTCCATCATAGTTCTTCCAGGCTCAGCTTCCAACTGTTTCTCTTGAGCCAATTTTATAAGCTCCTTGACATCATTTTTAGCCTTAGAAATTGTCTCATTAATTTTCTCCATGGTTGCAGCATCAGCAATCGTATCGCCAATTCCAATACTAAATCCATTCTGCAGAAGCCAATAGTTAACAAGCCATTGAGTGTGGCCCAGAAACTTTCGGGCAGCATCTGGACCAACCTCCTCCCTGCATATATAAAAAGCATAGAGTAAGGCAGGTACCACATATACTCAATCTTGTTCCAATAATAAAAGACATACCAGATGACATGAATCAAACTACCCGAAGATGTTCCCATGGTCTTCTTGCACAGAGTTCCTGATAGAAGCTCACCTTTTTCTATGCGAACTTGTGTGTCCCCAGGAGTGATAAAACCTGTTTCAGATTCAGCATGCCATGCTGAATACCTAACCAAATTAATCTGCTTTGGTATGATAAGATTGAAAACTTGTTTCCCAGTCCAAAAAGGCCTAGGTTTCAAAATAGCTGGAGCAGGAATTTTCCCATCAAAATCCTCCCACCACATCAATATATTCATGAAAACGTCCTGCAGGGATTGACACAGAGATGCATAACAACAACAACAACAACCACCACCACAACCAAGCCTTGATCTCACTAGGTGGTTAACATAGGGATGCATAAATGAAAATAAAAAAGAAATCACAAAAGTGTAGGAGGATCAAACATTAGAGATCAAAATCCACACCTTTTCTATAAAAGTGTCTCTTTTGGTGATCTTTCGACATCCTAATAAGGTATCTTGAACAATTCCCATGACTGGCCGATTCGATTGAGGAGAAACAATGCATTTAGGTACCATCATAAGCTCCAAAACCTCTGCCCTTGTTTCAAATGACTGCGGAACATGCATATTCATCTCATCTCCATCAAAATCAGCATTGTATGGAGAGGTGACCGACAAATTCAAGCGAAAAGTTGAATAAGGCATAATTTTTATCCGATGACCCATGATGGACATTTTATGAAGACTAGGTTGCCGATTAAAAAGCACAAAGTCTCCATCTTGCAAATGCCTCTCCACCTGCCAAAAATTTGGACGAAGCAAAATTAGTAACCACCAAACAAAAATCAAAAAATAATATAAGAGACTACCTTGTACCCAAGTTCAAGATGATGGTCACTACTTTTTTTCAAATAGCGAAGGTCAAGCCTCTGGCCATCTTCCCTGATAATGTATTTTGCACCTGTCTTTCCAGGAGGAGGATGAGGACCGTATTCAACAAGCTCCTTAAGCCTGAAAAGCCACGTATAAGTTTCCACAGTAAAAATAACGTTTCCATAATTAAACAATTCTAAATAAATCACAACACCTTTCGATGTTATATGGAGTGACAGTTTCTGGGTAAGTCAAATTCAAAGCTATGCTCCATGGCACTCCTAACTCATCAATGTTGATTGTTGGGTCTGGAGTAATGACTGTTCTAGCTGAAAAGTCAACACGCTTCCCCATCAAGTTTCCTCTGATTCGACCTTCTTTGGCCTTAAGCCTGCTACATATAGATTTAATAGGTCGCCCAGATCGTTGAGTGGCCTGCATAAGACAAGAAATATAAAGAAGAACAATGAAGAATTAGGAGAACCATCAAAATGTTAACCATATGCATCTAAGGAAGCAACAGAAAGCACCCCTACCCTTGGCTGACCAGGAAGTTCATTATCAAAGTAAGTAGCAATGTGAAATTGCAGCAACTGAGCAAATTCTGTGATGATATGAGCTGGAGCACCATTCCTTTCCTGTCGCCTCAAGTTTTCATTATGTCTGATAACCATGGCTAACTGATGAGTCAAATCATCCTGTTGACATCAATGTATAGTGTCGACAAATTAGAAGGTTTGAACAACAATGAAAACTGCTTCGTCATCAACAAATGATAAAGCAGAAACAAAGACTTGACAATAAGTAGAAAAAGCTCTTTCAGTTAAAAAACTGCAACTTCAAAGAAGTCAACTCTGTAGATCAAGACTCTTAGTTAACAACTTATTTTGTTTGCTGGAATGTAGAAAACACTCAACAACTAACTGCCAAACCATTACAAGAAGAGAGATGGGTGCACCAAAAGTTTCAAACAAAAATTAACCCACCTCACTTCTGGAGGAGGTGTCCATCATCACAGATGGCCTAACTGGAGGTGGAGGAATTGGTAGGACTTGTAATATCATCCAATCAGGGCGAGCATACTTAGGATTTAAACCAAGCAATTGACAATCTTCATCACTGATCCTCTTCAGAACGCTAAGCACCTGAATTTCAGGAAGGATTCATTAAAGTGAAATTGAATTCTTCAAAAGAGGCACCACATAAAGCAAAATAAGGCATATGAATGGAAATTAAAAGCTATCGTTATATTCAAAGAACTGATACCCTCTCTGCAGAAAGAACTTGCTTTCTTTCAACAGGCTCAGGAAGCTGTTCCTGGTCATCTGATTTCTTCTTTGGAGCTTTGTATTCAGCTACCATTTTCATGCCATCAATAGTAATATTTGGCTGCTGAGCACCACATCCTCCTCGGCTCTTCTTAATAGGTTCCTCAGAATCTTGTTGACCTTGAACATCAATATCATCACCACCTGCGCACTTCTTTTTGCTTTTGCAGGCATCATAAATTCTTCTAAGCCTATTCTTTGGATTTCTGATTTTCAAAGCTTGCTTGAACCTGGTGTCATCCTGAAAAAGACAGATGCTCAAGAAATAGGAGTATGGTCGACCAGAAAAATCAATTATACACACACTACCTACCACCGTAAGAGGCTAAACAAAGTAAATGTGCAACAAATCATGTAACAAGGACCATGGCAAAAATCATATTAATGAGGAACGTGTGAAAAGCAATTAAACTAGAATGTAAACCAAGATATCTAAGCCGGATAGTGGAACACAATAATTAGTAAGAAACGCGAGAAAGAACCAAAGCATGAACTAAATCTCAATTATGTTGGATTTCAAGAGAAACAGAAATTGCTGGCCAGGGCAATTTCTGCACAACCAAAAAAAAATGGAGCGGCATTCATCCATAAGTCAATAAGAACTCAACCACAGACCACCCCCCCTTCTCCCAAAACAGAACCAGTCCATTAGAACAATTAATCAGGACAACATAACCATCTTTGTTATGTGTCTCCCAGTATAATGTCATCTTACAGCATTACACGTGATTAATAACAATAACCATAAAACATTCCAAAAACATGAAACACGAAAATTCAAAGTCAACAAAAGAGGCAATATATCCTTAAAATGCTCATGCATTGAGAGAAACAGAAGCAATTAGAAAGGGCCTAAGACATCATCCAATTCCATAACTTGAGAAAGACATCAATTGAAGCTTTTCAAGTCCATATTTTCTTGACCAACCACTCTAGATGAAGCATCAATCAAATTCAGTTGACTTGCACAGAAAAGTACATTATATTCACGGACCTTCAATTTTCGTTATGTATGGTCTTCTACATATAAATTCACAGATATGCAAGACATCTAAGCCGGATGGTGAAACACAAGTATTAGTAACAGATGCTGAGAAAAACCAAAGCATGAACTAAATCTCAATGATGTCGTATTCCAAGAGAAACAGAAATGCAACTGTTCAGGAAAATATCTGCACAAACAAAAAAAAGAAGGGTATTCATCCATCAGTCAGTAAGAGTCATCCCCCCTAAAAAGACAAGAAAACAGAAAGAAACAGATCCAGTCAGCTTGAAACTTTTAGCTACACATCCACCAAGATCAATTAATCAGGACAACATAGCCATCTTTGTTATATCTCTCCCAGTATCATCATCTAACAGTATTACACATGATTAATCACCATAAAACATTCCAAAAATATGAAACACAAAAAAAGTCAATAAAAGAATCATGGCACTGAGTGAAACAGAAGCAGTTAGAAAGTGCCTTAAACAGCATCCAATGCCATAACTCAACAAAGACATCAATTGAAGCTTTTCAAGTCCACATTTTCTTAAGCAACCATTCTACCGAAGGCATGCATCAAACTCAGTTGACTTGCACGGAAAGCACATGATATTCACGGACCTTCAATTTTTATTATGAATGTGGCTACTACATATAAATTCACAAATATGCAAGACAGACATATATCACATAGGATATCAAAAAAAAAAATTGTGCCACAACAACAAAGCCTCAATCCCAAGATCCTTGGGCTTGGCTATATGAATTTATTTTCTCCACTCTCAAGGAGGATCTATCTTTCTTTATCCTGAACAAGCAATGAGAAATAGAGTAAAGAAAAGTAAAAGAGAACCAATGCATCCCTTAGTCACCATCGTTATCACCCCTTAGAACTAAATGAACGTACTGCAGCTGATTTCAATTTATTATTACAATCTTAGCATTCTAGCTCATCTAACATACAACAGACAATCTGAACTTTCAGTGCTGGCAATAGAGCATTTCAATCCAAACTGTTCAAATCTTATAACACAGTCCGTAATAGCGTAATCCAATGAACCACACACGTGATGAGGTAAAAGATAGTCATCAAAAAGAAAGTCATCAAGATAAATCTGATATCATAGACAAGAAGCCCCTCAAGGAAAAGCCCCAGTTTGACAAAACTCATCCCTCCCAAAAGCGTTGCAAATATATGTTTTTACAATCAAATCAGCACAAAGCACTGCAGCTCCAGCAACTACCGGTAACAAAAAGGAAACCACAAAGGCACCTAACCTCATCGGCAAGGATCTTGGAACAATTAAAGCAAACGCATCTCATGATGGAAAGCACGGTCTTCAGAAAGCCGATATGGAACATGGGCTTGGCAAGTTCCAGGTGCCCGAAGTGTCCTGGGCACTCAGCCATGTTAGCCATGCAAGTCTCGCACTTCATCTTCCGGTCAATGGTCCCAAGCCGAGGGTCGCTCAGCCCACCGGCCTTCGGCTTCCCGCGCTCCATAGTTTCCCCGTGCTCGATTTGCGCAACTGACATTTGCCGCTGTATCCAAAGCCCCGAAAGGCCGATCAGAGAGCAAACCCTAATTAACACGAAAAAGAGAAAAAAGATTGAGAGATTACGATTTCGTCGGGGCTGAGTATGCCGAACTGGACACATCGCACCTTGGCCACCTCGGCCGGCGAGTAGGCAAAGCGGGTTTCCATGGCAGGAACGCCGGTGGAACCAACAGTAGGCTTTGTGCAGATTAGGGTTTTCGGAAAGCGAGGTAATTGAGCTGGGGATCTTATACAAATTTAAACTGTAGATCTTCCATTCATGTCAATTGTGACTCAAGTCCAGTTGAGCTTCAGATCGGGGAAGATGACGACCGCGAGCGACGGTAACCGTCCACTCTCGGAAGCGGGGGCGAGAGGAGGCCAGAGGGTTCGGTAAGAAAGAGGTGAACGAGGGGGCATGGGGTGGTATTTATAGACGATGCAGGGGAGACTTCGGTTTGCGAGGAATATTTAGGGAAATCTCTACCGTCGATCTCTGAACAGGATATTTCGCCGTAGAGGTGTAGATGATGGCGTGCGGTTCGGTTCAGTTCGGTTCGGTTCGGTTCAGTTCGATTCGGTTCGATTCGATTCGGTTCGGTTCGATTCGGTTCGGTTCGGATCGGTTCGGCCATAGAGGTGCAAAAACATGCTCTCTAAACAAAACCGATTCGGTCTGATTTGATTTCACCGGTTCAAGTTGGCGCGAGGATCAAAGCAAGACCACAATAATACTAGTTTAAAAAATAACAATAATAATAATAAATAAATTATTTAAATTATTCTACATAAATTTTAATATAAAAAATAATATTTTATTTCACATACTCAATACTTTTTAATAAAAATATAAACTTTATTTCACATCTTAAATCAAAATACTCGATTTGAATATTTTGATTTAGAATGTGAAATAAAATTGATATTTTTATTTTAAATTATTGAGTATGTAAAGTAAAATAATATTTTTTATATTTGAATTTGTATAGAATGATTTAAAAAATTTATTTATTATTATTATTATTATTATTTAAATTAGTACCATTTTGGTCTTGTTTTGGTCCTGTTTTGGTCCTCGCGCCAAACAGGGCCTTCAGTTGTCTAGGTATTATTTTTTAAATAATAAATTTATAATTTTTTATAAAATTATTTTTATATATCATTAAATTAAATAATTTAATTTATTAAATAATATAACATAACATCAAAATAATATTAAACAATAAGGTATGGAAAAGCTTAATGATAAATAAAAATAAAAATTCAAGGTAGTTTAGCAAAAATCATTTTAAGGATAAAAACGAGAAAAAAAATGTTTTAACATTGATTGGAAAAAATCAATGATTAAAATATTTGAAAATATCAATTGTTTTTGACCATGTTGACTAGCCACATTCTATTTGAACATTCAATTTAGCATATAAATCTCTATAATTATAAATTATTGTCTTTTCTTAGTATAAAAAATAAATTATTTTTTTCAATGATAAGTGTTAACATTTGAATGTAGTATTGAATCTCAATCATACATGTAGCATCTAAGGAATTTCACTTTTTACTATCGTACATGATAGTTTATTTATTAGTTATAATATTTTACTAATCATACTTTACTTTTACAGATCTCTAATTTCGGCCATAATGTTTGATCATTCCTAGTTTCCTGTAATATTGGTCATGATATTTAACCATTCATATTCCTTCAGTAATATTAGACCATCGATTTTGTTCACCCAAAATTATCGTCGTCTTAGCCTAGTGGAGACTGTCACATTAGCACGATTCCCACTAAGTGTGAATTCTTGCTAGTCACGTAGATCAAGGACTCGCATGTTTTTACCACTATCGACAGTCTTCCTAGAGTAGACAATGGTGGAGTTGACAGTATAGAGTCAATGGTTATAACATTTCAGCTTAAAAATTTACTGAACTCCATTACAACTTACCCATAAATACCTCTGAGTAGAGCTCCAGAGGCAAAGAATTAAGGAATCATCAGAGTATCAGATCATATCGGGCCGGACAACTGGACTCATGATCATCGAAGACATACTAAGGTTGTATTCATTTGCAAAGAATTCAACTCTTCTTTTTTTCTATGATTATACGGTGGACATAAAGGAAGCTATCTCTGAACCATCTTACATTATTGTGTGTTTTTCTAGATAATTTTTAGCTCTTCTTTTATGCCAGTATTTTAGGCTGGAAATGTTGTGTGCCGCTAATTCTTAGGATTCTCATCTCTCTGCGTCAATAATAAATTTTAAATTTCTTAAAATTGAGTGACACGTCACACTGACTAATTTTATTTTGATATCTAAACTGATCGGTCATTTTGTTATTCATGATTAACCAATACTGCAAACATATGTAAAAATTTTAATAGTCAATTTTATCTTCTCTCTCCAAAAAAAATGTATTTTGACTTGTTTGAATTCTTATTTTATTTTAGCTTGGTATCATTAATAAACTTCAAAATATTATTTGTTAAAATCTAATGTGATCTACCACTATATACTTATTATTTGACATGATAAATTTTAGGGATAATTACACTCAATTTTTTGAGTTTAACACTTAATAATGCACAGGTCTACATTTTTAAAATTATAATATCAGGGTTTCTGAGTTTTAATAAATTATCAAATGAGTTTTTTTTTTAATTTTTTTATTATTAAAAATTTATAAAATTACCATTTTACCCGTCCAATCTCTCTCTACCCTCCTAGTGCACGCGTGAGGCCGCGCGGTTGTCGGCGGCCCTCCCGGCCGCGCAACGTGAGCAGCCATCAGGAGGAGAGTGAGAGGCAGCCTCTCTCTCCTCCCGATCGCCGCGCACATGCGAGGCCGCCGGAGGCGGGTTCGGCGTGGGCGACCCACCAGTGGCTGCGCGACCTCGCGCGTGCGAGGAGATCCGGAGGAGAGAGAGGCTGCCTCTTTCTCCTCCCGATCTCTGCGCACGTGAGGCCGCGCGGCTGTCGCCTGGTCGCGCGGGCCGGCGGTGGCCGGGAGGCCTCGCGCTTGCGCGAGGATCGGGATGAGAGAGAGAGATTGGAGGGGTAAAATGGTAATTTTTAAAAAATTTAATAATAAAAAAAATAAAAAAAAAACCCATTTGATAATTTATTAAAGCTCAAAGACTTCGATATTATAATTTTAAAAACATAAAATTATGCATTATTAAGCAAGACCTGGGTGTAATTATCCCTGAATTTTGTTTCACTCATTTGCATTGCATAAGCATTGAAGGTTCTCTGGCACTCTCTTTTTGCTTTTCCTCGTTTGTTTGCCGGTTTAAAATTAACCTGGTTTAATTTTAACCAGGCATATCACATCACACATAAAATTTAATATTAAAAATTAAATTTATTTCACATCCTACACATATTACTAAAATAATAACTAACTTATATCACATCCCTCACATATTCCAACATAATAACTAACTTTATATCACATCCCTCACATATCTCAATATAATAATTAATTTTATTTCACATTATTCACAATTTTCAATAAAAAAATATTCCTATCTAAATTTAATTTTAACCTTCTTAAATTTAACCTTACAAACAAACACACCGACTAATTTATCTCTAGCTTTCTTTTTTTGCTCTCTTGCGTTATATTTTTATGCACACACTTGAGAATGTTCACATAACGGTTTAGTTCTTAAACCATTTTATTTATATTCAAAATTAAAATAATATTTAATAATAATAATATTAATGATGAGAAAATTGTATCATATTATATACAACTATTATTGAAAAAATTTATTTTATTTTATATTTTACATTAATTTTAATTTATTAATAAACATTAAAAATAAAATTAATAATTTATATTAAAATTATGTAAAATATAAAATAAAATTAAAAAAATTATTGAAAATAATTTTGAATGTGAAATAAAGTGAATTTTTTTATAATATTAAAGTTTGTATGGTATGTAATAAATTTTATTATTATTATTATTTTAATTAAATATTATTCTTTTGTTAATAGAGCTATCAACAAAACTAAGTATATTTTTTTAAATAGTTATTATTTCACTTGATAATTTATTTTTAAATTTTTTGTCCATATAAGTTTTTTTTAAAATTCTTCTTTTATTGCATTGACCTTTTTATTAACTAACTGATCATTAACAAAAATTTTATTAATGTAGTAATAAATTTAAAGCCATGTTTTAGAGAGTTATTTTGAGGTAAAAAAAATTATTATTTTATATGTATTTAATGTAAAATAAACTTTGAGCTGATAAAAAATTTCATTAATAGAATTCTTAAATGAAAAGATCGAGAAATTGAGTAAATCGTGAAGGGTCAAATTACAATAAATCACTTGAATGCGCATCTCTTACTTCCTTATTTGTTTTTTTTTTATTAAATTTAGCGAGTTAGAAGCAACCAATTAAATTGTAAAATTTCATTTTAGTTTTAGTTTTAGTTTTGGTAATAAAATAAAAATTTTGATTTTAACATAATTTTAATAATTTTAAATATTGATAGTATCATATTTTTTGTATGATAATTATTTAAATTTTTTTTGAAGAGTTATCAATTTTAATAGCTTCAATTGAGTTTTCATAATTTTAATAATTTTAATTAAAATTTAGTAATATTAATCTAAGAAAATCGAAATTAATGAGTGAGCCGAATTTTTAAATCTTGGTACAAAAATTGACTGAGAATTTGATTAATCTTCTCTGTATTTTTTTATTTTTAAATTTTTTACAACAATTAATTATTATTTAATTAATTCACTCAACCAATCCAACACTCGGTTTTAGTTCCAAAATAATAATAATAATAATAAAATAATTATAAATAAAAATTTTAATTTATTTTAAAAATTAAAAATTATTTTAATATTAAATAATCACTTTATTTTACTTTAATATAATTCTCAATTATCTAATTAATTATATTTAATATAATTTTTTAATATGACTATTTTTTATTGTTTAATATAATTACGGTAGACTATTAATAAATCGAATTTGGGTCGGGTCAATCTTAACTCGTATCTAAATTCATATATATCGGATTAGCTAATAGTAGATTTAGATCTTCTCGGGTTAAAACTTGAATTAGGTCAGAACTTAAGTTTTGGATTTAATTCATTTACAATAAAAGATATTATTTGAGGAACTTTTTTATAATCAAATTTAGAATAATATTAATTTATTGAAAATAAAAAAAAAATTATATTTTTTGAATTAATTGAGTATTTTAATATAAAAATTAATATTTATAATATATATACATATATATTGTAAAATATAAACGTATAAGAATAAACCATAAAATAAACGTACTATATGCTACAATCCATTGATAGAATTCGTAAATTTTTTTATTAATTAATCATAATGATATTCTCTATTTAAGCTTTTTTATAAAAAAAAATTATTAGTCATAGCATATACCTCTGTAAATTACAAATTAGATTATATAAATAGGTCATATTTTCTATTGGTTAGGTCAATATTAATTCATGTTTAATTTGTTTATAAATAAACGGATCAGGGCAATAAATGAGTGGGTTGATAGGTCAAAAAAAAAAGACTCATTTAGGGATTTAATCGAATCAAAACTTAGATCAAATCGGATCACAATTCAATCCATTGCTAGGCTTATTCACTAATGCATTGGTCTTCAACTTCGGGGTTTTATAGCACTTAGGTGTCGTTTGATACAGGTTTTTTTTTGATAAAAAAAATAATTTATTTTTTAGATTTAATGAAAAAAAAAATATTAATAAGTGTATAAAATATAAAATAAAATTAATTTTAATATATATATTTGTATTAAATGTGAAATAAAATTAATTTTTATAATTTAAATTTTTGTTAAGTCAAATAAATTTGAACCAAATGAGATCTTAAATGATCTTATAGTAGGGGTGGCTTGGAGTTGATCTCGAGTGAGCAAAGCTAAATCCGAAATTATTATTATTTTTTATTTTGATTCAAGTACGATTTGAACTTACTAACTATATGAGTTGTCTATTATACATATTAAGTATATTAGAATATAATATTATAAATTTACATATAAATCTTTTAAATTATACTTTAAAATATAAAAAAAAAAAAATATATATATATATATATATATATGTTTAAATAGACTAATTAAATTTTG
>JAEMOT010003656.1:31019-59944 GCA_019297695.1 Apostasia ramifera
AATTAATTTGATTTTAATGGCATAAATGTAACTTCTCATTTTTAAAATTATAATATTTGCGATTTAAGAAGAATTCGACTCTTTTTGGTCTTGTTTGGTTCGTTTTTTTGTAATAAAAAAAAATATTTTATTTTTTAAATTAAATAAGAGAAAATTTTATTTTAATATTAAAAAGTGTGTAAAATGTGAAAATTAGATGTAAAATAAAATTATTTTTTATAATTAAAATATAAGAAATTAATTTTATTTGTTATTTTGTAGTAATTATATAAAATATTTGTCATAATAAAAACTCACGTATGTCAGCAGGCAACATGTCAGCTAATATTGCCTAATTGCTCCTGACCCGCCACGTGCTGTGTAGAATGGAGCACGTGCTAAAAATATACGCTGGTATTCTTTTGGTCCGGTGCTCCTCCGGATCAATATAAGAAACCATTCTACCAGAATCAACGAATATGGGAATATCCCGTCTTCTCCTCCTTCAATACGACGATCACGCAATCAAGTTGGAGACGGGACGGCGCCGGGGAGAAGCGCCCAGGAGAGAGAAACGCAGGATTTCTCCTCCTCCCAACCCTCTTCTTTGTCGATCGATCCTTCTCCTTCATTCCCATTGTCTTCTCCATTCACCAGACGGAGAGCCCTAGCCTACGGGAAGCGGGAAGAGGAAGATGGCCAAGAGATCGGCGAAGTTTGCGCTCTCATGGTGGGAAATTGCCGGGGGATTGGGCGTGGCGGCGAGCTTCGCGTTGGGGCTTTTGAGCGTATACTTCTCGATGCCTCCAACGGATTACAGTTTCTTGAAGATTCCACGCACAATCGAGGAGCTGCAAATTCTCAGGTATCTCATAGGACAACCCTAACCCCAACAAGAAAGCATGGAGAAGATTTCATGTTTCTAGTTCCCTTCTTCAGGCTTTGCGTCATTTCGGATTGAGTTTGGATTTTGATGAGGGAATAAAAAAGTAGTTGTAGGATTTTTCATGTTGAATTTATTTAATTGATAAGCTGCCAAAAAAGCCTGGCAGTTTATTGAAGCTGCTTTGAAGTTCTTGTTAGATCTGATCTCTGTGAAATATTGATAGTTTGTCCATTATGGAATTCTGAATCTTCCACTCGATTGTCTTCCATTTTAGAATCTTTTGCTTTAGAAAAAGGAATTCCTATGTACTGCTATAGAAAATGTCCTTTCTTCTTGATGAATGAATAATGTGTTTGTGCAGTTTTATTCTTGCTTCCTTTTATTGAATTGTAGTGCCTTACTCTTCTGCCAAAGAAAGATCCTCAAAATCGTGCAATCGAAAGTAACAATTAAATATCAGAGTAGTTTGTGTTTCTTTTTCTAGCTTTTCAAATGCTAAAGTCATATTTAGTGGTATTTTTATGCCTAGTTCTTTTGCAAATTTTCAGCTTTATATGTTTGCAATGGAATCATGTACCTATAGAAAAATAGGGCTGTTAATGATCAAATCTAGAGCCAATTCGACATCAGCTCAAGACTGAATCAAATGTATTGTTTTCAATTTTGATCCAATCCAAGATTTGGATGAGGAGAGTTAGTTTTAATCTTGATCCGAGCTATGTCTGGTTCATTGGCTATTGATTTAAACTCAATCTGAGCAAAAGTCGATCATTTCTATTAATTTTTTATCTTTCAGTCAAAATGAAAGGCATCTATATGTTTGTTAATTCAATCATTTTAAATCATGGTTAATAAAAATATAAAAGGAAACTGGTTTGTAGATTGAACCAACACAGGAGAAAATTTTAAGGTTAAACCTATTGCTGGGAAACTAATAAGTAGTGTTATATATATATATAGTATTTGTCATTGTTATTATTATTATTATTATTATTATTATTATTATTATATCAATACTTTCCAATCAATTTGTTCTCGTGCATGCTCAATCTAATCCCATTCCAAACTCGAGATTGGATTGATCAAAATCCCGAGCCATGAAAACAAATCATTAGTCGGCTTGGATCGAGTTTATATCGATTTGATCCAAATTCTAATTTAACTTCTAATCTATCTTCAATATTCGAATGAAATTAACAACCTTATGGAAAATAGAGCTCATTCTGATTAGAACTTAAAGTAACACTGAGAATTTATTTATTGCACTATAATTATAATCTACTTTTGTTAAAAGGAAAGTTGCAAATATAAAATTAGCATGTGGGAGTCCCAATTAACTTATGTCCTGCATATATCGAAATTGAACATTTATTATTAAGTGTAGTGTGCCTAATACCTAATGCCTCCTAAAGTCATTTACAACACTTGGTATGGATCTTGAAAGTTCTCATAGTGATTGCATTCAAGGTTTTAAAACTCAATCGAAACTACCGAAACTCAGTAATTTCTGATCGGTTTTGGTGGTTTTGGTTTCGACCTAAAGTTGGTAATTTTGGCAGTTTCGGTCAAGTTTTGACTAAAATTGTCGAAACTCAACCGAAACTATCAAAACTCGACCGAAACTACTGAAACTAATCTCTCTCCAAAAAATAATATTCAATAAATATCATTAATAAATTTAATTTAAAATTTATAAAATTTAAAAAATTTATAGAGAAAAAACCAATACTGCTGATACTGAAACTATCGAAACTGTCGAAACTGTCAAAACCGATACTTTTATTTTGTTACCGAAATCGAAACAAAAACCGATACTTTTATTTCGTTACCGAAAGCGAAACAGAAACCGAAAGCGAGTTTTAAAACCTTGGTTGCATTCAAGTTTTTTGGTACATTAGTATGATTTAGATAATTGCCTAAATCTTCAACCTAACATCTTCCATGATGATTTTTGAAGATTTTTGTATGGTAAATATGATTACACGCTATTGCACCTTTGAACCTAGAAATCTTCATTATTCTTTGTTTCAAGTTATTTGCTTGGTTTCTAGTTGTATAGAACTTGAGATCTTGCTATTGATAATTGCACAACGCTAAAACGGATCGGTTGGAAGCTAATTGCTCTGATTAATAATATGGAACCTGAATTCTTTTGCTCCATTTTGATGGCTACCTTATATATTTTGGTTCTATCTCATGCCGAAATGACATTTTATACATGATTTAACAACTTATGTTTTCTTCTTTTCCAGGGTTCATCTAGAGAGCTATTCAAGTGATTATACTATGCAAGTCCTGGTGGGCTACTGTACAGTTTACATTTTTATGCAAACATTTATGATTCCAGGGACGATTTTCATGTCTCTGCTTGCTGGTGCCCTTTTTGGAGTTTTTGGGGGTGTAGCTCTGGTGGTCTTTGCTGCTACTGCTGGCGCATCATCGTGTTTTTTCCTGTCCAAGTTAATAGGAAGGCCTCTTGCCTCTTCACTGTGGCCAGACAAACTTAGTTATTTCCAAGCTCAGGTAGTAATATGCTTCTCTATTATTTTGTTATTTTTGTTAATCTAGCTGGCAGATGCTATTTATTGGAATGCCTTGTCAAACAATATTGTGTCAAGATAGATGTTTGGTTTGTATGCAGCATTAAGACCATTATTCTCTCCATTCTTACATTGTTGAAGTGTCATTATATTTGAGAAATTCTACATGTGATCTTAAAATGTAATCCAATTGTGTGATCAACATCTAAACATTTTAAGCAAAAGCCACCTAAATCATTTAAGTTCTACATATTACCCCTTTAGTTACTCATTGAAGTCTAAAAGAATATGCAATATATTCAGTTAAGTGGTAGTTAGAGCCCTTATCAGCATAAACATCATCCTCATTCTCTTGCCCAAGGGTCACCTAAATCACTTAAGTACACCATATATTACTCCTGTAGTAACTCAGGGAAGTCTAAGAAAATATTTGGTATATTTAGTTAAGTGGCGGTTAGAGCCGCTATCAGTATACCACATCATCCTCATTCTCTATCTTAAGGGTGGGGAACCAATGAATTTGATTTAGCAAGGAGGACAATGGGAATGTGACGGGAAAGGAAAAGGTTAGTTCTGGGGGTTACCCACCTGCTTCCATGTTAATGGGGATATTGTGGCGGATAGACTTATCGGAGGTCCCCTTCTGTTAGTTAGGTGGCTCGTCAGAATTCCTCAACTCCTGATTATGGAGTTGTCTATAGGGTTTTACTCTCATTCTGACACTCGCTGGAGTTTTGCTGGAAAAGAGAAAGAGGAAGCAAGGAGGAAGAACAGTGTAGGAGTCTCCTTTAATTCCACTAGTTCATTCTCAGGGTTTACATTTGTTTTCTCTTATTTAAAGGAGGTAGTCAAATTTTCCTATTTTATTCCTTTTACTCTTTCGTCTCATTTCATCATTTATACATTGGGTAGATTCTCTAGCAAGTTTGATTTTGTAATCCAAGATGTCGATAAGATGCCCCATCTTCATATCTTGGACATTGGAGGAGGGGGTGGGGTGTAATTGTGGTTTTGGGGGAAGGTGGGGTAGAGACAAGAAACAGGGGTGGGGGTGATGAGGATTGAAGGGTGGATCGTGGGTCAGAACTCTGATGGTAGGTGGCATTAGGGAAAAGTATGATCCGATGATCAACCTTGCTAGTGTTGTCGATGAGCTTGTAGCTGCCGTGAATGGATGAGTTTAACCAAAAGCTCATCAGTTGGGTTCAACCAAGATTAATGGCTGTCACCACACAACAAAAAACGCACTACTTTTGTTGTATTAAAAGATCAACTTAGCGTCTACATAAAATCAAAACTTCCAGCGTTCATTATGCAACTAGAGTATATGATTTCAAGAATCCATATGTAATCCCCCTAAATTATATTTTGTCAAACCATATTTCATGATCTCTCTCAAAAAAAAAAACCATATTTCATGAACTAAAAAAGAACGTGTCTGCTAATCTGGAAAAAATAAACTTGGCGATGCAATCTTTTTGAAATTCTCACCTTCTGCTGAGATCCTGATACAACACTTGCATGTTAGAGGTTTGAAACATATTTTCAATCCCATCTGACACTAAAGTATCAGATTTGCTTCTGTCGTCTTATACATCCTGATCTCGTTTACTCTTGCAGGTCTATAAACGAAAGGAAAAGTTGCTGAACTACATGCTTTTCCTCAGAGTCACCCCTACCTTGCCCAACACATTCATCAACGTGGCTTCACCAATAGTGGATGTGCCTTACCATATCTTCCTGTTGGCAACCTTAATTGGCCTCATCCCTGCTGCTTATGTTACAGTTCGGGTATCATTCTCAAATGCCTCTTAATACTCTTCTATTCAGTGTGTCAATGTTTTGCCAACAATAGGCTCACCCAACAACCCAATTGGAAGCTGACCTGAAATTTTCGGGTTGGTGTCAACCCATTTAAGTTTTAGATTGGATTAGGCTGAGGAAATCATTGCCTGAAATTTTAGCACTTGATTTTATTGCTTCCATTATATCTCTCGGACCTCATGTACCTGTCATTGGTCGAATTCGAAACGGGTTGTCCCGACCTAGATCCGACTCTGATAACATGTCGGCAAATCAAAAATTGGATTGAGTCTGCGTTGACCCAAATCTGATCCATGATTGACTGTTTGTGTTAAATTTTGGGTTGACACTGAACTTCAGGCTCCGTTTGTCTTCAAGTTAAAAATTAACCTAGTTTAATTTTAACCTGACATATCACATCACACATAAAATTTAATATTAAAAATTAACTTTATTTCACATCCTACACACATTACTAAAATAATAACTAACTTATATCACATCCCTCACATATCCTAACATAATAACTAAGTTTATTTCACATCATTCACAACTTTCATTAAAAAAATATCATCATCTAAGTTTAATTTTAACTTTGTTAAATTTAACTTTACAAACAAACAGACCCTGACGTCAATGTTTGATCAACCATTTAAGTCATTGACTTTGTTTTTTTCCAAAAAGCTTAGATTTTTATTTATGCATATAAGTAACTAAAATATTAAAAACAAATCCAATACTTGTTTGATCAATCATTTGAGTCATGCTTGATATTATTTGTCTTCATAAAAAAGCTATTATTAATATCTTAAATTTGTATTCAACATAAAACATTGATATATGATCTTAAATCTGCATTATGGAAAGTTATTGATGTTCTAAATTCATTTTATAAACAATGAAAATGTTTAAACTGAAAAAGAGCAAACTTCCGAAAGGTGTTCAAAAAACAAAACACATGCCGTAGTGTTTAAGATAAAAAGAAAGCATAATGATATAATAAAAATTATTAAAGATTTATAGTTTTTGTAAAACTTGAACATGAATAAAATCAATTTAAAACTAACATCAAACAAAATTTTTCATGCTATCAGAATTGCTATAATAAAGGAAAAAAAAAAGAAGATTGTTATTATAAAGATCAATAGGAATATCCAATATTATCAAAATAAAATTAGATAAAAATTTTATCAGGTGAGATTAGTGCCAATCTAGCTCTAACCTAGTAAATATATAAATGAAGCTAGTTGGATTTCGAATTGGTAATTCAAATTAAAAAATTATACCTTTTAGCCTCATTCATAGACGTACTTGTACCCTAATACACAACAACAACAACAACAACAACAACAACAACCAAGCCTTAATCTCGCTAAGTGCGGTTGGCTACATGATCCTTTATTTTCATCATGCTCTATTGATTACCAAATTCTTACCTAAGTCTAAGTAACTAAGATTACTCCTTATAGTTTCTTGTCATATTTTCTTTGGTCTCCTTCTTCCTCTTTGTACATGAGCAAGATTCAATAACTCAATTTTTTTAACTGGAGCTTCAATCGACCTACGATTTATATGTTCAAACCATTTAGGCCTACTTTCTCTAAGTTTATCCTCAATTGGTGCAACATCAACTTTCTCTAATACACTGAAAGCATAAAATATACACTGATATTTATGGTTGCGTCGTGATTAGCCGATTACTCATTTCCGGTCAGTTCAATTTCGTGTTAAGCCTAAATACGACTACGGGTTGTACAGTGATAATTTCTCTCTCAACTCTTTTATGTTGCAGGCTGGTATTGCATTGGGAGACCTAAGATCTGTAGGTGACCTCTATGATTTCCAGTCAATAGCGACACTGTTCTTAATTGGGATTGTTACAGTGACACCAACGTTGTTGAAGAAGAATCAGTCAGAAGAAGGCGAAGTGAACTCCGAGCTCAAGGCTATCTGAAGCTTATCTGCTGATTCTCTTCTTCAGATCCTTGTATAAAATATCTTCTTAGCATTCAGCAATCTCTGCTTCTCTGAGATACAGGAGAGGTTCTGTAAGTAAATGAATGTTAATATACAAACCTGGTCTTTCTGCAGTTCCTGCGCTGCGTTCTACATGCGAGGCCTCCATTTATTATTTATTTTCATCACTGAATTTGGAATGAATAAATCACTGTTTCTTCCCTAATTATGATTAGGGCTGGCAATTCTATTCAAAACTGTGTGAAGTCAGTAGTTAAAATTTAGTTAAACTTGATCTCATAATCAATTGAAATTTATATATTTGTGTGCATGTGTGAGCTAAAAAATTTGCATGCAACTCCTAATGCTCTTATTATTTTATTCAATGTTCATGTTGCATGTTTGTGTTATTTAGATGATAATATTATTTTAAAATTATTATTAATTTAATTTACTATTGTTATATTAAAAATAATTAAAATTAATTTGAATTTCATTTCGGAATAATAAATTAATTTTCTTAAATAATATAATATAATGTTACAATGAATCAAATGACCTAAATGACCTAAGAATATTAATAGTGTTGAATAACATATTAATTAACAATCCAATTTCAAAAAATGCATTGACAAATATGCACATTATGTCAAAAAAAACTTTATTTTAATTTCAAATTTGGGTAAATTGCATTTGGGCTTATTATGTTTAATTGATGTTGCAATTTTGTCTTTTACTTTTGTAAAACTTTAATTTTGATATTTAAGATTTAATCTTTTTATTATGGAAAAGTTTAAAATTAAATTCTTTTTAACCATTTTGCACTATTTATAATTTTAAAAATTCATTAAATTCTTCTCTTTTCATTTCTTCTTTTTAAAAATTAAATTAAAAAATATTAATATTTTAAAATAGTATTTAAAAATTCAATAGATTAACAATTGAGTATAGTTATAGGATATAATGTTAAAAAAATAATAAATTTTTTCAGTTGATACAAAATAATAAAAGTCTGTTTATTTGTAAGATTAAATTTAATAAGATTAAAATTAAATTTAGATAGATATATTTTTTTATTAAAAATTATGAATAATGTGAAATAAAATTAATTATTATATTGAGATATATGAGAGGTGTGATATAAAGTTAGTTATTATATTGTGATATGTGAGCAATGTGATATAAGTTAGTTATTATTTTAGTAATGTGTGTAGGATATAAAATAAAATTAATTTTTAATATTAAATTTTATGTGTGATGTGATATGCTTAATTAAAATTAAATCAAATTAATTTTCAACGGCCAAACAAACGGAACGTCTAAAAGTCAAATCAAAATCTTTCAGAAAAATGAATTAATTTATAACATTCTTTCATTCTTAAGAATTCAGATGCAATTTATCCTTCAAATTATGTGGGAGATCACAAATCATGACATTAATTTAATTATGTACATCAAAAATTAAAAGTTCATAATGTTTAGACAAACGGAATTTCTATTAATAAAAGGCTTTTTCATAATCTTTTTTTTTTTAAAAAAAAAAAACTTCAAAAAAAGTTTGTTTTCAACGATTAAAAATGAGTGCCGTAACACAATTCTAATAAATAACTAATAAAGTAATTGTAATTTAAAATTTTAACTCTTAAAATTATTTAATAAATTAAATTTTAAATAATTTAGTCAATTAAAAGTTTAAATTATAATTAGTTAATTTTTTTTATCAAAATACATAGCATTTCTTATAAAAAAATACATCTATTAACCACGTGTCATATTATGATTGGATTGTGCATAATTACAGATATTCATGAATAATAACTCAATCTCCTCTTCATAAAAAAAAAAAAAAAAAAAAAAATCCATTCTCTTCATAAAAAAAAAACCAATAATGTAGCTGTCAAATGGGAGAGAATTTTCTACATTATGACAAAACATTAGACTTTAGCTTTCAAATCAAAGCAATATTTTCAAAAACTTTTAATTCTTAGAGAATTTAAGTTGGCTCGATTAAAGCTCGAGTCAACTCAAAGATAAAACAAGCCAATTCAAACTCAAATCAAATTGAGACGATCCGAATTTAAACCATGCTCGGGTCGGCTCGTTCTCACCCCTAGCTGTGTTCCCTGGCATGACATGTGTAATTATGGCTCATTTTGAGATGAATTTATTAATAATAAGTCAGAACTTCTTACTATTCATTTTTTCTCTCTCTCTCTCCTCTTCTCCTGAGATCGTCGAAAGAAACTTGAAGGAGAAGCTAAAGGTTTGGCTAAGGAAATATGAAAAACTCGGAGATTTCTTCAGTGCGGAAAGAAGCAAGAAAATATCAAAGCTAAAGAAAAGCCAATGAATCTAAACAAGAATTAAAAGGGTACTAGCTTAACTATAAAAAAACTCCTTTCGATTAAAGGGGCTTTTGGTTCGTTGTTATTTTGGTGTTATGTTATGTAATTTAGATGTCATGATATCTAGATGTCATCTTTTGACTAATAATTTTATAATCTAATTTAAGATTATTTATAGATGTCATTAAACCAAATAATTATTTTTCTCTAAATAACATAACATAACATCAAGATAACATTGAACCGAGCGTCCCCCTAAACTTCATCTAAATGACAAATAAAAAGCAGGCAATCTCACACATTATGGCCTTGTTTGCTTCGATCTTTTTTTTTATAATAGAAAAAAATATTTTATTTTTTAAATTTAATTGAAGAGAAGTTTATTTCAATATTAGAAAGTGTATAAAATATGAAATACTTTAAATTTTAATATTCGTATTTGTATTGAATATAAAATAAAATCAATTTTTATAGTTAAAATTTATGTTGGGCAAAAATATTGTCTCGAACCAAATGAGGCCTATATATTAAACAATTTTTAGCCTCGTTTGGTTCGAGCTAAAATTTTTATCTAACACAAATTTTAATTATAAAAATTAACTTTATTTCATGTCTAATATAAATATAAATATTAAAATTTAAAGTGTTTCATATTTTACACACTTTCTAATATTAAAATAAATTTTTTTTCCAATAAATTTAAAAAATAAAAATACCTTTTTTTTCTCTTAAATTTAATGAGTCTGCATGGTGAATATGAATTCTGAAAACTCTGGCCTCCCTTTAGTTTTAATGTGAAAATATTGTGACAGGTTGATTACCCTTTTATTTAGCTGAAAACATAGTCAAATCTAGTTCATTTGATATGAAATTCAGATTATAAAACAAGATATTTATTATGTTTTTTATAACTAAAGTATCTTCTAATTTTAATTCTATGATTGGATTTAAAACTCTTTTGATTGAACTATCAGAACTCGAGTAATTTCTATCACAATTCGGTATATAAAGAGAAATCTATATCAAAAGAAACCGAATTTGTGTAAAATTTGCTTAGTTATAATTTGAAGGACTTTCACACCTATGAATAGGTATGGTAAACATCATCAAACTCATAAAATTGGATAACTTTCTCGTTGTTTAATTTACAGAATCTGTATAGATTTTTATTTTAACGTATGCTAATTGAAACTGAATTTTGAAATAGCAGTTGAAGAGCTCACTCGATTTACTATAATTTCATGTTTATTACTTGCTCAAAAACTAATTTTAAGTTTCTAGTTAGTCGAAAACTGTGAATAAGCTATTTCATATGTCGGTATAGTATAATAGATAGATAGTGTGTTAATCACGAGTCTAATTTATTGATTAATCAACGGTGAGTTAATTTTGTCGAGTAAAGTTGATGACCTATTAAAAATGTAAGTAGATTAAAGTTAAAGACTTGAATTGAAATATGAAAATTGGTGACGAATTAAATGAGGGTTTCTTGTTGTACTCGCTGCTGCCCCAACTCGAACTAGATGCTATATGATTTTGTGGATTGCAAGTCATACTAACAGCTACCCTACTAGGAGATGACAGTGTAAATCTACCATACTGGGGAGTATAATAGATTAGATTCGTGATTATAATTATATTCGCTTGAGGGCTGGAGTTTCGCTGAGTGTTACTCAGCACGTGTAGAAAGAGGAGGCGATATAGCGACAAACCAAGACCCTTAAGATAATAAAAGAATGATCTAAAATGGATTAATCTGCAAATTGAGTTATATACGTTGTTATTATTCATGATTAATATTTTTATGATCCTAATATATTGTATTTTTATTTAGTATTATAATAGCCTCATGCATCATATTATATTATTTAGACATGATAAAATACATGCATATATGATTTATATTTACTCGGACTTTTTTGACAAGTATTACTTCATCAAACCATATATTAGGGAAGGGCAAGGACTCAAAAAGAGTGACGGAATCTTTCATTAAAATGTTTTGTATTACGTTAAAATGTTGTCTTATTGTATAATAAATTTTTGACTATAACATTATATCTACAAATGTGTGATCTTATGAAATCGTATATTTCAAATGTTAAAAGTTAATACCATGTTGTATAATAAGGGATTGTTTATATAAAAATTGTTATAATGTGATTCGTATTGATAAGTTCTTTTGACTTATAAATTATTTTGAAGCAATGCTAATACCATTATTTTCTTTCGTTGTTTTGATTATTTATAAATTTATTTAGGGAAAATTACACTCAAGTCCTGAATTTAATGCTTAATAACGTATGGATTCAAGTTTTTAAAATTATAACAATGGATCCCTGCATTTTAATAAATTATCACATAGATCTTTTTTTTATTATTATTATAATTTTTTAAAATTATCATTTTACCCCTGCCCCTCTCTCTTTCCTCTCGATCCTGCCAGCGGCTGCGCACAGAGGCCGCCTCTCTCTCCCCTCCCAATCCCATGCACGCGCGAGGTCCGTTGCACTGGATCGTGAGAAGAGAGAGAAGGGCAGGGGTAAAACGATAATTTTAAAAAATTGTAATAATAAAAAATAAAAAAAAACCCATGTGATGATTTATTAAAACTCAGGGACCTTAATATTATAATTTTAAAAATATAGACCTGTATATTATTAAGCATTAAATTCAGAAACCTGAGTGTAATTATCCCTTTTATTTAACATACTTGATTTGAATGAGGCAGGAGTTGTCAGATGATTAGATTTTACAAATTTTTTCAATCAATTCGGATTTTCCATCCAAACCATCTATGACCTCTCCTTCGTTATAAGTAAAGGGCGTGACAATACGTGTATACAAATATTATGGCATGTATCTACGATAAAATTTAAATTTTATTCAACATATTATTAACTACTTTACTAAATTGTAGTACGACGAGATGAGCCTTTTTCAATACTACAAATATTGTATTCACATACTCATAATACAATGACAAAGGATATCTAACATTGTTCTAATGCAAATTTCTTTACAAGTATTCAATTATATATCAACAATAATATCAGGTTGCAAGCAAAGAATTTTCTATTGAGTGCCATTATTAGAAGTGCACATTTTTCAAAAAAATCTTATAGCAATTCGATTCAAAGAGAGCATAAAGTAGAAAAAAAACTCCTAGCATATGTTTAAGATGATAGAAACACTAAGGCCCTGTTTGGCGCGAGGATTAAATCAGGATCAAATCAGTACCAAATCAGGACCAAAATGATACTAATTTAAAAAACAACAACAATAATAATAAATAAGATTTTTTAATCATTCTACACAAATTCTAATATAAAAAAAAATTATTTTACTTCATATACTCAATAGTTTTTAATTAAAAAATTAATTTTATTTTACACCCTAGACCAAAATTCTTGATTCGAATATTTTGGTATAGGATGTAAAATAAAATATATATTTTTATTAAAATTATTGAGCATGTGAAGTAAAATAATATTTTTTTTATATTAGAATTTGTGTAGAATGATTAAAAAATTTTATTTATTATTATTATTATTATTATTTATATTAATATCGCTTTAATCCTGATTTGGTTCTCGCGCCAAACAGGGCTTAAGACTATTAATAAATTTCTAGGCTAGATAAAGAAGCACATAAATGAATTATTTTATATCAAAAAGAGAATGAGAAATCCTCAAATATGCAAGTACTAATTAACCTCAACTATAAAAGTGCCTTTTGAAGGCTAAAAGCTAATGATAGAAACTTTACAGTTAAATGTATTTAAATTAGAGTAAAATAAATACCATAAGCCACGCAGTTATCTAAAATCAAAATCTATCAAAATTTTATATCTAATTCATGAGTCCTTACAACATACATCATGTCATCCCATTAAGCGTGATTGTGTAGATAGAGATATGTGACACATATAATATCTAATTTTATCTCAATGCTAAAATACCTTCTAACTACGATATGATTCATTCTTATACCTCTCCCACCACTCATTATTCAACCTTAAAGTCTGCCATAAGCCATATCTTACTCTGGTGATTCCCTTCTCTTGAGACCTTCTAACTACGGTATTTTAAATGTGTAATACAATGTGCCGTCATTTTATCCCATTAAACGTGATTATATGGATTAGGATATATGACCCGCACATAATACTTTGAGTCTATTTCTATGCTAAAATACCAACAGCATTTTAAACCTAATTCTCAATGTTTCATCTATGAAAATTGCTGAAAAACTAACACATTCTTGTAGAAACATAATTAGTGAGAAGAAATTAGTATCACCAAATAAATATTTTAATAGTCACATAAAAAACATAAAGTTGACACCAATAATTTCATTAAAAACCCATGCAAAAATAAACTCGGTGAAAATTAAATTACACACATTTTTATTTTATTTTACTGCTGCTTGCTTCCTTTATTTTGTGCAAAATCTCCCGGGATCATCCCTTACTCTAATTATCACCTTTGAAATGAACTCATTCTCTTCTTCTTCTTCCAACAACACCATAGCATTTACCTTGTGGCTTACCCCTCCATTTGGACCCCGTGTCCCAGCCCTTCCCATTTTCTGATCTTCTCCCGCTCGCTTGGCAGCTTTCTTTTGATCCAGTTAGTTGGAATAATTAAGTAGATTAGGCTTTTAGTTATTGCGATTAATTACACCGTAGTGCGCAGTATGTACAAGAAGGAAGACGAGATCGAAGCCGTCCATTTGGATCAAACCAACGGCGATGATGTAGAATTCCTGCCCTAATCGCCCTCCTCCTCCTCCTCCGCGTCCCAGAGAAAATGGGCGTAGGACCCCAACACGTAACTGTACCCAAAACAATCGCCGCCACCATCACCATCATCAGAGTTTCTCCATGGAAATATTGCGGAAAAAAACACCGACCGAGCGAGCGAGAGAGAGAGAGAGAGAGAGAGAGAGAGAACCAGTCATCAGGGGAGGCCTCCACAGCGCGCTCGTAGTAGGTCTCAGCGCGTTCACAGTCTCTCTGAGACTCCCAAATCAGCCGCCCATACAGGGAAATCACCTCGCCGTCATCGGGACTCGCGAGCATCGCCCTTCCGTAGCACTCCTCTGCCTTTTCGAAATCACCTTCAACCTAAGAATTTTGAAGCAGATTAAACGATCCACATCGAGAAACTGAAATCAATCGCTTGAATTGCTGCTTGAATTACCAATCTGATCTATTTTTAACTCTTAAATTCTTTTTCATTTCGGATTACCTCGTGCAAGAATTTGCCGTAGTTCCTCAACAGCAGTGGATTCCCTGGATCCGCCCTCAGCATCTCCTGATAATAGATCCCGATCCTCCGATCGTCGTCACTTCCTCCCCCGCCGCCACAACCGGAGCTCTTCCTTGCTTTCCCCTTTCCTCCATCCAAATACTCCTCTTCTACCTCCACGGCGACCGCCAGATCGCCATCTTTCACCTCCGCCAGCGCGCTCTCCTGGAGGTACCTCCCCGCTCCATACGAGCTCCTCGGATCCGATCCGAGAAGGTTAGTGTCAGATTTAACTCGCCGAAGTGGATTTGGCTTTTCCGCCGGTGATGGCGGATCGATATCCCTCTGCGAGCTCGCGTCCAAAGAAAGCCTAGCGCTCCGGCTCCGGTAGTACAACGATGCGCAGGCGCCGAGATCGCGAGCCGGCGACCACGTAGACCTACAGAAGATCTCCGATCCAGGCGAGATCGATGCAGTGTGGATGAATGTAGCCGCCTTCATATCGCGACGAGAGAGAAACCGGAGATGCGCAAGAACGAGTCAGTCTTCTCTCAGTCTGAGCGAGTGGAGGATTATTTTATATTTAAAAGTTTTGTCGTTTTATCTCTCTTTTTTAAATTATCACCTGAATTTACTTCTATCACTCTTTTTTTTTTTTAAGTTATCACGATATTTTAAAACGAGATCTCGATTTTATTTTCGATTACAACATAAAAATATCAATTTCGGAGATTTCAGTAATTTCTATATTGACAACTTGAATCTTTCTACTAAATTATTTAAATTTTATAAATTAAATTTAAATTCATTAATAGTATTATTGAATATTATTTATTTTTAAAAAATAATTTTCAGTAACTTCTACCGAAAATTTTTTGGACTGATTTTAACTGAAATTGATACGAAATTATCAAATTTTTAGAGGAGTTATATTTTATCTGGAACAATTCATTTTATTCTTTTCCACTTAAAAATATATTATAACAATCTGTGATCTAAATATAGAGGAGTTATTAGCTTTGGCTTTGGTAAAGTGCGTGATTTGAGTACTTTTAGAGAGATCACTCATCCTAATATTATTCTAATTCAAGTAAACTTAATTATAAAAAATTTTATCATTAGCCTTACGGTTTTACTCCAAAATATATTTCTATTATTTGGAATTATATTTTCTACTTATACAACTCAAAATATCCACTTCTTTTTTATGTAAGACAATTCATTTCTGTGTCCCTCCCCATCTATAAACTTTGTCAGTAGTTGTTTATTATCCGGGTGATTTCGATTCACTTATAAACATCACCTCGATGACCACTAACCTTTCTTCGATCACAGGTATCACATATATCACTTGAGTAATTTGTGAGAGGGTTATCGTTCTTAGTACTACTCTGGCTTAAACACATTTAAGTATGAAGTTTTTCATTATTAACTTCATGATTTTACCTCAAAAAGTATATTTATTATATAAAATCACGTTATTTACTTATATAGCTCAAAAATTTTCCTTTCTTTCTAATATAAGATGACTCATTCTTGTGCCTCTCTCACTATTATTTATCGGCTTGAAAGCCTACAGAAACCATCTCTAGAAATATCACTTAGGCCCTGTTTGTTTGACCATTAAAAATTAACCTAGTTTAATTTTTATCAGACATATCATATCACACATAAAATTTAATATTAAAAATTAATTTTATTTTACTTCCTACACACATTACTAAAATAATAACTAACTTATATCATATCCCTCACATATCCCAATATAATAACTAACATAATATCACATCCCTCACATATCCCAACATAATAATTAATTTTATTTCACATTATTCACAATTTTTAATAAAAAATATCTCTATTCAAGTTTAATTTTAAACTTATTAAATTTAACCTTACAAACAAACAGACTCTTAATAATTAATTTTCATATTTTTCGACTATAAGTGTCACATTATATGTATATATTTATGTATGTATATAGAGGTGTCAATATATAACTCATAATTATCACTTAAAATTCTAAAATATTTGGATATTAGAGAAGTATGATATTCTACTATTCTCTTAATTATTAATAAAACTAATATCAAATATTTTAAAATTTGCAAGGCTATAGCCCTATGAGCATAGATATGACAAATTTCATTTAGGTCTCTGAGATATGGACTTAGTTAAATCAAGGACACAAGGTTTACTTGAGATCTCTGTTCATGAGCATAATTGGTTCTAAAGTGTGCTATGAAAAACTAATTAATCAATATTTATATATAAAAATATAAATTAAGTCATTTTTTTAAGTAAAATTAATGAATTAAATAATTAAAAGAAGGTTAAATAAAATTTTTGAAACAGTTCTAGGCCAAAAATTTACTACAATTAGTTACAAATTAGGTCTAAATCAAAACAAAATCGATCCAAAATTAACTGTTGAGAGGCCTAATACGAGTAACTTTGAACTCACTAGTCCTATATTAGCTGGTTCCACTCTGGTTAACTAACCCAGTTCTTCGTTAATTATATATGTTGGCGGGTAGGACTATTAACGATTTGATTTCTAGCCAACTACGTGATGCAAAGTCGATCCAATATTTGATTAATTTTTAATTTTTTAATCAAAATCTTATATATAATATTATTATTATTTATTCAATCAACTTAAATTATGCTGTCTATCTTGATATATCAATTAGAGATTGTAATAAAAAATAATCAATAGTCAACAGAATTTGAACGTACAAAAAAATTAATATATTAAAGCAAATTATATGTAAAAATATTTAAATTATTTTAATCGATTTGATTTTGTGCTAGTTTGATTTGATCTTATGTCAGCTCAAAATTGAATTGAAAAAAATCTCGATCTAAAAAATAGCTTATTAGTTAATTTATTTGAATCAAGTCGATATTAATCAACGGTATTACTGGCGGATGATTTGAGAATGGGCGGTTTTTGAGTTCAGCTGATCGAATATTCAAGTGGCTAATAAGGAGCCGCAATATTAGTAATGGGTTTCACTCGATGTTGATGTAGCGTTCACTTATTAGTCGGCTAAATTATTGGGCCAAACCTAAAATAGAAATTTTTTTTTTTTGAAAAGGAATTTTTTTTTTTTGATAGTAAAGAAAAGGATAGAGAATTGACGCCGTTAAAACAGGACAATTACGTGCGAACACGTGTGACGGGCACGTGAAGTGCGCTTCTCTTAGCATGGGCTGTCGGCGGTCCCACCCCCTGTGGGCAGTGGGCCCCTGCAATGTGGACCGGCCACGGGTCCCACTGGAACAACGACGAAGAGATGTTTTTTAAAAAATAGATATGATTAATTAATTAATTAATTAATTAATTAATTTTTTTAAAAAATTTTAAAAAAAAGTCGCCAGAAAAAAAGACAACAAAAGACACCGATTCTCCAAACAACTTCAATATTTTTTTTAAATTTCAGCCCTCTTTGGCGTGAGGATCAAAATCAGACCAAAATAACACTAATTTAATAATAATAATAATAATAATAAATAATTTTTTAAAATTATTTTACATAATTTCTAATATAAAAAATATTTATTTACCTAATATGCTCAATAATTTTTAATAAAAATATCAAATTTATTTCACATCCTAAATCAAAATATTTGAATTGAGTATTTTGATCTAGTATATGAAATAAGTTGATATTTTTATTAAAAATTATTGAGCATGCAAAGTAAAATAATATATTTTTTATATTAGAATCTATGTAGAATGATTAAAAAAAAAAATTATTATATTATTATTATTAGTTTTTAAATTAGTACCATTTTAGTCTTAAGTTTGGTCCTCGTGCCAAACAAGGCCAATGTTATTTGAATGAATAAATCTTAGGGGGCATTTGGTTGAATGTTATCTTGATGTTATGTTATGTTATTTAGAGAAAATAATTGTTTAATTTAATGACATTTACAAAAAATCTTCTATTAGATTATAAAATTATTAGTCAAAAGATGACATCTAGAATACATAACATAATACCAATAACATCGAACCAAACGCCCCTTTAGTTTCTATGTTTTTTTCTTTGAATTAAAAACTCCTTTGTTCATGTTATGCAGAAAAAAATTTTCTTGACTACTGTTAATTGTTAAAAATTTTCAACTTGCTTTCAAAATAATAGATTATTATTATAAATAATTAATAGAAAATATGAATAGCTTTTATAATATTAAAGAAATATTAATGTTAATTTATATTTTTGAATTTTAAAAAAATGAAATTTAAGATGTATTTTGAGCTGAATCAAATTTGATTTCGAGTTAAGTTGAAATTAAAACTTATAGTTGAGTTGTCTCGAATTATATATATATATATATTTGGATAGAAGTTAAAAAGATTTGAGATTAGCTAAATTCATACGAATAGTTATTTTTATGATTTAAAATTTTTATAAATTTAACCAGAATGGAATTAAATTGATTAAAAAATATAAAAAATTATTTATAAATATTCATATATCAAACTTATTTCAGTATTTAAATTTTTTAAAAATAATTTAACAAGTGATAACATTAAATTATAATGATAACAATATATTTAAATAATATTAAAAGTAGATTTAATAAGCATATTAGATTAAGATGAATAACATGATTTAAATCGACATACTTAATTTTAATATGACTAGATAAATACATCAAAATATTTGGATTAAGCTTTTTGGTAGAGATTAATATTCTTGATTATTTTTTTAATAAAATATAGGGTAAATTGCATGGGGTCCTGAGGTTAGAATGATGTTGCAAATAGGTCTTATATTTTAAAAAACCTAGATTTAGGTCCCTGAGTTTGTGTTTGCACTATCATTTGGTCCTTTAGTTTAAATATCGCTTTTTTGGATGGTCCAGTTAGACAGTAACGATTAAATTTGACTGTTAATTATATTTATATGGACCAAAAATGCCCTTATAACTCTTTCGAAATAAATGTGGATAATAGATAAAAAATCTGAGGGTAAAATAGTAAAAAACTAATAAATTTCAGATGTGGGATCAAACAGCGGCGCAAACATAAACTCAGGGATCTAAATTTAAGTTTTTTAAAATATTGAATCTATTTGCAGTATTATTCTAACTTTAGGGACCTTTGTGCAATTTATCCTAAAATATATTATATATGTATGACAAAATTTAAAGTTGTACCAAAAACTGAAACGACGAAGCTCGCTTGAATTTAGTTAGGCTCGAAGCTTTGAGCCATGACTTGAGCTCATTTTTATTTTCAGTTGAGTACGAGTGAATCTTGGTTTGCTTTATATAAATTCTAATAAGCTCGAAATAATTTACTAAATAAATATTTTAATACACACTTATATGTATATGCATATTTTTATGCATATAATACATATGATTGTTTTAGAAAATAAAATGTAAATATAGCTTCATATTATAACTGTTAATTAAATGAAATGAAAATCTAATAATTCAAAATAATGTAATTTTTAGTTGATTATTTGAATTGAGGGTATTTCGAAAGTCAATAAAACTAAAATGTATAATCTTATGTGATGTGATTTGTTTAAGTGTGAGAGTTGAAATATTTTACATTAAATATTGGCTATAGTTAGATCTGAGCATTGAGCGGGTGGCCCGATGGGCTAGCTAAAGTTCGATCAATTTTGAGCAGATTTGGTTATCTATTTTGGCCCGATATTCAGGTTTGACCCGGCCCGAGCTCGATATTGATTTATTTAAAATCCGAGTCTGATCATATCCGGCCGCCCATAAAGCCCGAATCGAGCCAATAAACCTAATAAAATCTCCTACTCGTCCCGAGTCCCGACTCCTGAGTCCCGACTCCCGATCTCCTCTCAGCTTGTTCCTCTTCTCTGTGCTGTTGCGGGCCGAGCCGACGGCTCTATTTCGTCAGCTAGGGTTTCGGCATTTCGCACGGCAAACATAAAGCACGATCGGCATCGGTAAGTTTTCCATCTTCCCAACCACACTTGTTCGCTCGATCGGTAAGTTTTCCATCTTCCCAGCTAGGGTTTCGGTCTCCAGCGAGTTCCCCGTCAGTCTCAACGGCCTATCAAGCTTGAACATGTTCAATATCTCTTTCAACCCCTTTCTCTACGGCCTAATTCCGAGCAACGGCCAGCTCGCAACCTTCGACAAAACCTCCTTCATCGGCGACCCGTTAATCTTCTTCTCCACCAGCTTCACTCCACCCCCTGCCGCACAGCCCTCTGGTACCACCCCCCGGCGCCAGAAATCATCACTTTACGGCATTATCTCAGCCGCTGTCCCTGCGTTTGTCATCTTTGCCATCTTCGATTTCCTCTGCTTCAAGGGCAGAAGCAGGTCTGCCGTCAACTGTTTATCATGTTTGGAAACAGATCCCATTACCCTCGAAGTCGCTAAAAACGGTCAGATCTACGCTGCTCCATCTCCACCTCCGTCGACTGCATGAGCTTCTTCGGCATAGTTTTTTTTTTCCTGTGAGATCACGTTGTTCGCTCGGTCGCCGGCGAGCCGGCGCCGCTTTCAACCGCCAGGGCAAACCGCACCGTCCGGCCCCAGCAGCTCTCGTTGCTCCGTCATGTCTTACCCCTTGGCATTATTCCCTCCTTCTCTCCGACTTCAGAAAAGGATCTCGGGTCCTTTGCCCTCCAATATCTCCTCCTGGCTCCCGAATTTTCTAGCCTGTAGGTTGTAAGGCACTCTGCCTTAGTAGGGTTTTCTGATTTTATTTTTGCATTTTCGTTGAAATAGAGTGCCATTTTTTGGCATTGTTGTCATGAATCAGTTTTTTGGAATTAGATATTCCCATCCTTTTGATTGACTATAGTTTTAGTTAAAAGGAGGTGTTTATAATCTGCATATTCAAGGATCCATTTTCTAACCATTTGTGACAAAATCATAAGGCACGTTGCCTCCATGGGGTTTCTAGCTTGTGGTTTTTGGATGCTGTTTTTGCTTTTCTTTTTGAAACAGGGCCACAGTCTTCAGCATTGCTGTGGTAAATTAGTTTTTGGAGATGAGAGATTTCCATTTTTTGGTTGACTATAGTTTTAGTTAAAAGGAGACTTTCTAATATACATCATGTCAAAAGAAATGAACGTGCTCTAGCTCACAGTATTGCATTCTAATTCTCTATTATTTGCTGCAATAGTTGTATGGATGGAGAACATGCAGTAATCTGATGCATCGCATTCCAGGGTTTTAATAAAATTTAGGTCTGAGGCTTCACTCCCATTGCATTGGAATTTATCTAGGTCTTGCATTTAAAATCATATTTTCATTTCTGCATACTGATTATGGCTTGAATAAATTAATAATTTTTTCTTCACAAATTCTTTCGTATGACTGCTTATGAAATTATAAAAATGTTATGATTCTATTGTGAAGTTAATGATATTGTAAGCTTTACATTTTGTCAAATAAATTTATATTAATTTTAACTTGCATGATATGAATATTTCATTGAATTTAGATTTTAGTTGGACATTATCATATTATAATCAAATTCTGTTTTCTCATGTAGTTATATTTTACAATGACGAGTTCAAGTACGCCTCATGGAGAAGCACCTACTGTAGAAAAGTGTGATCATGAATACGTCGAATTTGTGCCAAAAAAATCTCGAACACATTCAAAGGTTAGGTATGAAATGATAAAATTAGATTCAGAGTCGAACGGAATGACAAAAGCAAAATGTAAGCATTGTAATAAGATTCTAACTGCTACATCAAAGAGTGGCACATCACACTTACATAGACATCTCAGTGTTTGCACATCTAGAAAAAATCATCACATGAAGCAATATATGATTAATTGTCAAACAAATTCTGATGGTTCTACATCCATGACGAACATCAAACTAGATATGGAAGAGTTGCGCAAAGCTATTATTATGCTCGTTGTTAGTGGAAAATTCTCATTTAGATTTGTTGAATGGCCTGCATTTAGATATTTGATGAATATTACATGCCCTCAATTTAAGCCAATTAGTAGACGTACACTCAAAAGAAATATCATGATGCACTATGTTCAAGAAAGACAATTTGTCATGGATGAGATACTGAAAAGTAATTGTCGAATCTCTTTAACTTCTGATAATTGGCATAATGAAGGAAAGAAAGACGAGTTTATTTGCATAACAGCTCATTGGATTGACAAAAATTGGAAGCTACAAAAAAGGATTATAGTTTTTAAAGCTTTAACTCCGCCTTTTGATGGACTAACTATTTCAGATGAGATTGCTTCATCTTTGGTCCAGTGGAAGATCGAAGATAGGTTGTTATGCATTTCTTTGGATAATGCCTCTTATAATGATTCAATTGTCACTTTGCTTAAGATGAGATTGAATGCTAAGAAGACACTATTATGTGATGGTGTGTTTTTTCAAATTCGATGTTGTTGTCACATTATTAATCTTATTGTTCAAGCTGGACTGAAGCTTATAGATGACGTTGTGGGGAAGATTAGAGATGGATTTAAGTACTTGAATAAGTCTATTCCCAAGTTAAAAAGGTTTTATGACATAGCTAGTACTACTTTTCACTTAGATACACGTAAAAAACTTCGTGTTGACATGTGTGTTCGATGGAATAGCACTTTTACTATGCTTGATCGTGCATTATACTACAAAGAAGTTTTTGCTTTTTGGGAACAACGTGATAAAGACTTTGAGATTTTCAAACTTACAACCTTTGAATGGCAAAAGGTGGAGTGACTTCATGTTTTCTTGAAGCTTTTTTATGAGGTGACATGCTTATTTTCAGCAACAAAAAATCCAACAGCAAATATATATTTTAGAGGAGTATGGAAAGTGCAAATGCATTTGTTAAAGTACATCGTGTGTTCTCCACATTTTATGAGTCAGATGGTCTCCACAATAATTTATTTTAATTAAAAAATAATTATTAAATAACTATGATAGGATAAAATGTAATTTTTTTATTAAAGTTATCCATAATTTTTAAAAATTAGATGTGGTGCATGCCGTTAATTGATATATATATATATATATATATACTCTAATTGATATGATGCGGTGCATTTTAAAGTTACGTTTTTTATTCAGTTTACTTTTAAAGTTAGATATTTATATTTATTATCTAATAATTTGAATTTTAAAAAAATAAAAATTTAATTATTTATTATTATGTGGGATGATTTATAATTATATATTTAAAATATTTGATAATAAATATAAATATTATGAGTAAAAGTTTAATTTTGTGATGGTATATGTAGATTCCTTAATACTTTTTGTTTTAGTCGAGAAGATCAAAGCAAGCAATATTTGGATAGAGGGTGACTCATTTGAAGCTATTAAGCTAATTTAGGATACTAGGGAGGATCTTTCCATCACCCGCTCTCATTTAAAGACAATAAAGGATCGCATGAAGTTATTGAGTAACAGTGTTATCACTCACATCCGACGGGAGCGTAATAAAGTAGCATACATCTTAGCCCGATACGTACTTCATATAGAGATTCAAAAAGTGTGGATTAAGAAAGTTTTATGTTTTATTTAAGTTGTTATTAGAGAAGAAATGCTTATGTATAAGATAGACTTTCAGTGTAGTTCTGTTTTTCTTAAATTTGTTGTACCTTATTTTATCAAAAAAAAAAAATCCCTGATACTTAATACCTCAGTCGAACTAGGGGTGGCATCGAGTCGATTTCGAGCGAGTTTCAGTATACTCGAACTCGAAAATTTCGATTTCAATGAGACTCGAAATCAACTCGAACTCGAATCATTTCGAGTCGAGTAAGCTCAACTCGATTTAACTCGAGTTCGAGTCGATTTCGAATCGATTTCAGTTTTTGAATAAATTTAAATTACATAATAAAAAAGCACATTTAAAATAGTTACACTTTAACTAAATTTTTTTTTTCATTTTCAATTTTCAATGTCCACTCTTTCATAATATAATAAAAAAATTTAAAAAATAATTTTATTTCGAGTAAGCTCAATTTTTTTCGAACGAGTCAAGCCAAACTCAAAATAATTTCGAGTGCACTGAATAGCTCTTAACTCGACTTAAAATGACTCTAATCGATTTCGAATCGAGTTTTTTTATCGAGCGAGTTTCGAGATTTTCGACTTTCGAATAAAATTGCCAGCCCTAATTCGAACGGAGACCTCGTCGACGATCAGACGCCAGCGCCATAACAGATCTGACCGACCGCAGACACCGGCAAAAGGAATCTCGGGTATAATCTCCTCTCTCCCATCCTCCTCCTTTTTCTTCATCCTTCTTCGCATCGTGGTGGCTGTTTGCTTAGGGCTTTTGCGAGGCTTCAGAATTAGGGATTGCTCCTCCTATTACCGGCAGCCGCCGACTGCAGGGCCTCCTCCGCTACTCTGATGGCCCTCCGTCCTCTGTTTCAGGCACACACTGTTCTCCTCTTTCTCTCCCTCTCTCTGTGTCTTCACTTCTACCTCGATCAGTCGATTTCCTCCCGTCCAACCGCCGGCCAACGTCGACGCATGCTACGAGCTCCTCCGACCGCCGACTTCCTCTTGACCCCCTCCTACCTCTGTTTGATATAGGTTAGAAACCATTTGCCAGAAGAAATTTTGTGCTCTGCGATGAGGTTTGTGATGGCTAAGTATCTTTGAATGAAGCGTTATGGAATTATAAGACTATGTTTTTTTTTTTGATTTTACCCCTTGGCATTATAATTTCCCTCACCTCCTTTGGAATTTATGATGATAGTGTGGTTTGAACTTAAGACCTCTTGGTTTTCAGGTAAGTTGCTTCCCTACTGGGCTTGGAGAATACTATGACACTGTGCATTTTTCTTCTAGTCTTTTCCTCAACTTCTTAAGATTTTTATGAAGTCAATATGAAAGTCAATTGTTTATTAATAGATTTTTCATCCTACTAGAAGTGCTTTTCATTTTTTCAATCTAACTTTCTCGCATAGTTTTTGGAGAACTACATGTCCTACTCAGTGTCCTGTTTAGGTTTTTGATTGCTCCAAGAAGTTTGGAATTGAATTTTTGTTATTATTGTTGTTGTTGTTGTTGATGATGTTTAGGTCGTTGTTGTATCTATTTGTTTTTAATATATTCGTTTTACCTTGTAGTTGCTACAAGTTTATCTTTCTCAGTTCTTCCATCTATTCTTCCTCTCAAAATTAATACCTAGCTGTATATTATCACAATCTGAATAGATCAAAATGAAATCCATAAACACTCATGCACTGTCATCTCTTGAGTATAAGGATTCTTCAATATCAAGCATATTTAGGATTTGATCATCTCTATTATTTTTATAATCATGTAATTCACTCATACTGCCAAATCTGTTTAGTTCTCTAATATTATATACTTCTATGATCTCTAGGCTTATGCATTTTCTTCAACACCTCTTTATTTTAAATAATAATTATGGCAACAACCACTACCACCACCTTGTTTTCATTCCACTAGGTGGGTTAACTCGTGAATCCTTTGTTTTCAAGTTATTTTAAATAATAACATGTAATTTAGCTTCAAATATATAATGTCATTCCTTATAATATATTTATCATGTCTTTTTTGATTTTTTTCTTTTTATTTTTACATGGGTGAGATCCAAGCAAACTTTATTTATTGAAGCTTTTATTAACTTACGATTTGTATATATAAACTAAGCTGACTTTCTTAGAGCTTATCTTTAATTAAGGTTATTTCAATCTTCCCGCTGTTGTACTTATTTCTTATTCTTTTTTGTGTACTTATTCATTCATCTTAGCATATTCATTTCTTTGATATTTATTTTATTTGTATGTTTATATTTTGTAGGTCAGCATTCAGCACCATATAATATCGCTGATCTTATTATCGTCTCTTAAAATTTACTTTTAGGCATGAGTATAATTTTTTATCACATAGTACACTAGTTGCATTCCTCAACATAATCTATTATATTTAGATCTTGCTAATAATATCACTATTTATTTCATTTTTATTTTATACATTGATTTGAGATATTTAAAGTCACTCACTTTTTTTGATAACTTGATTACTAATTGTCACTCAATTAATACGGATATTTCTTTTTTTATTAAATTTGCACTTCACATGTTCGATTTTTAATTTACTAAGATGAAAACTTTTAAATTGTAAGACATTAATGACAACAATATGACAATTATGGTAATACTAATAATACCAACAATAACAAATACTTCATGATTCTTTCACATATAGTTTATTATAATTGGCCCAAAAATGTTCTGTTGTTATGTAGCCTAAATGAGGGCAACTGACCCAACATGTCCATAAAAACTTTAATAGTATTACAAATTTGATGGGAATTAACTTCACAGAAGAAGCTTACTAAAAATTAGGCATTTGCACCAATCGCCTTTGAGGAAGTTATTTGTACACCAATCAGAGAATTTTATATATGAAATCTCTAGTCTCCCTTCAAGTAAATGAAACACCAAAGAATGCATATCAAAACAATTCTTAAAAAACTTGACTGTCTATTTGTTTTCTCTTCATCAAATAAAGCTAGTTCCTCAAACGCAACTCATAGAAATAGTTTCTACAACAATTTTAACTATTTTTATTATTTGGCTCTGACACTATAACAAATGAATGTTACAAATTTCACATGGTTTTAAAATGTGTAATAGAACCAACCAACTTTTTCCAACTAGAGAATAATGAAACAAGCTGTCAAGCACCTGACTGCTGGGTTTTCTGAGTTATTCCGTTAGGTAATTGCTACTTTGGTAAACTAATTATATGCATTGGCCAACACATATGCAGCAACTTGATCTATTCAGATAAACTTATCTGTGTTGCTAATAGGAACCTACACAATTAACATTATCCATGTTGCTTTATGAGTCGATGCAAATAACATTATCTGTTTCCCAAATATGAATATAACAAACTAATTTTATTTCCCATCAATCCCAAATTCTAAGTACAATTACAAAAGCCTTCATTTTCTCCTCCATCCAAATGGAGCTTTGATGCAGAGCCAGATCACCAGCGTCAATGAATGCGTTATAATCTACGACCTCGAGCGTAGATTATAACAATTTTATCTTGTATATAGTTATCTTATTATCTGCACATTTTATTTGGGTCGTTTATTGAGTCAAATGTTTTGTTATGTCGGTGGGAATGCCCACTTATGAGTCATGTACATATTTTATTTTTAGTTCAAGTCAGTTGGAGTCGGAAAAATTCAATTGGACTCGAATCGAATTCGATTTGAGCCCAATTTGAGTTTTTAATGGGTTAGTTATGTTATTTGAAAGGGAAGGACTTAATTGTAATAAGGGATAAAATAGCAAATTAATTTGCAATTTTGCCCTTAAATCCCTAACCTCCCGATCATGGCTGCAATCACGCCTCTTCTCCGACGGGTCGCTCGCAGCCGGCCCTTCCGCCCACATCGCCGGTTTTTTGCGCACGTCGCCGGCCTTCCGCGCACGTCGCCGGCCCATCCGTGGTCCTCGCGCACGTCGCCGACCCATCCGTGGTCCTCGCGCACGTCGCCGGCCACTTCCTCCACAACAGCGCTCTTCCTCCGCCGATTCTACGCATACGGTTAGTTCCGCCCGTAGCTCTTCTTCTCCTATAAAATGGCCGACGGGAAGACAGCAGAGAGAGGTGTTTTTGATTATCTGTGAGTGATTCTACTCAGAGCTGAGTTTTGAAGAGATCCGGGCAGGTGGCCTAGGATTTCTCGCCGGCACTGCGGCAGGTGGCTGCATTCGGCGTTTTCTCCACAGATCGGAGCCGAGCAGGTGGCTGCGGCTTCGTTTCAGGAACGACTCAGAGATCCGGACAGGTGGTTACGGATTTCGTCGTCGGCACGGCAGCAGGCGGCTGCGTTCGGCGTTCTTCCACTGGTCAAAGCCGGGCAGGTGGCTGCGGCTTAGTTCGGGGACGTTTCGGTTTCGTCTGAGGCCACGGCAGGGGGCTGAGGCTTCGACTTCGAGATCTGATTTTCTCCTTGGTTTGCTTATTGTGCATCTTAGTTCTCCATTTTCCCTGTTTTCCCTGTTCTCCTATTTCCTTGTTTTTCCTTTCATGTGTTATTTACATGAATTTTCAGCTCAGTATTTTTTTTTTTCATTAATTCCTGCTGGCTGCTGTGTTCTCAAGAAGACTGAATTCCTGCATTGCTTCGATCTTATGTCTTTATTTCCATATAAGCTCTAGTTAATA
>JAEMOT010003656.1:60327-127156 GCA_019297695.1 Apostasia ramifera
GCTTGAAGGTATATTTATTTATCACGATTAACTTTAACACAATTAGGGGCTTTTTGTTTGCTCATATTTATTTTAAGTAGACTTAAAATTAATTTTATAGGTCACATCCTCTAAATTTCAACATTAAATACATTTTAAATTCTACACAAACTCTAACGTAAAATCAACTTTATATAACCCCTCACACAATTTCAAAATAAAAACTAACTTCATATGATGTGAGGCACCTGAATGAGGATGCAAGTTTCAAAACTAGCAGATTCAAATACAAATTATCATCAAACCAATACAAAAATTCGAGAGTTAATTTGTAAAAATTAAGAAATTTCTTCAGACATAATTTCTTAAATCTTAAATAAAGTGGATTAAAAGGTAATTGAAAATTTATTTACTTAGATTAAGGCTTAATTCGAATTTCAATAAGATAGAAAAAGAAGATCAGGATTCTGATTCTCATAATATAAATAAACAATAATTGTTTACTCTTTATAATATAAGATCACTCAATGGAGTAAATTCGAGGAAATCTCAAGAGAGCAAAGAAATCAATAATAAGTGATTAGCCAAATTAAATATTTGTCGAAGTTCGTACCTGAGCCAAAAGTTTCTGAGTACTTAGATGCATTTTTTTCCCTTAATAGAATCCTATAATCTGTTTGCGTGGAGCAGGCGGGTTTGAGCCAAACAACCAGGTCATGGTTTCGTGAGCTAGGCTAAGTTCGCGATTCAAAGGCTCGTGGGTCAGATCGCAAGCCAGCCAGTAGCGCCGGTTTGAGCGGGCAACGTGAAGCGGGCGGAGGCTTGGGGGGCGGTCTCCTCAAGAGTTGTAGTCGCTCAGTGAAATACAACACCTTGAAACCCTAGACCGGATGGTCTTCAATTCCTTCGCCTCATCCTCCTCAGATCGCTGCTAACTATTGCTCGCAGCCAGTAATTTCATGAGTGTGTTCCAATTCACGCTATCCTGCTGTGTTGGCTCCTCCCCGCTGCTTCTTTCGACGAGAACAAGGCTTGAAGGCCTTTACGTTTCAGGTTTCTTATTAATTTCTTTCTCTTTCACCTATTTAGGGTTTCATTCCGTAGTCGACCATTTCCTCCGCCACCATAACCGTCTCACCTTTCTTGAATTATCATCAATAGGATGGTGTTCTTGTTTTTTGAAGGAAGGATGGTGTTCTATTCTGGTATTTATTAGATTGATAGCTTGGGTAGAGAGCAAGTAGTAGTCACTCACTCTGGCTTCTTGAATGACAAAAGGCGTTTAATGGAGGGTTTATTGTTTTGTTAAAATTATTCTAGTATTGGACAATAGACCCTTCACTAAACTTAGACTTTCGGAAAGTTGAAAAACCATAATGGGGCAATTGAGCCTATTCGACCTGCTTTTTGTTCTCGATACACACTTCTTTTTTACCCTGCCATTTTAATGTTAAAAGTGACTATTCATTTTTTTCTTTTCATGATTGGATTAATTTGGGCCATATTTCTTATACCCAAATCCTTATTTCGATCTCTTCAGAAAATGAGTAGCTTGTTACAAATCTGCCCAACAAGTCATTTAGCTTAGTTAGCCTTGGGTGATGCAACATGTGTTGTCAAGTTTGATTTGTTTTTTATTTTTTCATATATATAATATATTCTCTAACCAAGTTACTTTTGACTTTTATATCAAAAAAATAAAAGTTACTGTTGACTTTTTTTTTAATTTTTTTTCTGGTGAAATTTGTCTTCTCGCTTTAATAATCTATTGTATTTGGTGATGAATGATGATGATGATAAGTTCGGGGTGATTGTTTTTCATAACTAGATCATCAATGTTTCACGGTTTTTGTTTGATTTGTTATAAATATGAAAATTTCAGGTTTTATCAGTTGATTGTAATGGCGGGGAGAGCTCAAATACCTACCAAAAGTTCAGCTCTTATAGCTATGATTGCTGATGAGGTATGTACATTTCCTAGACCATATAGAATTTGCCACTCTTTTATAGTTGTTGTCAATAAGCAAACCTTGTAGGCAACTCACTGTGGTTTTTAGACATAAGATTTGCGCTGTGCCAAGCAGAAGGAAAAATACCTCTTTTCTTAATTGTTCATGACATTGTTCTATATCTATTTGTGTGATTATGTTTTTACACCAACTCTACTGATGAGGGCTTGTACGAATGATATCCACCCTGAATTAGGCTCCTTTATAATTTATTTATTACCATGTGAATAAGTTGTTAATTGACATGGTTTTTCAAATGGCCATTAGATGCCAATTAGAAGGCACATTCATTAGGGTTCACAGTAGGCTTAAGATATTCTGGCTATGTTCATGAACAAAAGTACTTTATGAATTAAGAAGAAAAATGAAGAAAGGACATTTAGAACATAAGTTTTAAAATCAATGACGATGGACCTGCTGCATCATGGATGTGATAATTGTGCAGCAGGAAGAGAAGCTTAACATTTTGCTGATTCTTTTCCTTGCTGCAAACAAAGGCACACATGATTACATTTTTTATAGGAAGCTGTATGACAGTAATCTGCAGCCCCAGATTGGAATGCTAGTATTTGAAAGGGGCACTGTCCTATTAAAATATGCAGTAATATTTAAAATTTAATGTGACATCCTGGATTCTGGATATTTTGAATTAGAATTATACCTATAAGTTACACTAGTTGAGTGAAGCTTGAGTTGACCTAAGTCTAGAGAGTAATGAGCGAATTTTATTTGAATCTTAGAATTTATTTCACATCCTAAAAGGTTTCAAGATGAATGATAAGTGAGATTTGGGGATTGAGTGTTATTCTCACAAAGCAGCTAATTTAAGTGTGATTAATTAAAGATTAAGTATTGGCTAAGCAAATTAACCTAGCTCAAATCCTAAGATATTGGTGAGATCTTGACACTTAGGAATACATGAAACACTATTTGTGACTTAAGTTGGAGTTGTAGTAGGTGCTTGATGGCAAGCATCATCCCTATGGACTGGGTGACATGCAAAGGAGATTTGAGAGGGAATGGAGAAAAAGTTCTCCATTCTTTCTCTGATTTTTCCATGGGCTGGTGGTGAGACAAGAGGAGGAAAAAGATTTGGTGAAGCTTGGGGTTAGAAAGGAAGGCCAACTACTTCATCCTGTTCTTCTTCATTGTCTTTTGGGATGCTAAAATTCTTTGGCTACATGGAGATGGAAATAAGTGGAAGAATAGCCTCTAAATCTTAATTGCGGTGCAAATAAGGTAGGTGATTCTTCCCCTAAATATTTTTGTGCGTATGAACTTGTTAAACTTGACAAGGATGGTTTTATTATGCTGAATTTCTGAACTGAACTTTCTGTTGTCTTGAGATACCATTTTAATCTATTAAATAAGTTTCAAATAACTTGAAATTTGGTAGATGTGTTTTCATCACCTTGTTATCTTAATTTCTTATGTTTGAACCCCTTGCTGATTTTGACAGGGAACTTCATTTTGGATACATATATTAAAATCTATCAAAGGCCCTGTGAGTTTAATAGGTTTTAGTTTGAGGAATCATAGGTTAGGCAAATGATTTCCAATTGAGCTAAAACTTGGAAGAGTGATAGTTGAGTTATTTGTGTACAAGTTTTACGTTTTATGCCTAGCTTACTTTGGCCACTTAGGTTGTGAAATACTGCTCTAAATTAGTAATACTTGCTATCCCGATAACAATCTGAAAATATGTGAGATATTTTATCTTGTGAGATGGATTTCAAATGGTGACAAAAATTACAGACATATAGTTTACTTGATTTTCTACAACTTTTATGTTAAATATGTCATATGGAAATATTAGTTATGTATTTTGATTGATAAAATTTAAGGTAGCTTCTTGTCTTTAAGAAGAATAAAATTATATACTGATTTGGGTAACATTTCTTTATTGAGCAAATTATAAACAACCTGAAACCATGTAGATTACTAGCTCACTCTTCTTACAATTATTTAATTAGTTCAAATCGCAATAAGTTACGTGCCATAGCTGGAAAACTAAATAAACTTGGGAGTTATAACTGATTGTTGGTTACAGTTATGATTAGTTAAGGGTTTCAGATTTAATGTTGACTAGAAAATAACCTAAAGTGCACATGACATGTCCTTTGGATATTAATCCTTAGCAAATACTTATGGATATGATTTAAAATGAAACAGTCTTGGCTGAATTGAGTTGCTATCTTAAGCTCTAAATGATTTATCAATTAATTGTTATATGTTGATTCGAATTTACGACAATCCAATGAGTTTTCTAAATATATGGAATAGCAAAGTATTTGTTAGTTTGGATGTGAATTGATATTGGTTATGCTAAAGTTTATCTTTGGGGTATTTAGATGATTCATTTGTTCATTAATAAATCTATGATGACATATGAGAGCTTCAAAGGAAATGAATTCATTACCAAATGAATAAGTTATAATGACTTTAATTGACATTGAAAATTAGTATATTTAAAGAGCTCAGTGTCTAGAGGACACTTGGCCTAGATCACATGCGATTAAAGTGGTAATTCAAGCTAGAGGCTTGAACTATGAAATTAATATGATTTAAATTGAAGATGATCCGTAATGCGACAACTGACATTAAATTAGGTTTCTTGTTGCGTTTACTTCCCTGCCTTAGCTTGAGTTTAGAGGATGACGATCTTCAATTTGCCATTGAGGGCTATGATTATTTTGTTGTTGAGGGCTAAAACGCTATGACGTCCAATATATGAAAAAGGCAGCTGAGGAGTAAACCAAGAAACCGGAGCCCAAAAATAAAAATGATTAAATAAGAAATGGCTTGATACATAAATTGGTTCAAGTAATAATTTTGTTTGATATTTATTTTGGCTTACACAAGTTATGATAATTATGTAATGTGATGTGTGTATTTGTGCAACTTTATTTGTGAGTTCATTATTAATATTTATTTCTAGCTATCTTGTTTATCTAGACTTTTAATTTTGCCTACCGAGTCCGTTCTAACAGATTTCTGCATGAAATATGGTAGGTTTAACATAGCATAAGGGAACAGGGAAGAAAAGCCAGTGAGGAAATAAAATAGAAATACTTGAGATTTGGTTGGTATACTTGAAAATGTGAATTTGGAGATTTTATTAAGTTTTTCATTTGATGTAAACCTGTATGAAGTAAAACTGCAAATTGTGGTGTATTGTTGACAAATAAAGAAAATTTTAGTAGATTATTTTTAGAAGTGGGAGAATTAACTCTAATATCTCGATTATTAGTAATCTGAGCACGATAATGGTAAAGATCGGGTTACTAGCGGTTGGGATGTTACATTTAATGTTGTAATCTGACTAACAATGGGGATATCCTGTGATCTAGATGGGCCTTAGGCCCTGACGCTTACAAATACAATGGTATTTGAATGGGAAATTATATATGTATGGGATATGTATAGTGCATATTGCTGTTTGCACGAGTATAATCTGTTGAGAGTATTAGACATGAATGAATTTATAATTTACAGAAACTATCATAAGTTGACCCCAAATAGCGGAAGGAGTTGACTTAGTAGAGATAATCCTTTCTATAAATATTATGCTATTTGGCAAGGTTAAGCTTTGTTTTTCAGCCTTTGGTATTATTATCACCAGGTTAGGTCCCAAACTAGACAATTTTTGAGTCAAACTTTAATTTTTGAAATTCAAGTCAAACTTTAATTGGCTCAATAACTGAACAAGCTTTGATTTTTGGTCTGATAGGATTTCTTATTCCCTGGTTTTTACTACATAGAATTCACATTCATATTGCACCTTTAACTTCTTTTATGTATTGCCTTTCCACTCTGGCTCTTGAGATATGTTGCTGAGGATGTCTTGGAACGTAAATGATATGAATGAGTTGATATGCCTTTAGGATTCTACTTTAATGATTGTGGACACCAATTATGATAAGGCTTTATGTAGTTTTTGGTATCATTTGGAAAATTTACTACTGAATTTGTCAGTTATTGGATGGGATGGTTGTAATGGGAGTTCATACGAAAAATGTCAATCCTCTTGTTGTGTGATGGAAAATAGCAATCTTTGTTGTTCAGAATAGAGTGGCATTAGTTCTATGATTAGCATGTATTCAAAGCTTTTTTCTGAAAAAACAAGTTTTGTGTTATATGCAGCATTTGAATTGCATTTAATATATATGAACTTTCTTTTGTTCTGTCTTGATGGTTCAGGACACTGTGACGGGTTTTCTAATGGCTGGAGTTGGTAATGTTGATTTGCGTAGAAAGACTAATTACCTCATCGTGGACTCAAGTACTAACAGATATACTATCTCTTTTTTTTTTCTAAATATTTTTGACTAGATTGTTCTTTAGTTATATAATTTCAGTTACTCTCTCATTCCTCAAGCCACTGCCTTCTCCATTATTTATTTTTTTGTTATTGTTGAAACTCACTAAAGTGTGCTTCTCCTCATTTTTGTTTCACTTTATGGTGCACTATAGACATCAAGATTATTGACTTTTTCATATTTGGATTGTTTATTGGCTAACAAAAATATGTTAAGAGTGCTCAGAGAGTTTCTTTAGTAGGCATTCGAAAGGAAATGTGTTATGAGATATATTAATTAATGTCATTAAGTATATATTTGATGGAGTAGTTTGAGGGCTACTAAGCAACAATTCAAAGAAGATTTTAGATTAGACTACAACTCTAGTGATTGGGCATATTCAAGGTGAAATTTTCTGGTACATTTTTTTTCATATGATATAGTTTTAATAGATGAGACTCATGGTTCATGGAGAAGTTAATACATTGTTTATACAACAACAATAACAAACTAAGCCTTTATCCTACTAGGTGGGATCGGTTGTATGAATCTTTTGTTTCCATTGCACTCTATCAAATAACAAATCCTCTTTTAGCTTCAAATATGTAAGATTATTTTTTATAGTTTCTTGTTATATTTTTTTCAGCCTTCCACTTCTTCTTTTTATATGGGTAAGATTCAATAATTCAACTTTCCTTAATCTCTATAAGCCTACAATTTATATGTCAAAAACATTTGAGCCGACTCTTTTTTAGCTTATCCTTAATTGAGGTCACTCCATCCTTCTTGTAGGTATAAACATTTAAGCCTTTATCCTACTCGTTTCTTATCTTATCCTGTCGCGTATACTCGCTCATCCTCATTTCTACAACTCTTATTTTATTTATGTTTCTGCTTTATAGGTTAGTATTTAGCATCATATAACATCATTGGCCAGATGCATTCTTCCATTTTATCCATCTTATTTGGATCCTGCTAATAATATCACTATCTATTTCACTGTTATTTCGTATGATTTATTCAAGATATTTAAACTGTTCACTTTTCTTGATAATTTTATCAACTGTCATCTACACACTCCAGCTGCTTCTATCTTGATTAAATTTATACTTCATATATTCAATTTTTGATCTACTAAGGTGTTAGTGATGTGATACTAGATGTGACAGTAATCCTATCATAGAATCATAAGATGTCTATTAGGTTGAAAAGAAATTCTATAAAATTACTATTCAACTAGATATGTTACATTGAGTGACTGTTGGGTTGTTAAGTGGAAAAATATCCATAAGATTTGTGTAGTTGAGGATGTGAGGTTGAGGTGGTTGAGCTGTCGCACTAGAATAATCTGAATTAGAAATTATTTGTGTACCAGAGAGAGGTTGCATATGTGTTGACCTCTTATTTTATAATTTGATGATGATCAGTCAAAGAGGCCCAATTAAAGTCCAATGTGACAAAATAGGATTGAACCAAATTATTCGAGCCATTTAATCGAAATCATAGAAAAAATTTACGAATATATCCTAAAATATGGAGAATTATATTAGTGATATAATTGCAGAAAATTGGGTCTATTGAATTTCCAATTTGATCCAAAATAACCAATTAATGAAATTATTTAAATTCATTAATTTGGCAAAATACAAGAAATTTTAGAAAACAAATCACCAAAAATACCCATTATTGCTAGAAAATTGTGGAGAGCAATACTGCAATGTTTCAGTTGCTTTGGTGCTTGAATTAACTCAAAATCAATGAATAATTAGTATTCGAGAAATCTTAGTCACAAAATTTTGGTCGTTTAATTGACCTACCAAGTGAAATCGAATGCATCCCAAACTTGGAGGTTACGACTATTTAATTATGATTTTCGAAAGCTCTTAAGGAATTTTAAAATCCGAGTCCATTTGATCTCTCAATATTTCGATAACCCATTGATGACCCATTAGATCAAATCAACATGAATTTGTTGAACTTGATCATAAAAAATTGTGAGTGAACATCGTGTCGTTACACTAAAGATCTCATAACTCTATCAAATTACTATCGATCTACATGAAGAATCTTCCTACTTGAAAGTTCAAGTATTCTAAGTGAACACACGTAAAAATCAAATTCGATCCCTAGGTTAATATATAGCCAAGTTCATGCTACAAATACAAAACTCAAACCAAGTCCACTTCAAGTATCTAAAGTTGCACCAAACAAAACCAAAGCTCCAAGTTACAAAATTCCGATTAATTATGATTTTCGAAATCCCTTAAGGAATTATAAAATCTGAGTCCATTTGATCTCTCAATAATTCGATAACCCATTGGTGACCCATTAGATCAAATCAACATGAATTTGTTGAACTTGATCATAAAACATTATGAGTGAACATCATGTCATTACACGAAAGATCTCATAACTCTATCAAATTACCATCGATCTACATGAAGAATCTTCCTACTTGAAAGCTCAAGTATTCTAGGTGAACACACGTAAAAATCAAATTAGATCCCTAGGTTAATATATACCCAAGTTCATGCTACAAATATGAAACTCAAACCAATTCCACTTCAAGTCCAAAAAATCTACTTCAAGTATCTAAAGTTGCACCAAACAAAACCAAAGCTTCAAATCACAAAATTACTAATGGAGCCAAATTACTAAAATATTCGTTGGCCTCTACTTCCCCTATGAATCTATCACCTCTCAGGTTGCATATGACATCTCATCGTAACATGAGGCAACCTCCTATTTCTAGTGGATCCGCCACTTGCATAGCCTGACAATGGCCAATTCAAATTCTACTCTTTTCCAAATTCTTAATGGTAGGCTCTTATGCATTTGAATATGCTGTTAATGGTTTCAAATTTCGATGATAGGTTGTTATACTCTTGATCCATCATGATTCAAATTCCTAATAGCGAGCTCTCATACCCTCATTATGTTGTCGCAAGCCTATTACTATTACAGCAATCCCTCGTGCCTATGAATATGTTGTTCGTGGTTTCAAATCCCTGTTGACAAGCTTCTATGCTTTCAATATGTCATCGAAGTCCAAAACCTGACAATAGACTTTCATGCCTCTAGATATGTCACAATAAACTTTTATGCCCTTGCTATGTTGTTACAACTCCCTATGACGCTTAAGTTCTACAAAGGTTTAGTTGACTTTAGTCTAAAGTCTTTGTTAGACCAGTAATATCTACCCCTTGGTAGCCGACTGTCATTTTAGTGAGTTGGGTATGAAAATAACCTAATGGTCACATGTAGGGGAAAACCTAGATTCCATTATTTGGCAAATCTAGTAGAGGAAGATCGAGTAGATCATATTTGTTGAAAACATCATGCGTGGGACTTAACTCCATTCCCCTCTGCACGTGTCTTAGATGAAGGAACCCATGTATCGAGTCATTTTGTAGGCCTAAGTGGCTTAACTATGAGATTTTGACAGGGTTCTTCCATCGCTCCTACTCAAATAATGTCATGTTTTAAGTCCTCTATTTAATAAAATTTCTGCTTTTTGATCAGGAAATAGTTAATTAAAAATTCTATTCTATGACAAAAGTTTGCACATATAGGGAGTCGTCGATCCCTTAGAACTATGAGCCTTTATTTGCTAGGACCCCAAAACTCATCCTAAAATCATTCCCACTAAATTTTATATTTATTTCACATCTTATATAAATATTAACATTAGAAAGCTTTTGGTTTAGATACTATATAAATTTCAATATTAGAAATCAACTTTATTTCTCATTCTATACATCTTTAAAAAGATCAACTTTGTTTCACATTCAACACAAATCTCAATATTAAAATAACTTAATTTTCCATCGTAACATTAAAATGATTTTCTTTTTTCATCCTAAAATAACTCAAACTAAACCAAAACCGCACTCTTACCAAATAGAGTAAAAGTCTTAAAGCTATTCCGTTTAAGCTAAAAATTTGTTTTCAATTTGTGTTGGATGCGGAGCTTCTTCGATTAAATCAGATCTATTTGTTATATTCGTTGCACTCTTGTTTCTCGAGTGCAAAACGTAACACCTATTTATGATTAGACAAGCAAAGAACGTTGGTGCATTGTTTAACTAGATTAAAATTAACAAGGTTAGCTTTAACATGACATAGCATATTACTTACTAATTTCAATATTAAAATTTAATTATATTTTACATCATATGTTTAAGTGGTATTACGAGATTGAGCTAATTTTGCTACTTTAATTTTGCTTCATCTTTAGTCTGCTGTATTGAGGATATACAGGTTTGAATTATCTATGATTATTATTTAAAAAAAGATGATATATGATTCATTATTATATCTTGAAATTACAATTCAGAATTAGTGAACAACTGCTGAGCTCTCTACTGACATTGTTTCGAAGTACACAGAAGAATGTATGCTAAGGTTTTACTATGATATGATATCTATTTGCCAGTGAAGTATCAAGTATGCAACTTCAATTTATGAACTCCCTTTTACTCCCTTTTTTTTTTTTTTTGAAAAGGTCTTCAAGTCTTGAAGTTGTATATGGTTATCAGTGTAAATGAGATAATATTGTAATGGAGGAGATCTTTAAAAGCTGAAGGGATGGAAAAAGGGTCGGAAGATTTATATGTACTTTTGGTCTGATCTGATGGAAACTTAATAAAATAACAGTGAAAATGGAGGTTGAACTCACGGCTTAGATAAAACGATTCAAAATTTTGGGCTAATGTGAAAAACCCTTTTTAACTCCAGAGATATTAATGTAATTTATCTTGCTTTTTATGGTTGCTCTTTAGGAATGATGAAGCATTTGCAAATTTTTTATGTTGATCTCATGACAGTTTTTTTCCATATTTACTTATGTGCGACAGTACTTTTCATCATTTTATGACAATACTTTCCCTCATTTTACCTCTTTTAGAAACGACCGTGAAGACAATTGAAGATGCGTTCAAAGATTTCACCTTTAAGGAAGATGTTGCAATAGTTCTGATTAGCCAATATGTAAGCACACCGAACACTTCATTACCTCTTTGCTTAATAGCTTAGATTGTTATAGCTTTAAATGATATTATAGTAAGACATTATGAAACTAATTGATATTAAGTGCAGATATAATAAATAGTCAGTCCTTACTTTTTTAGAGCTGATTGGATTTAATTTATGCTTGAAATTTGGATTGGGTTTAAGCTTGATCCATGACTAACGCAATTTTGAGTTAAAGCTAAAGCCCGTTTCATACAGTGTCTGCTCTTCTTCTTCGTTGACAAGCTTTTTCTTCAAACTTTACCTTTGTTTAACTGCGATCCAAAGAACTAAGTAGTTTTCTGTCTCTGTTATATTGAACGCAACTTGCACTGACGAATTCTGTGTTCTATGTAATTCCGTTAGGTTCAAGATCACAATATTTTAATTCTGCTGTAATCTTAAATTTATTCCTGCTCTACCAATCGACATCAAGCTCTCCTAATCCCATCCGATCATCCTCCTGATTGGGATTATCACATGTTACGAAGTAGCATCATGGATTTTGGAGAATTAAGTTTTATATATGTATATATATGATGTCATTGATGGCAAAGCACAAAGTTTGACATTATTGAACTTTAACCTCATTTACAGTGGAACACTTTTTTCAATAATGTTTCAAGAATAAACAGAAAAATGTTCAGCTTTCAAACATGAGCTCAACTGCTATAATCCCAAACCAAATGAGAGAAAAATGGAATACTGATATCCTTTCAGCTACTGAACTATTTTTTTTTAATATTTTCTTGTCTTAGGTTGCAAATATGATAAGGTTTCTTGTGGACAGCTACAACAAGCCTGTTCCAGCAATTCTGGAGATTCCTTCAAAGGATCATCCTTATGATCCTGTTCATGATTCAGTTCTTTCTCGTGTGAGGTATTTGTTTTCTGCCGAATCTGTGGCATCAGGAAGGCGCTGAACACGCACATAGGATTATATATATATATATATATATTAATAATAATTTGGAACTTCATTGGAAGTCCGTATTTCGACCTGGACTCTTTCGGGATGCCCATAATAACTGACATGTGGCAAGCGCTTTTTCTTGTTTAAATCCAATTTCAATAGGAATTTGACAAGTCAGTCCACCTATATGTATTGCGTTTACTACTACATCGGGAGTTACTTTGTGTTACTTGACATAAAATAAATTGTGGATTTGTTTGTCGTACTGAACAAATTATAATTAGAACTTGTGATTCTTTTTATGGTGTTCTCTAAGAAAACCTCTCTGGTTTAAGTCTATTATTTTATTTTTAACTTCGGTCCACGTTAAACAAAGAGTTTGTTCTTGGGGGAGGAATAGAAGAAGAGAAGGCCGCCGCAGGTCCGACTCTGGACACAATAATGAAGGAGGTCCCTAAGAAGAAAAGGGGTCTTCCCGAAAGAAAAACACCAGAGCCGCCGGAGGCCATTCCTAGCCGCTAAGCGCAAGCCGAGCACGCCGCCTGTCTCGCGTTGGTAGCATTGCAGTAGCCGCACGCAGTCGGTCCAGAGAGGTCTATTGTGCCTGTAAATGGCCACTGTGTGCACAATAGCCGCCCACACGGTTGTCGTAGCGAGGCCTGTGCTTGACAAGCCCCGCGCGACCGTCGCGACATTGCCTGCGCACGCAAGAGGATGAAGGAGAGAAGTTTAGGGTATTTCTATTCATTCAAAAAATTTCAGTAAAAAAGTCAGAATATGGTAAAAAATAATAGGTAACATCTAAAGGGACCTCAAAAATAATAAATCTTAAACGATGGGACCAAGCGGTAGCGCAAAAACAAGCTCAGGGTCCCATTTTGAGGTTTTTAAAAACCTGGGATTAATTTGCAATGCACTTTCAACCTGAGGAGCTCAAATGCAATATACCCTTTTTCTTTTATTGGTGCATTTTGATTCTTTATATGTTATGTATTTTCTCTTCATGTCATTGACATACTCGTAGCTCCTCAAAATACGTACAAACTTAATAAATCGGTTTCTTTTAAATGAGTTGTTTGTTTCATTTTCTCGAATTAAGTAGTGGTCATAGTTTATATCTTTGTTACAAAAATATATAGTTCATATGGATTTGAAGGGTATATATTTTTAAATTAAATTTTATTAAATATATTTTAATATTAAAATTTTTTTAAATTTTTTCTTTTAAGGTCCTGTTTGGTGCGAAGATCAAAATAGTACTAGTTTAAAAGACAACAATAATAATTATAAATATTTTTTTTAATTATTTTACACATATTTTAATATAAAAAAATATTATTTTACTCAATAATTTTTTAAAAAAATATTTATTTTATTTCACATTTTAGATCAAAATACTTGAATTATATTTTATTCGAATATTTTGGTATAAGATGTGAAATAAAGTTGATATTTCTATTGAAAGTTATTGAGTATGTGAAGTAAAATAATATTTTTTTAATATTAGAATATGTGTACAATGATTAAAAAAATTTATTTATTATTATTATTATATGTTTTTTAAATTAGTAGCATTTTAGTTCTTGCGTTAAACAGGATTTTAATGTTATATTACTATCATAGCTGTTAAATGGTTAAATATATATTGTTTTCCTTGCACATTATTTCTCTCTATTAGTGTCGTTAATTTTGTTTGAAATTCGCTCGCATTGTCCTCGACAAATTTCACTTAATTTTCACTCGATTTAAAATTAATTTCATCGAAATAAAATTATTTTAATTTATAATTGACTTGATATTTATATTTTGATCGGTCTATTTTATATACTAAATGAGTTGCAATCCATACCAATAGATAACCTCAAATTAAGGAACACATTTAGAACACATTTTAATGAATAGTTAGTTAGGAACCTAATATTTGTAAATCAATATTTTTTTTTGTTTTGATTTTCTCATAAAAGTCATTTCCAATTATTTTTGTTTTCTTTGAACCATTTATTTATAGAGAAATTTACATACAGAGGATTGAATTCATCATAATTTACGTATTTCATCATCGTTTAGTAAATATTACGCTTATTACACTCTGCTTATGTTGGTTATTATTATAATAGAAATGTAAAATTCATAAGCAGAGTATGATATGCGTAATATTTACTAAACGATGGTGAAATGTGTAATTTGTGATGAATTTAATATTCTATATGTAAATCTCTTTATTTATATATATATATATCACAAAAATAACAATAAATTTATATGTGAAGTGACAGGTTTTTGACAGCACCAAATTTTTGTAACAATTAAATTCTTAAAAATTATAATTATTACGTGAAAGATTAAAATTAATAATTTCTATTACTATCTAAAAAAATATTTTACTATCTTATTTCTTAAATTTTAATTTTATCCTCCCCCACACACTCTCCCCCCTTCTTGTCAAAGCCCCTTCCCTCTCTCTTACGTGTGAATAAAATAAAATTAATTTTTTTATATTAAAAATTATATAAAATGCGCTAAAAATTATCTTTTTTTATAATAAAAGAATTATTTTATTATAACTATTGAGCCCATAGATATGATTTATATCAATTTAAAGATTTATGGAATGCTTTGACTAATCTTCAAAGCAATAATTTGAATTTCCCTCAACCTTTTCTCTCTAGAGAGAAACTATCAATTAACTTAGCTTAAAAATTGAAAATCGTTTGAAAATTAACCCAAATTTTAGATCAGATTGAGCGAGACAATTGGTGAGCCGTTGTTATGACTTGGAACTTTTATTAATCTAATTTTAAGCCGGTGTAGGATTGAATTGAATAAGTTTGAAATCGAATCGTTTAAAAAAATATAAAATTATTTATAAATATTTATATATAAAACTTACTTTATAGGTTAGTTTTTTTCGCAACAGCTTAAGAGATGATTACATTAAAATTATTTTTCATGACTTTTACTTAAATTCATTTAATTATACATTAATTTTTTTGTTTCTATTTCTGATCATTAGATCGAGATAAACAATATTATTTAATTTAATTAAATAAAGAGATATATTTATATCTACAAATTTAACTGAATGACTTTGGCTCAAATTGAGGTCGGATTAAATTCTTCTCATTTATATTTAGGATCAGATCAAAATCAAATTGAAAATTTTTAGTCGAATCAGTTTAAAATTGGATCGTTAACGGCCTTAAACATCGTTTGGATTTTGGGAAAAGCTTTACCCTAGTTAAGATACAGAATGCAGGTAAAAAAGTGTAAGTCTCAAAAGAAAGTCCAATATAGAGAACTAGTTTTATAAACTTATAAAAGTTTGAGACCTGCATGCAATTATCTCAAGCTCAATTAGCTTAGTGCCTTTTAGTCTTTATTATATAAAAAGTTTTATGCATTTTTAATAATTGATTAATAAATAAATAAATCAAATATAGTTTAAAATTTTAATTTATTAAATTATTTAATTGAGTAAAGGTTCAGTGAGTTTAAACATTGAGGATTTACATACAGAATATTAAATTTATCACAAATTATATATTTTATCATCATTTAATAAATATTACGCATATCACATTCTGCTTATGGATTTTACATTTCTATTATAACAATAGCCAACATAAGAAGAGTGTGATATGCGTAATATTTACTAAACGATGGTAAAATACATAATTTATGATGAATTCAATGTTCTGTATGTAAATTCATCAATTTATTGATCATTTATTAATTTATTTAGGGTTAATAGCAACTAGGTCCCTCTAGTTTAGGCTTAAGTGCATTTAAGTTTCACTAATTTCTAAATTAACCAAATAGATCCTCTAGTTTGAAGTAATGTGCAAATAGGTCCTTTAACATTAATAAAATGACTCAATAGAGAATATTTTTTTTAATTAATAAAATAAATTAATAAATTTAATAGCTAAATTAATCTTTTAGATAAAAATAAAGTCTCAACTGACCTATTAATTAGAGATAATGTCCTCCTTTAAGTACTTTAATTAATGTCAAAGAACCTATTTGTACTTTACTATAAACTAGAGGAACTATTTGGTTAATTTTAAAACTTGAGGGGCCTAATTGCATATAGGCTCAAATTAGAGGGACCCACTTGCAATTAACCCATTTATTTATTTTATATATATAATATGTAATGAGATAAAACCAAAATTATCTCCATCCATCTCTCGATCTTTTTTTTTTTTTGATATACTCCTTCTCTCAAATTTATGAGAAATTATTAGGTAAATATGTGAAAGGCGTACACGGCAAAATAATGTTTGGTATTTGAGATTTAAACAGGTGGTAATAACATGATTACATGATTTTATTAAGGGCCGGCATTGAGAAGTTTTTTTTTTGAGTCATTTAAATTGGGCAATTTTTTTATTTTAAATTAATTCTGAGAGAAATTGAACTTAATTATAAATTAAATTTTTTATTAAAATTTTATTATATAATAAAAATCCTCATTTTAAACTGTACATTCTTTTGGGTAAATTGCAAGTAGGTTACTATTGTTTGATCATATATACACGTAGATCTAATTTTTTTAAAATTGCTCAAATTGGTCCATTTGTTTTAGGTAATGTGCAATTAGGTCTAAAATTCAGATTTAACAGTAAAAAATATATATAAAATGATATTTTTACCTTTAAGATTTTCTCTGTCTTTTCCTCTCTCTCTCTCTCAGTCATTTTTGCCCATGGTGAGCGAAGAGCAAGCAAGAACAGAGAGGTGGAATCCATCATCAATGGCTGGCAAGCTAAGGCTGGAGGGAATGGTCGTCGTCATCATCAGGGGGGCCAGTGGCAACGGGGAGGCCACCGCCTGCCTCTTAGCCGCTCATGGCGCCGCCGTCGTCATCGTCGACATCCAGGATTTCCTCAGTTGCTTTGTCACGTTTTCCATCTCCCCTCCTGGTCGCTGCACCTTCGTCTGCTGCGACATCCGCGGCGAGATCGCCGTCATGGTCGACCACGCCGTAAAGACCCACGGGCGCCTGGACGTCATGTTCAGCAACGCTGGCATCATCGGCATCATCGCTAGATTCCTTGATTATAGGTCATTATTTCTTATAATTTTTGGTCGTAAGTCTGTTGAACTTCCTCTTTCTCTTTTTATATGGACAAGATTCAATAATTCAATTTTTTTATTAAAGCTTCTATCAGTCTAAAATTTATACATCCAAATTATCTAAGTTGAGACTTTCTGAACTTATCCTCTAACATTAAACTTTTCGCAAATTTACTCATTTCTTATTTTATTCTTTCACATATAGTCACTCATTCATCGTAGTATCCTCATTTTTACGACACTTATTTTATTTGTATGTTTCTACTTTATAAACCACTATTCAGCATATTATAATATCGTTGCCCTTATAATTATTTTATAAATTTACTTTTAAGTCTTAGTAAAATTTTTCTATCACGCAATATACTAAATTAATTTTATTATTTTATCTATGGTGTTTGGATTTTATTAATAATTTCACTATCTATTTTACTGTTATTCTATATGATTGATCTTAGATATTTAACCTGCTCGCTCTTCCTGATAATTTGATCATCAATTATTATGTCCCACTATAAGTGCTTCTATCTTAACTAAATTTAAATTTTATATATTTAATTTTTGATCTATTAAGATGAAAATCTTTAGATTATGATATCATCTATAAAAAATATATATTAAGATATTTTTTTTGAATGTATATAGTCAAAATTTTTATAACTAACATAAAGAAGTGTAAATTTAAAAGTAAACTTTGTTATAATACAATTGAAATAAAAAAATTTTAATTAAATTCTTTCGAGTTCAAACATGTGTAACAATTTTTTTTTGGAAATTTACATCTGTCACCTCCAAAGAAGCTTTATTTACACGCGGTACCTCCTAAGTTAAATATTTATAGGTGACACCCCCTATGTCCATTATTTACAGACGACACTCCCAATTAATCATTAAATACTTACTAAAATTAGAATTAATCAACTTTGAACAAAATGCCCAATTTCTAATTTTTTTCAAACCATTTTCATTTGTTGTTACATGCAATGTTGATTATTTTTAATTTTAGTAAATATTTAACTATTAATTAGGAGGTGAGGTCTATAAATAATGAATCTAGAAAGGTTATTTATAAATATTTAATTTAGGAGATGCTACGTGTAAATAAATTATTTTTGACGGGGTGACAGATATAATAATGGTTTTGTTTTTGGCATGCAGTTAATTGTCCCAATTCCTTTTTCTCCTCGTCTTAACCCTAGACTATTACGGGCCACCTTCTCTCGCAGCGCACTTCGCTTGGCCGCTTCCTGCCTGCGCACGACCGACAGGTGCGTGACCGCAGCCAGACCTTCCCCCACCCCGGCCTCTTCTTCCATCTCTTCCTCCTTTATCTGCGTCACCAGAGTAACGCCGAAGTTATTCTATGCGCCTGCTCTTCTTCCATCCTCTTTAGCCCTAATTTTGCCGAGTGCGCTGCCTGTCGTCATTATTTCTGATATTTTTGTATGATAAATTCTTGTAGCTAAAGGCGTAGAAGGTGTAGATGGTGGAGGGCTTCAGGAACGAAGGTGCTTCTTCTATTCCATTTCAATAGGTTTTCTCCTCTCTATCTCCAGCGCTTCTTTCCCTCTCCATCATCGCAATCTCATGATTTGAATGAAACAATCCAAGTAATCCTTATAACAGCAGCTCTTGGCAGATTACAATCTAGAATTCGTGCATAAACAATATCCGGTATATTCCACACAATTTTGGATTACGGAACAGTTGAAATTTTATTTTAGTACCATTTTCTAGACAGTATAACAATATCACTCTGACTAACTTTAAACAGGAAAACGTCCAGTATGATGTTTTTTGAATTTCTTTATGAGATTTGAAGTTTTTCATTGTGGCTTTATTTTTTGATGTTTGAGGTGAAAATTATTATTCTGTGGCTAAATTAGCAACATATAGCTCTGGCATTGTGGGCTAATGATTTATCGTTACTTCCCCCATTTCAGTCTCCTCGAGCAGGCAAAATAAACCGCATGGTCGGAGAGCCGCAACGCCAGGCGGAGGTCGCCGGCGGCGACACAGGAATCTCAGGTCTTGTCGTGAAGAACAACGCCACCATCCGCGCATTCCTAAGTGGTGCCGCCGCTGAAAATGAGCGACTGTCTCGCGACCTCCGAGATCTCTCCTCCGACCTCGTGGCGCGGGATTCTGTTCCTTATCGGTCAATTCGAGCCATCTGGTCGGCGCTTCCTGCCGGGGTCCGGCCCTCCGTCATCAGCCTTTTCTCCGGCGTTGATTTCGTCTTCTCTAGCCCTAAACCCAGGGAGAAGGTGCGAGAGCCCTAGAACTCAAATCCGTTTCTTTCGCGATCATCTCTTATTAGGGTTTGTGTGTTTTCTGTGGAGTTGTAGAGCGAGGAGTTGAAGGCGAGGTTGATGAAGCTTGCGGAAATGATGGAGAGGAAGGAGTACGAGGAGCTTGTCAAGGACGTTGCTCCGAGAAGGGAGAAACCCGTGCCCTTCTCCTCCTTCAAAGATCAGATAGGATTTGGTAAGTTCATGATCTTTTCTCTGTTTTTTAAATTAAATTGATTCTTTCCAAATTGAAAATTGGTTCTTCTTGCTAGTTTTTTGAAAAGCCATCTCAGGGCTCAAAAACCTTACCTACTTACACACAGAACTACGGGAGTTTCCATTTAAGTTTGGAAGGAATTTCATATTGGTAGTTCGGTCAGGTCTATGATGCAACCACCTCACCTTATGCTACATGCCCCCTTACAAATTCTCACAGGATATGACTTCAGAGTGCCTATTGATTTAGTTGTCCTACCCTTACATACAGTAATAATGAGCTTGCATCCTTGTTTGCATAGCGTTTGCTTGCTTTTCATGTAGACATTCGTAGGATGCTAGCTCTAAGCTATGATAAAGTCAAAGCTATAGGAGATTCATTGAATTCACCGAGGGAGACAGTAATATGCAAAGTACCTTTGAGCAGTTTTCTCTGGGAACTCAGAAGAATTTGGCTGCAAGGAATATTGCACCTTCAGAGCACTTAGAAAGATGAATAATACTGCTTATGAGTTGTATTTCTGCTGGAACTAGCATTAGTCCAATGTTCAATGTCATTGATTATTTTGAAGATCGATCGAAGTGTATATAGTAATAATAGCAAGCTAGCAAGAGTACAAAAGTCATTCTGTTAAATGAGTAGAGTGCAAAATATATGAAGGGGGTGCATAGTCTGCCCATACAAAACAGGGAGAAAAATACATAAATATGCTTGCTTGTGTCATATAGCGATAATGACAACAACCAACAAGTTGACCCCATGTTGCCACCACTCAAATCACGTAGGGTACAAAAATGGTTATTGATCTTGTAAGGGAAGGGGACATCCCAACATCCCATGCATAGAGTAGGGCTAAAATTGTAATATATCCCCCCTGTGATATTTAAAATAGGTCTACATCTCACATACTATGCTAATTAGTAATGCACCCCCTTCAGCCCCTTTCTTATTAGGTCAGCTAGCTGTGTGCCAGCCTCGCAAATTCTTTGACCTAGAACTTATTGATTCCTCGCTTCTTCTCGCTCCAAGCTTTTTTTGCTTTTTTAAAATTTTATTTAAATTATTACTTATTACAAATAAATGGTTCTGGCTGAAGTTTGTAAATAATATAGCAAGCTAATAGAAATTCTTTCAGGTATGGATTGTTTATCAATACAACATGCATCCATTGGTTGCTGCGAGAAGACAGAGGTTTTCTTTACCTTGTGAACATTTTTCTATTATGGGGATGAGGAGAAAGTTCCTATGTATAATATCTTCAACCGAAGCTCTGAAGTTAATCGTAAGTGGTTGCCAAACTTATCTAACACATGAGGTGGATTTGGAGAAGCAAATTTTGTAGATAGAGAATATGCCAAAAGTTCAAGAGTATGTAGATGCGTTTCTAAATGAGTTACTAGGTTTACCTTTGATTGTCGAGATTGAATTTTGCATAGAATTCTTTTTGATAGTGATTCTATATTTAGGACATCTTATAAGATGGCTACTAGAGAATTTCAACAGTTAAAGTTTCTGTTATAAAGTTGCAAAGGCTTCATTTTCCCTAGTATCTTGCATCCTAGTATTTTTGATCTCTTTGTCAGAAAGATGGGAGTATGAGAGCAGACAATACCTCAATATTAGTGCACAATACACGATGTCCAATCTAAACGCTCATAGTATAATGTAGTTTGAAGATGAACCATGCAAACATTGTTGGGCTTGTAGTGACTTGGTCCAATGAGAGTAAGAAGTGATCACTAGAGATAAGGGATCAACAATGTGTAGATCTTGATAGCCTTTTAGGATAAGTAAATAGTAATGATAATACTACATTTGTAAGGGAGAGAAAGTTGTTAAGCTCTATAAGCAAGGGTCCATGCTAACTCGTCTTGACAGTTTTGCGAGCAAAATTTAGATGTATATTATGATAATACCCCTACAATATTGAGTTGGAGCATGACATGTATATCAAATGTCACGACCCTACTCAACATTGTCAAGGCATCTTTCAAGTACAGAACTATGATGCTTATTATGGGTTAGGCTAAAGTGGACAATATCTTAATATTGTTGAACTTAGCCATGACATGGTATTGGAGCTGACCTCCTTCAATATAATGATGTTCGAGGACTATTATAGCAAAAGCTTGTGAGTCTATAGTGCTCTAGTCACATGAGGGGTATCTGTGATTAGTAGAGTCAAGGGCTCAGACAATGTGCAGCTTTTAGCAAGTTTTTAGGTTGGTAGAAGGACGGATTGAATTGTCCCGTTTCGAAAAGCGAGAAGAGAATACTGGTCCTTATAAGCATGGTCCCATGTATTATCTATTTTGTCCCAGCTTATACTAGGACTCACAATATTATCATAGGCACCTTGGTATGCTAGCATGAAACCTTGCTTATAGAATCAGTAACTTCTGCTCCTTCGATGTGAGGGTTATTCACTATTGTCCCTTATCATTTTAGAAATTTATCAGAAGCCACACATTGTCCCAACCCTCTACTCTAGCAATTACTCCCCCACCATCATCAGACAAAGTTGTGACAAGCTTAACAGCTTTCACATGATTTGTCCTCTAACCACATCGCGATATTGTTCCAATACTTGGTCTTATTGTTTTGTCATCCAAATGTGTATCTTTTTGTTTCCTTTTAGTATCAGGGCTTTAGGTTGGATTTTTGAAAATTGAGGATTATGGTAGGCTTCAAGATGACGAAGATGGTAAAGGAATTCTACCATATTGGAAAAGAAAGGGGCATTAGATATGAGACTACCTCAATTGTGAGATTATTTATACCACGATTAGTGATGATAAGTCTAGAAAAGTGTGCGCTTTTTTGTGTATCATCTAGGGTGATTATGTTTATTTTTTAGTTGATTGCAAACTATATTAACTGCTTGCATTTGTTATGCATTTTTTGATTTGGGTTTACACATTAGTGATTTTATACACCGTTTTGTCCAGAATTAGGCTATTGAGGCTGTTGAATTTGTGGCCTTGCACCCAGTAAAATGTTATATGTTTCTGTGTGACTAAATTGATGTTCGTTCTTCAGCCGGATCCTAATTATCTTGCTCCACTGAGTTTGAAATTGATGTTTGAATTTATTGCTCTATTCTAAGTTGGTATTTTTTCTGCTCCTTTGATCCCATCTTGATTAAGAGCTAAATTAGTTTGCTTGATGGTTTTGATTGATATCTATATCTATGTGGATTATTTTCCAAATATTATTGTATTTAGTTAAGGAAAACATGATATTTAAATAATTGGTCTCTAAATTCAAATTTTCATAATATTTGCTTCACTTTACAAGGTCTCATGCCAACCCATTGATGTGCTTTTTGATGAAAAAAACCTCAAAGTAGTATGGGCTGTGTGAAAGTGGGCGATAACTCGACATTTGGCTAGGTATGACAAATCGTATCAAAGCTTAGAGTGGCAATTTTCTAACTCAACCTGCGAAATCATCCTGATCCCTCCTTAGCTTAACTGGGTACAAGTTGGTCTTATATGGGTTCCAGTATAAACTTGTCGACACAATTATGATCCGTGCAAGAGACTGAATTCGTGTTTATGAGTTGATGCATTCACACCTCGCCAATTATCCATTTAATAAAAATAGCACTTGTTTTTTTTGTTTTTAACATTAATTTTAACGTTAATTGGTAGATATGTTGTATTAGTTAATTCTATTTTTAATTTTGTTTGTTGAAGTTTATGATTGTATTGACTGGAAGTACAAAAAACATTGAAACTTTCAATTCTACCTAAAAAATCATGATAAACAGGATGGCGGGATTGGTCAAATTCAAGATGTGATACTTGACCCATTTAATAAACTTGATAGGTTTGGCTCCAGCATAAACAAGCTTAATTGAAAATGGTTGACTCAAATCGGGCCCCTCAACCTATTTTGAGACCTCTAATCAGAGTCAACTTTGATGAGTATGAGGATTTTTTGCCAAGACTACTAAGGTCTCGGATAAGGTGCAACTCTTGGCAAACTTGTAGTACGGAAAATGGATAGGGAATGAGTTTTCATAGATCCAAAAGGGTGAAATTTATGAATGGCTTTACATGGGGTCTCCTTGCCATTTTTGCATTAACAATTATCTTTGTGGTTAGCATCTCTGAAATTTGACCATCTGCATCAACTACATAAATTTTCCAGAGTGCTGCTTAAATCTAATCCTTAATATTTGAAAGCATTTGGAGACAGTCATAAATCCTAGTTGTAATGAATGATATGATTGCTGTACTGATCTCATGCGTTTACTAAATTGTTGTTATCTTCAAACTGCTTTGGGCTTAAGTGGCTCATTAATGTTAGTTGGATCTGAGAGATATTCTCATAATCATTGCTATTGTGCTCTGTGACATCCTCATGGCTTATTTGATATTAATTTGATGACAGGCGATATGCATTTATCATTGTCAGAAAGAAATCACAAAGCTCCTTAAAATTGAATAATTAATGGCCCAATTCAGCCGAAACTCAATATAATGTGATTTAAAATTCATCCATCAAGCTACTGAATAGTTGCATGATTTATTTGTATCTGTGATTTCACAATACTTTTTACTGTTAGGTGCTTGTGTAGAATAATAGGAATGGCATTTTTATGACATGGGTACATAAGGAATTGTTTGTGGCTTTGAGTAATAGGTACTCAAAATAAGATTACAAAAATGGTATGGACATGCTAACGAGAAATACTTGGGGCGGAAGTTTAGCCCAATACATGAGTAAATGGACACCATATAACTCAAAAACCTAGAATAGTGTTAGGTTTATTACTTATATACTAAATGCTACAACTTATTGTTGAATACTAATGTGGATAATTCATGTGCACTTCCAATAATCTCCTCCTTGTATGAGAATCCATCTGTGTTAATCTTTTCTCATCAATGGGCCATTGTACGTTTTCACCAATTAAGTGCATGTACATCAAGTGCCCACTCAATTTCTTGATGCCACGGTGGGAGTCACCCATTTTTGGATTTTTTACTTAACCACAATAGAAGATGACAAAGACCCATAGCATCACAACCGCATGCACCATTTGACCCAAGCTGAATCATCATCTCTTATTCCACTTGTTAGGAGAAAAACCGTTTCCCACTTGTTAGGAGAGAAACTCTTGGGGGCCTAAGTTGGGTCCAATATATAAGTGAATAACATACTATTTAACCCAAAAATCTAGGCTAGTAGTAGTGCTATTATCAGACTGATTTTGAGCGGCCAAAAGCAACTTGAAATTGAAAATTTCGAGCTCGGTTCGGCTAGAAATCGGTCCGAAATCGAAATGGGAGATGATTCGAGTCGACTTGGCTCAAGTCCATTCGATTCCGAGCTAGCTCAAATCATGGTTTGAATCGGCTCGTAATTGTAAAAAATTGTAGGAATATTATGTATTCAAGAGGATTTAATTCCTAGACCTTGAGAATAATAAGTTTTAAATTTCTTCTACTCTACATGTACTTTCGAGTCAAATCGAACTATGTTTCGAGCAAGCTAGGTCAACTCGAAATCGGCTTGAAATGAACTTCAAGCCAAAGTCCCTAGCTCATACTTCGATTCAAAATTTTCGAATCGATTTCGAGTTGATTCAAAAACCAAATGAGTTCCGAGTGAGTGTCGAATTTCAGATATTTTTAACACCCCTGGCTAGTAGCTTGTGGTCATTACTGTATATTAAGTGTCACAACTTGTTAATTGTAATAGGAATAAGAATCTGAAAGGAATAAGTGCCGCAACTTCATGTGCCCTTCAACACTGCATGTTTGATAAGGAGAATTCAGGTTAAGATAAAGTGATTGTGAAAGGAACAAGAATCTAGCTAAAAGTGATATTACGCCTACTTATAAATTTTATTAATTAGCACTATAAGCATAATTAACTTGGAGCGAGTAGTTCGTGTAAATTAAGATTTTTTATTAAATTTGAAAATAATCAAGAATTTAAGAACCTAAACATGTTCGCCATCCAACTGGCCGCGTTTAAATTTTTTGCGAAAACATGTCTGAAATGCTGTCACAATTGTTCATTGGCAGGCCTGCATGTGGTGCTGATAATGTTCACTGGCTATCTAGTGGGATTTGCTTCTTTCAGAGCCCTGTTCCACCAGAGCGCAGTGATGGTAGTATGCTCTATTTTGCAGTTTAAACCATGGATCTTGTTCATTAAAATTCTCTATCAGAAGAAGAAAGTGATTATATATAATATCCCAACTTTGCAGAATGCTGCTGGAGGCATCCTGGGAATGGTCTGTGGTATGCTTCTCGAAACTGTTTTATTTATCATCAGAGCTTCAAGCTATGATAAGTTATCTTCTCGTTCTACTTTAAAGAAGATGAAACTGCAGTAATGTTTTTCGTCGTATATTTTTACGAAGAACACGGTCTCGGCTCTGTTTGGTCGGAGGAAAAAAAAATGATTTGAAAACTTTTTAGAAAAATGTGTATAATGTGAAAGGAAGTGAGTTAGTCATGTTAAAAATTGTATTGGATGTGAAATAGAGTGATTGTTTAATGTTAGAATTTGTGTAGGATGAGGTATGAAATAAGTTATTTTTTTTAGCCAGTTGTCAAACAGAGGCAGACGAGTCATTCGAGATTGAATTAATTAAATTCTTAAGCCATAAAAATGAATCCATAGTATCTATTTTTAATATATTTATGGGTAAATTAGCTATTGGTTCTTCAACTTTGAGTTATATTCATGTATTTTAAAGTTAATTAATAATAAACTATAGTTTTATAACTAATTAACTACCGACTGTATTAATTTAGGCCATTTTAATATCCTTATTAAAATCATCATTGATAATTAAAAGTGATCAAATTATGTTTAAAATAACCTTTGCATAATGTGTTACATATACTTATTCTGAATTAACTTCTACCAGTTTTCTTAAGTAGAATTTCTTCAAAAAATTTAAAAATTATCAAAAATAAGAAAAAATAAAATATTATGAACATGTTTGGCATTTAATTCAAGACCTTTGCTTCCAATTATCCGACACGTTAAGAAACTATATTTATAAATTAATTAAAAAATTATTGAGTTCAAATTAAATCAGGTGAATTATACTAATGCCGTTCATTTTCAACCACAAATTTTAATGGTTTAAAAAGTTGGGTTAATGAAATAAGTGAAATTTAGTTAATAAATTGAGTTGTTATAATTTTAGATATTAATATACTGAATTATATTATAGATTAAATTTTAATCTAAAATTCAACAAATTTCAACTCAAATGTATAATTGATCAATTTATCTTTTGCCTAAGTATTAAATTTAATGTAAATGAATAAAATGCAAAGCTTAATTGAGCATTCTATTAGTGAAAATCATTTTAATGAATATACCCTTTTTTTACTGAATTTACTAAAATTAAATTCTATACTCAAAATGGATATTTTCTAAGTTAAATTATATTTAAGTACTTGAATTTAAGATATAATATTATCTTTTTAAAATATAATATATTAATTAGGTTTATAATTTTTAATATTAAAATTATACTAAATTATCCTTTGTGTTCTCTCTCTCCCCAGATAAATTATTTTCAAAAAAATGAAAAATAAATTTAACTGATATATTATATTTAATTCAGGATTCTAAATGTTAAATTTAAAGTAGATTTATATGATATTATATTATAAATTTAGGGATTTAATTATAATTTACCCTATTTTCTATAAAATTACTATTTAAAATCCACAAAAGTAATTTAACATACCTTAAATTTCCTACAAAAATTGGGCTCGCTCCAGTCCCTCTCGTCCACGTCCTCCGCCGGATTCCTCTTCTCCATCCAGATCGCCGCCGTCACCGACGAGGTGAACACCACCTTCTCCACCGCCTCCGCCTGCGCGCACGCCTCCAGCACGTTGTGCACCGCCCTCACCTCCACCTCGACCTCCACCATGAACTCCTCCATGCTCTGGTAGTCCAGCGGGTCCGATCGGAACATCTTTACCCGCTTCTTGTCGCTCCAGGAGGCCTTCGTTGCTTCTTTAACTGCCAGCACAGAAGATGTTCGATGAAATGCCTCAATGAGAAATTCTATGGAGCAGGGGATCGAGGTGAGTGAATGGGGATTCGAATCGTACTGCGGGCGACGGTAGAGGCGTGGATGTTGTAGCCGCGGTGGAGGAGGCGATCAACGAGAGCGGCGCCGAGCGTGCTGGAGGCGTCCATCACGCACACGGTGTTGGCCTTGGGGCTAGCAATCGCCGGAGCCATGGTTGAGCTACGAGCGAAGCAGAGAGAGAGAGACTTTCTAGGTTAATTTGTGCTCCAGGGAAAAGAGAGGTAGCGATTTATAAATAAGTGTGAATTACTCAGAGGTACCTATATTTTTGGGATAATTAATAACCCTATTCACGATTTTACAATTTTTTCTATGAGGCTCGTATTGCCTATAAATATTTTGTTTACAACACTAACAATAACGAAACTTTTAACCATTAAATTTCTTATATTCAATTTGATTATTTAGAAGTAAAATGTTTGGAATTTAACATATTTAAAATTTTAAAAATTTGGAATTTGCATACTTGCAATAAAAAAATTGCTTATTTATATAATAAACATCTAAAATAAGAATTTGCATGCATACTATGTTTTATTATATTTTTTTATTTTTCTAGTACTCCGTTATATGCCATCACAAAAAATAAATAAGAATGAAAATTACATATAGAAATGATTAAACTAAAAATTTAGAAAAAAATCAATATATTAAATATCTTAAACTATAGTGACTTGTAAGGCATTTCCCGGTTAGAAATTTTTGGCTGTAGTTAATTAATTTATTATTTTAAGTTGATATATATATAATGTTAATTTAGTCAATTACAAGTTAAGTCCTATTTTGATATAGTTAATTATATTTTGGGATAAATGTGATTATTTAGTTTAATGATGTGGATTGACAGTCGGTATAATTTTAACTCGAATGTGACCTATGATGGCAGAATCTCGTTAGTGTTTTATTGTAAATAAGCTTGATCTCGTTTTCTCTCTTTAATATTTTGTGATTTCTGTTCGATAGAAGAGGAAAAGAAAATATTTTAATTTTGGGATGCAATTTGATATGATTCTCTGCATTCCCCTATTTGGCACGAGAATCAAATCAGAACTAAAGTGATACTAATTTAAAAAACAATAATAATAATAATAATAATAATAATAATAATAATAAATAATAATTTTTTTTAATCATTCTATACAAATTTTAATATAAAAAATATTATTTTACTTCATATACTCAATAAATTTTAATAAAAATATATACTTTATTTCACATCCTAGATCAAAATATTCGAATCGAGTATTTTGGTCTAGGATGTAAAATAAAATTAATTTTTTTATTAAAAATTATTGAGTATGTGATGTAAAATAATAATTTTTTTATTGAAAATTATTGAGTATGTGATGTAAAATAATATTTTTTTAATATTAAAATTTGTGTAGAGTGATTAAAATTATTTATTTATTATTATTATTGTTTTTTAAATTAGTATCATTTTGGTCCTAATTTGGTCCTGATTTAGTCCTCGCGCCAAATAGGGCTTAATTAGTGATAAAATTTCATGGACGGAGATCTTGAATATGTTATTGGGCTCTTTGTTTGTTTGCAAGGTTTAATTTTTAAAAAGTTAAAATTAAATTTAGATGAAAATATTTTTTTATTAAAAATTATAAATGATGTGAAATAAAATTAATTATTATGTTAGAATAAGTGAAAGATGTGATTTAAGTTAGTTATTATTTTAGTAATGTGTGTAAGACGTGAAATATAATTAATTTTTAATATTAAATTTTATGTGTGATATGATACGACTATTTAAAATTAAACGAAGTTAATTTTAACCTACTAAACAAACAGGCCTAATGTTTAAAAATAACAATCGAATTTCTCTAGCTTGTCTTTATGTAAATTTTCAGCTCTCATGAATACGAAATCGCATATGTTTATACATTCTTGAAAACCATGTACACATTACTTAATTCTAAAATAGTATATTTAGTTGTAAGGGCGTTAATATAGACCGAAGATAAAAAATTAATCGAAAATTAAATCGGTTTTAGATCGAATTGAAATCAAATTCATCTAAATGAGCCGACTAACGAGTCAAAAGTTCTGCTTGGTAATAATTTCGAGTCGATTTTGTGCCGGGGTAGGCTCAGCTCGATCCAGCTCGAAATCGGCTCGAATTAAAACATATTTTATATTATAATACGTATATATCATATATATGTATATAATATATATTAAATATAATATATATGTTATAATATATATATATATATGTATATATATATATATATATATTATAAACTGAGCCGATCTCGAGTCTGATCGAGTCGAGCTTACCCTACTTGAGATCAGCTTAAAAAAAAATTGAGATTTGATTCATTTTCGAGCCAGCTCGAAAATGAATCAAAATCTGCTCGAAGTCGATTGGAATCGACTCAAGCCGGCACGAAGTCGAACCCAATCGAGCTCGAGTCGATTGAAATGTAATCAATCTGATTTCAAGCCGGCATTAGCTCAGCTCAAAATAGGATCGGTAACAACGTTGCATATGAAGATAAATTAAAGAAATTGAATTACTATTTATTATATAAATAAGAGTAAATTGCGATTGAGTCTTTGAGATTAATATTTAATAGTTAACTTCAAATTAATTAATGAATTTTAAAATTTTTCAAGTGAATTCATGAGATTAATAAGTTGCTTCAAACTGATTAATAAATTTTGAAATTTTTTACGTAAAATCCTCAGATCGATAAATTAATTTTAAACTGGTCTCTCTCTATTCTTCATTTATGAGATAAAATTTGAGGGACTAGTTTGTCCTATCAATCTCGTGAACTTATTTGAAAGATTTTAAAATTTATCTCGTCTGATTTAAGATAATTTTTTGGCCATATATAAATTTTAATTATAAAAATTAACTTTATTTCACATCCAACATAAATATGAATATTAGAATTTAAAATATTTTATATTTTACACACTTTTTATAACTATCTATTTCACTATTATTCTATATCAATTATCATGTTCCCACTATAAGTGCTTCTATTTTAACTAAATTTATATTTTATATATTTAATTTTTGATTAAGATTCTGATTTCATCTATAAAAAATATATATTAAGATATTTTTTTGAATGTATATAGTCAAAATTTTTATAACTAATATAAAGAAGTGTAAATTTAAAAGTAAACTTTGTTATAATACAATTGAAATAAAAAAATTTTAATTAAATTCTTTCGAGTTCAAACATGTGTAACAAATTTTTTTTGGGAATTTACATCTGTCACCTCCAAAGAAGCTTTATTTATAGGCAGTAACTTCTAAGTTAAATATTTACAAATAACACCCTCTATGTTCATTATTTACAGATGGCACTCCCAATTAATCGCTAAATATTTACTAAAATTAGAATTAATCAACTTTGAACAAAATGCCCGATTTCTAATTTTTTTCAAATCATCTTCGTTTGTTGTTATGCAATGTTGATTAATTCTAATTTTAGTAAATACTTAACTATTAATTAGGATGTTTGTTTATAAATAATAAATTTAAGAGATGTTATTTATAAATATTTAATTCAGCAGGAGTCTTGTAAATAAGTTTTTTGAAGGTAGCGGATATAATGTTTTTTTTGGGCATGCTGTTAATTGTCCCAATTCCTTTTTCTCCTCGTCTTAAACCTAGACTTTAGATTACGGGCCACCTTCTCTCGCAGCGCACTTCGCTTGGCCGCTTCCTGCCTGCGCACGACCGGCAGGTGCGTGACCGCAGCCAGACCTTCCCCCGCCCCAGCCTCTTCTTCCATCTCTTCCTCCTTTATCTGCGTCACCAGAGTGACGCCGAAGTTGTTCTATGTGCCTGCTCTTCTTCCATCCTCTTTAGCCCTAATTTTGCCGAGTGCGCTGCCTGTCGTCATTATTTCTGATATTTTTGTATGATAAATTCTTGGAGTTAAAGGCGTAGAAGGTGTAGATGGTGGAGGGCTTCAGGAACGAAGGTGCTTCTTCTATGCCATTTCAATAGGTTTTCTCCTCTCTATAACCAGCGCTTCTTTCCCTCTCCATCATCGCAATCTCATGATTTGAATGAAACAATCCAAGTAATCCTTATAACAGCAGCTCTTGGCAGATTACAATCCAGAATTCGTGCATAAACAGTATCTGGTATATTCCACACAATTTCGGATTACGGAACAGTTGAATTTTTATTTTAGTTCCATTTTCTAGACAGTATAACAATATCACTCTGACTAACTTTAAACAGTAAAACGGCCAGTATGATGTTCTTTGAATTTCTTTAAGAGATTTGAAGTTTTTCATTGTGGTTTTATTTTTGGATGTTTGAGGTGAAAATTATTATTTTGTGGCTAAATTAGCCACATATAGCTCTGGCATTCATCTTTGCAGTATGTCAACAATGTTCATTCTGTACAGCATTCGAACAGTATGGGTCTTTCTTGAAAATTCAGATGGAAAAGCTTTTGCATAGAAGGAAAGCTTGTGGGCTTTGACCCTACTTATCATTTTGGTGCTCTACAACAACAACCAAGCTTTAATTCTACTAGGTGGAGTCGGCTACATAAATCATTTGTTTCCATTGCGCTCTATTAATTAATAATTTTTTTTTTAGGTTTAAGTGAGTAAGATTACTTCTTATAGTTTCTTGTCATATTTTATTTAGTCCTTCCCTTCCTCTTTGTACTTTGGAAAAATTCAATAACTCGATTTTTTTAACTGGAGCTTCAATCGGCCCTTAAATTACATGTCAAAATAATTTAAGCCGACTTTTTCTAAGTTTATTCTTAATTGATGCAACTTTAATTTTCTCATGGATATACTTATTTCGTATTTTATCATTTTGTGTTTATCCACACATTCACTTTAAAATTATTATTTCTGTAATACTTATTTTATTTGTATGTTTTATTTTTATAGGTCAGCATTCAGCTATATCATTGCTGGTATTACTACAGTTTTATAAAATTTACTCTTAAGCTTAGATGAAATGCTTCTATTGTAGTACACCGAAAATATTTTTCTATTTTACTCGTTCTATTTGAATTTTACTAATAATATCATTATTTATTTTACCATCATTTTGTATGATTGATTTAAAGTATCCAAAGCGTTCACTCTTCTTGACAATTTGATTACCAATATAAATGCTTCTTTCTTAACTAAATGTGCACTCTATATATTCAATTTTTTATCTACTCAGACGAAAATCTTTAGATTCTATAGTGTTCCTCTATAGCTCGAGTTTTACTTTGTCTCTCTTTATAGTTTTATTAATGAAAACAATATCACCTTCGAAGAGCATACACCAAGGTATCTATCTTGGATATGTTTAGTCAGAATTTTCATAACCAATGCAAAAAGATACTGACTTAAAGCTAAGCTTTGGTGTAATGTAACTGTAATAAGAAAATTTTTAGTCAAACCTCTTTGTGTTCGAACACAGGTAACATCTCCTTTATATACATCTTTAATAACTTGAATATAAGTAGTGCAAATCTCTTTTTTTTTTTAAAAATTATTTAAAGTAATTTTCTTGAGACTTTATCATAGTTTTTTTTAAATTAATAAAAATTAAATATAAGTGTTCCTTTTTCTTCTTAAATTTTTTCACTAAACGTCTCAATAAATAAATAGCTTTCATAATAGATGTACATGATATAAAATTAAACTGATTCTCTAATACCTTAATATTACTTGTAGATTATTATTGCTATATATTGAAGTAATTTAACTTAATACATACTTTTACACAACTATTAAACCATATATTATGGTAATTCAATTGATTACTTTCCTTTAGATTATTATTTGTATATATTAGCATAATTATCTTAATACACACTTTATATCACTATTATATGATAAATTATGAAAAATTAAATGATTGTTTACTATTACTTAACTATTCACTGTATATCGAAATAATTAATGAATTGAATTTATGTCCTTATAAAACTGTTAGATGTCATATAAAGGTAATTTTAATTATTCAAAATATTTATTTGTGAGTAAAAAAGCAATTTTATCCTCTCATTTCTCTATTTGTTTCTACTCTTTTTTTTCATGTCATACTAGTTTTTGCATCATCTTCTAGCAAGGCGACAATATTGTGGGGTGGCAATGCTTAAAGTGGAGAGAGAAAAAAAGAGAATTGAAGAAGAAGATAAAAAGAAAAAGAAGTGCAAACATGTCTTTTTACTCATAAATTAATAATTAAAAGATCAGTTGCATTATTTGTCAAATTTGAGTGACTGGTTTGACTAATTTGAAAATTAGATGGACCTAAATGTGCACAAACATAAACTAGATGAAACTATTTGATATTAATGCTGTATTTGGGGGATAATTAAATTAATTGAATCCAAAAAAATTTGCACTCATGGCGTAGTGTTATGCGAGGACAACCTAGCAATCCGGTGATCGGCCGTTCAATCTACACGGTAAGAGTTTATCGTTGGCCCGCTTGTCCTTCACTGGCAGTATCACTGTTTCACCTCAATCTACTACGCGGTAAGAGTTTTTTGTTGGCCCGCTTATCTTCATCGGCTAGATCCTACTCCCACCTTGAAACCCTAGACCAGGAGGGTCTTCAATCCTTTGCCTCATCCTCCTGAGATCACTGTTAACTATTGCTCGTGGCCAGTAATTTCACGAGCGTGTCCCAATTCGTGCTATTTCGCGGCGTTGGCTCCTCCACGTTGTTTCTTTTGGCGAGAACAAGGCTTGAAGGCCTCTACGTTTCAGATTTCCTGTTAATTTCTTTCTCTTTTGCCTATTTAGTGTTTCATTTCGTAGTCGATCATTTTCTCCGCCACCATAATCGTCTCTCCTTTCTTGAATTATCATCATTAGGATGGTGTTCTTGTTTTTTGAAGGGAGGATGGTGTTCTATTCTGGTTTTTGTTAGATTGATATCTTGGGCAGATAGCGAGTAGCAGTCACTTTGGCTTTTTGAGTGGCAAAAAGCGTTTAATGGAGGGTATATTATTTTGTTAAAATTATTCTAGTATTGGACAATAGACCCTTCACTAAGCTTAGACTTTTTGAGCCTGTTCAGCTTGCTTTTTGTTCCCAATACACAAAAAACGGAGAAAATATAAATAACAACAAAGATGAAAACTCAATTCTTCAGATTATATATGTATATGTGTGTATGTATGTATTTATTTGGATGGATCTTGAGATAAGTTGAAGAACGACCTCAGATTAAATTGTATATGACTATGATCATTTTGGTGATATAGTAATTCCAATCATAATGCGAATAATGCATTCATTTGCATGGTATAATTCTAATGGAGCTACTGGTAGTTATATTGTTGCTGTTAACATATCAAAAATGTTTTATTCTTGTGAAGCTTTATCTGAAATCTTATTTTTAGCTTAAATTATGTTGATTCTGTGTAGCTTATTCTTTCACTTTTTTGCTGAAACTGTTGTTTTTAACGTATTATGATCCAATATGATATTGATTTCCTTTAGATTTTTGAAAGTTACTGATTTCCTTGAGATTTCACTATTTCATTGTTGCCTAGTCCACTCATCAGTGCTTGCTTCTTTATTCAGAATGTTCCCTTTTAAAGTTTAACACTTTTGGTTTCATAACTAGTATGAACAGGTTGTCTATTACTTTTTTATGTTTTTTACGTTCTCTTGAAAATTTATCAAATATATATTTATCCAGGAGGAGATGTATATAGTTGGGCTTGTACCTATATTTTGCATTGCCATTTTAATGTTAAAAGTGACTGCACATTTTTTATCTTTTTATGATGGGATCAATTTGGGCCATATTTCTTATACCCAAATCCTTATTTGGATTCTCGAGGATAGCTATTCATGTATGATTGGAGTCATATCTTATGATCTTACAGTCAATAGACATATTTTCTATTTGAATTGATATTTTTTCTTACTTGTTAATATTTTTGATCATGCAACAACCTTTCCAAAGCACTCAGTTTTTTTGCTTCATCAAATTACTTTCGGCAATAACCGTAAATATAATGTATATAATGCTTATGTTGTAGGATTGTTTTGGAACATCATGTTTGACTTTTGTATTTGCTTTATTATAGGTCAAACAGGAAAGATCGAGGAGATATATTGAGAGTTTTTCCACCATATTACTTTAGATGTTGAAATGCAGAAATTTCAAAGTTTATCTGTGGATTCAATGAAAAGTAGTTTGGCCCAGATTTGTTCTCTTTCTGAAATAGAGATCTGAAACCCCTCTTTTGTTATAACTATTTAAAAAGTTGAAAAGCCAGATTATAATCTAAATATTGCTAGTTTTCTTTTTGTGACTTGGGCCTCTTACATTCTTGCGTCCTTCCACACACTATGCCTGCTGTGCAAAGACTATATAAAGCATGTAAAATATCTTTCTCGGCAAGTGGTCCAATATCAGGTGAAGCAATTGACAATGTTCATTCTATTTTAGGTGAGGGCTTATTTGGTTCATGCATTCATTATATTCTCTTTGGCTTTTAATGCAACATTGTCAATGGTCACATTTAAACCAGGAATGACCGCTACATGTTACTAATTGAATAACACTTCTCCTAATTAAGGTTGTCTATTCATGTTCCCTTTGTGCACAAATAAATAAAAAGATAACTATAACAAAAACGATTCAAAGAAAATGGCTTTCATGATTGCAATGTTACCCATGCTACTTGGTCGAATTATCCTAAGGGCTCATGGCTTACTTTTGTACTCCTTTATAATTTTCTAGTCATATCTGCTTTGTGAAAATTGCTATTTGGTGTAATGCCGTATTGACATAATATTATTGATAACCTGTACAATTCATTTGTTGGTGTGATATTATGTTATACCGCACCACTGACTTGAAAGAACAAATTGTTAAGTAATCCAGCAACTGGACAATAAACTTCCATTCTAGCTGATAGTTCGTTTCTTCTTAATTTTGCTTAAAGAACTCTTATGTTCTCTGCACTCGGATAACTGTTTTGATGGGAACATTAAGAGGCACATCGTTTTCCATCATTTTCTGTTAACCAAATTTCATACTTGTGCCTTGTTGATAATTCATCATCATTTTACGAGAAAGTGGCCTTTCTGGTCATGTTCGTGGAGTGTCACTAGTTAATTAGGCTCGAGTATGTTAGGAATTCATTCTTAGTCCTGGTTTGGTTGTAGGATTATTTTTGAGTTAGAGAGAAAATGTATTAATATTTAAGCTTGAAGTGAAATAAAATTAATTTAATATTGGGTTACGTATAAGATATGTAATAAAGTTAATTTTTAACATTGAAATTTGTGTTGGAAATAAAATAAAGCTTTGTTTGGAACTATGCCAAAAAAGGCTATGGCTTTTCTTTATTAAAAGAATAAGAATTAGAAAACACTTTTCAAGAAAAAATTATTCAATATAAATGAATGTGTTACTTACGTAAGCTTTTCAATGAAGGTTATCACAATATTTTTGATCTAACTTAGTATTCAAAAAGAAAATAGAAATTATTCTTATATTCGACATATTAGTAAAGTTAAACTTTGTAAGGTTTAAAGAGAATGAAGTGTAGAAAAATAGTAGAACTACATGATATTCCAATAGATGTTTGAAAATATATGAAGGATGAAGGAGTTTTTGTGGCTCACTTGGCTATTTAATATAATTTTGAAGATCAAAATGATGCTAAATGAATGAAAGAAGAGCACATTGGCGTCTATTTACAAAAATGAAAGTAATGTACTAAATTATACCAACTATAAGAAATTAAATTAATGAGCTATAGTTTAAAACTTTGAGAAAGGGTGTTTGAACATAAATTACATCGTGATACTAGAGTGTCATAAAATTAGTTTGGTTTTCTATTTGATAGATCTATTATAAAAACTATTAATTTGTTAAAAGGTTTAATGAAATTTAGGGAGAGAAAAAGACATGCATTTGACTTTTGCATCTTGGACTGTTCTGAAAGGGCTTATTTGTTTTTTCTTTTTTCGGCTTTGGATGACTGGTGGAGTTTGCTTTGCCTTCATATTACTTTTAAAAATTTAGTGGCCACAGTTTGGACATACAAATTATAGGCTGATAGAAGCTCTAGTAAGGAGAGTTAGGTTATTGAAATTTGCCCATATAAAAAGAGGAAGAGAAAAATAGAAAAAGACATAAAAGTTAGAAATCATATAAAGTAAATCTTATATAGTTAATTAAATGAAAAATTGTTATTTAATACTGATAGAGTACAATGGAAACAAAAGATTTATATAAGCTGACTTCACCTAGCACAATAAAGTCTTAGTTGTTGTATTAAAAAAAAATACAAAATTTTTATTATATTTTATCATATATGGGAATGTACACACGATGGAAAAATTACGTCAGTCCATTGAGATCTGATATGCCAAAAATGAATCCTGAGGATGACCTCCTAGGGATAAGAGATATAGGGCTGAAGAAAGCCAAAAAAAGATTTACTTATTTTTTTCCTTCTTTTTTATTTCATTTTATTGTATTTATATTTTCTTTTCCACTCTTTTCTTTTGATTCCCTTCCGTCGCTCCTCCTTTGTGAGTCTTTAATTCCAAGACTATTTTTAACAATGTCTTCTCTTCTTTGTGAATCTTTAATTTCAAGACTATTGTTGTGCCTTGTATAATGCATGACCTGTTTTCGTTTTAATTTGTTTTGGATTCTTAAAATAAAAAGCTATCAATATATATATATATATAGATATAGAAATATAGATATGGTTAGGATTACATTTTTTCCAAATGTTTGCTAGAATACATTTGATATACATAGTATGTACGGCATGAACATACCCAGGACTGGAACTGATAGGGAATATCTCAAGTTACTTTACGGTATATATATTGACTCTAGGCTAAGTATTTGCATCCATTTTGATGTCCTGCGGTTGAAACTATACTTGGACAATGTTATCTTGAAAGACTATTCCCTGTTTTGTTGTCTTTTCTTCTTTGAACTCTGATACTTTTTTTTAGATGAGATTAAGCCATCAAACGTGGGGCTGGAACAAGAGGCTCAAGTCGTTCGAAGTTGGAAAGGCTCAAATGCTTCAAATGGAAAAACGAGTTCCAATGGGAGCAATGGATATTTATCTCCAATTAAATACTTGCATATACATGAATGTGACAGCTTCTCGGTGAGTATTATTATTATTTTAATGTTGATTTCTTTAAATTTGATTAGTAGTCAACCGCAGCACTGTCATTTATGCTGCTACTAATTGTATAGAAAGTGAAGTTACTTTTGCCTATTACATGTTATGAGCATTTTGGAAACATCCATGCAGATAGGAATATTTTGCATGCCTCCTTCATCTATTATTCCCCTTCATAATCATCCTGGCATGACTGTGTTGAGCAAGCTTCTTTATGGCAAATTGTATGTGAAATCTTATGACTGGATCGATGTCGATGAACACTTTGATCCAACAAAAGGTGAGTTTCCTTTCACTAACCTTTCATTTGTGTTACGATACATTTTTTTGAATTTTGAATGAGCCATATGCCATGTTACATTGAGAGACATTGCTGTTGATTTGTGCCTAAATTTGGTTTTCTTTTGAAAGTTGTTTTTTTTTGGGAAAAGTCTAAATTTGATTTTTAGCATTGGCAACATTTGAGAGTTTGAGAATTTTTATATCTGGCTTTGTTTTTGAAAATTGAAAGAGAAAAAAATTTGATTAAAATTTATTTTGTTATTCCTTATTCAAAGATATTTTCTTTCTTCCAACATCTTGTTGAAATCCTTTCTGAGGGACAATATTATTTTACCATATATTTTTTTTCATTCTTTTCTATTAAAGATACGTTGATCAAATAACCGTGATGCTTATTTGATTTTAAAGGAATTTCTGGACAATCGTTGAACAATTAGTTTTTTTCTTTAAAAGTAGGTAGTGTGGGTTATTTGTTTCCAAATGTTTTTTATATTTGTAGGTTATACACAACAACATTTTTGCAAATTTTTATTGGTTTTTTGGATATCAATTTGAAGTTCCGTTATTTGTTGAGATGTGTTCCCAAAACTTAATTAGGTAACTGCTGTTTGTTTTACTTTTGCCTTTCATGTTAAATTTGCTGTTATTTTTCATAGCACACCATGTTTTATACTGTAAATATGAACTGTCTCATGATTATCTAACATTTTAAATCAGATATTTTGACATTTCTGAAATCAAACATAACACATAAGGTTTTTATTTCATGATATGTAATTTTGTTGGGTTTAAATATTTAATATCTTGGTCATCTCTTCTTTCAACTTCCCCTCTAAGTGAATTCAGGTTTTCTTTTTGGTAAATGGCCCACTATTTATAGAAATTTTTGGACATTTTTTTCAGGGTAGGCTTTGTACAGTTTTTTCATCATCAGTAAGTTTCTTCTTTAGTTTGATGAATTTGTGTGGGTGAATTTGGCTTTACTTTGTCCTACAGCCTTCTTGTTTCTTGCTTTAATTGATCTTCTTATTTATGCTTCAACTTGTAGATTTTGAAGCAACTATGCTTCAACATGAGTGCGGCATGTATAAGGCTGATCAGAAAATTGTCCAGAGCACTCTGTAGGCCTTACCATATTTGCTTCACTCAACTTTCCACGCGTATAAACAACCAAGCTTTCTTCTTTAGGCCTCGTTTGGTTGGAGTATGTTTTTGGAATATTTTAAGTTTTTTTTTAGATAGAAAAATTATTTTAATGTTATGGTGTGAAATAAAGATATTTTGTTATCGAGGATTGTGTTGGATGTGAAATAGAGTTGATTTGATGTTTTTATTGAAATATGTATAGGGTGTAAAATAAAGTTATTTTTTAAGATTGAGATTTGTATGTGATGTGAAATAAAATTAATTTTTATTATTTAATTATGTGTATAATGTGAAATAAATATAAAATATTAATGAAAGTAATTTTTGAGTAATTTGGAGCTTTTTAGTCCCAAACCAAAGGAGGCCGCAGGAGCCTTTAGTATCACATACATATGTTCACATTCTTGAACCAAAACATCCATGATTGTTACTTCTTAGTAGACCCGTTGGATGCATGTAGGAAAAGAAACTAAATTGACATATTGAAACACATGAAAGGGTTTCCTCAATGAAGTTACTTTGCGTCCAGTTACCAAATTTGCCCACACTTGACTTTTCTTATTGTTTTCTAAGATGATTGATCTGCAACTATTGCCACTTTAGTTCTATCTTCATGATTGTATTCGAGTTTGTTCGTTGACTGGTCAGGCAATATACTTCAAAAGTTTTATGAGCAACAAGAGGTTTATGGTCCTTGCTAACCACAAAAGAGAGAGAGTTTGATTATGCCACAAAATCATACAAGTCCCTGTATGCTCCAGAATCACTATAGTTTTATTTGTTGTTAGGGCCGCATTTAGTTAAGCGTATCATTAGACTTCCTCGGATGAGCCATGACAAAAGGGATGTGCTATTTGGTGTAAATTTGGGTCTACTAAAACGCCAACTGCAACATTACAAGTTCATAGATGCGGCCCTCTATGATTTGAAATGGTGCTCCATAAAACATTCGATAACAAGAGCACTCACTGATTGACCATCGTGAAGATGCGGGTTGTACATCCTTGCCTACCTATCCACCTATGCTTGTTGAAGAACCTTACGTGCTCCTTGGGAGTCCACCATATCATCCAGTTCTAACTTGGACTGAACTATCCAGTCCACTGAGGAGACAAACCACATGGAGATGACATCAAAAGCCTGACACCTACTACTGAGCAGCAGAGGGATTCGATCCAGTCCGGTTTGGCCAAGTAATGAGGCTAGATATGCAAATGAATAGAGTTTAGGTGACTGATTATCCGACCCAAACCGGATCATCTCGTTTGAAGAAGTGACACTCATTACTGACCTTCCCCCTATGTTGCACATGATTTTATTTAATTACTTGGAGGAGGTGATAACAAACACAACATCAACTAAGAGGAGACCCACTATCTCTAACCCTTTTGATTTATTTATTTTGCAGGATAAAGCTCGTGTTTCACAAAACACAAATTGTCATCACATCAAGATTTTGTTTGTTGATCTATACCAAATTTAGTGAGCGAGGAATAATAAGATGCACCACAAGCCTTATTCATTACTGATGGTAATAGAAACCCAAGCATTATCCCTCACCCATGGTTCCCTTCAATTCAACTTGAGGAACTGGGATTCATTGAGTCACATTGACTCATGTGACCATTTTTCTTTTCACACTTGGAGTCCCCCACCCCTAGGTTTGATCAAAATGAACTTCAATTGAGCGATTAAAGGATAATGGTACGGTGGGAGCTAGAGCTATTGCTAGAGACCATGAAAGCAAGTTCCTTGTAGCTTAAGGCCTAAAGCTATGTACCTAAGCAATAGTGGAAAGACCTATAGCGCGGGACATTAGTAAAGTTGGTTTACCAGTGAGCAAATGAGACCCATGCCTTATTCATGTTTTGCTTTCTTTTAAAATTATAGGATCACTCATGTATACAAATCCGTCAACAAGGCGGCTGATTTTATTTGCATCTTTTGCTTCTTTTGATGATGCTAGTTGGGTTAGGGATATGTCTCTCCCAACTAAGTTTTTACCATCCTATTAGGTAATAGTTTATTATACTTGACTTTTGTTAGCAGTGCAAAATAGGCCGATTTAAAAAAAAAATGAAACCATTTTAAGGCTCTGTTTGATTGGAGGAAAAAGTTGATTTGAAATTTTTTTTTGAAAAATGTATATGATGTGAAATAAAGTGACTTAGTTATATTAGAAATTGTGTTGGATGTGAAATAAAGTGATTGTTTAATATTAAAATTTGTGTAGAATGAGATATAAAATATTATTTTATTTTTTTTCAAAAATAAAATAAGATATCTAGTTTGGTCCCAACCAAATAGGGCTAAGGTGTTGCCTGTCTCCAATTTCTTATGCGGTTAAAATTTATTGTAGATGCTCTTGCCTATAACTATAGTTGATACTAGTCATCTTATATGCGTTTGAAGAATCCTAGGAATCTCTAGACTGTAAGGGAAAATCATATTAAATAATATTATTTAAATGAATAAATTTAATTTATTTAAATTAATTGAAATTATTCCTTTTAGATAATTATCTAGAGTCGTAGTTATCTAATTTTTTTCTTATTTTTTTATTTTGGTTATTTTTCTATAAATAAGCTAGAGTCTGTACATATTTTGGAGAACCTTTGACGGTGAAATTTATTTTGCATATTTGACCTTAAAAGGAGTTAGTCTATATATTCCACAAGGGATAGATAACTCATAAGGAAAGGGAAGGGGAGGGAACCTTAGGTGGTGAGAATCTTATACATCCTTGTTATCCACAATGTTTTCCATTTTTCTACATCTGCTAAGCCCTAGTCGCCTTATCTTTGTTGTCATGCATCAATTTGGCATTAGAGCGCGTTGTCACGCATCAACAAGTACTCTGGAATGTAGTGGATGCATGAGTAAATGGGAAGCTGACACACCTATGCGAGTCTCACGGAGTCACCGCACTAATGAGTACTTATGAGTGTGGCAATGCTAGGAGTACAAGGCTTTATGATAAGAAATGGGGTGAAAGGACTGAACGACATCAATGTGTAGCGCAAGGAATGGGACTGCAGTGAACATCTAGTAGTCTGAGTGTAGAAGTGGTGATGCCAGCTCCCTGCAGAATAGAGACCTGGGGTCTATGAAGTACTAATGCTTCACGAAGTCTTACGTATTGATATCGTGTATTAGGCTCCTTATCTCACCCATGCTATTTTTGACTTGAAAAGTGGCATACAAATTAATAAAAAGGCTGATGAGCATTTCCCTCTCTTGGTGGAATTGTAGATGGTTTGGAAACACCATAATTTGCATACCCCTCTTCATCTATCTTGCAATCTCTTCTTTACAAATTCGGGTCTTTTGAAATATTTTCATCTTCCTTTTTTTTAACCACATCAGACATAGGAATACATTTTCAGTGGAAGATTGATTCTGTGTCAGGTTGAAAAATTCAAATTTAAAATTTATTTTGGCGAGCTTATTAATTGAGGGCGCTTCTCATGCATGTTCCTTACAATTTTAAATTTTTTGAATGTTCGTTTGGGCAGATAGGCTTTGCAAGTACTTCTGCTTTTTCATGCATGCATTATCTTTTTCTTGAAACATATTAATCTTGCATTTAGGAAGGCCTTCGTAAATGTTCCACTCTCTATTTGACTCTTACCGACTCTACTGGTAATTGTTTTAGTGCCTCCGTCCTCCCTATAGACCATGCTGGGCACTATGCTTTCAGTAGTTTCTGAAGAGGAGCATTGTCTTGCCCTATAGACATTCCTTCTCATCATTGTCGATCCCCACCTCCTTCCCAAGTGGGCACTATGCTTGCATTAGTACTGTTTTGGTTTTCATTTCTGTAGGATCAGTTGGCACTTGCTGTGATGCTAAATGCACGAGATCGTAGAGATGTGAAGCCAAGTGATTTTCTTTCAATGGAATTCTAACATACAATCTAAGTTTGGATCAAGTTAATTTCACGTTTATATCATTTCTCTAGAAATGTACTTGTATTTCTGTTCTCTTTTATGCAAACGCAGCATACATCTTCCTCTTACATGATCCTCTTTCTTTGCTCTCTTAACAGTCAAGACCCGCTAGGTGCTTCCTTTACCAGAGCTTACAACATTTTATTAAATCTTGCATAGGGTTTTTTGTGGGAACACCATGATAGCCCGAATTTAATTACTTTCAGATTTGCGTGATCCTAATTATAGATTCAGATTTTGGCTAATTTGGAATGATATGATATTAATTGATATCAATTAAAGATCTAGAGCCGACTTGGAAGGATAGCTATTCACCATATTTTTCCTATTAAATATTTTCTATTTAGCTGATTGTATTTAGAAGTTTATTTTGTACATTTACTTTTATTTCTTATTGTCATGTATTGAGATTTCTATATAAAGAAGTTGTCCCCTATTGTAATAGAAGTAGTTATTATTGAATGAAATTATATTTGAGTTTTCTCATAGTCTAAATCTGAGTTAAGTGGTCGATATCTTAGACAGAGAGGAGTGAGAGTTAGTTTTGGGTGAGAATCCTTATAAGTGCCTAGATATCCTTTCTTTAAAAAAAAATTCCCACCTGTCTTTTGCTCTCTTTTCGAATAATGCGATCGTCTCCGCACGAGCGCTCGCCTTCGATGAGTTCCTACCTCCCCAGCACCTTGCAAACGATGCTTGGCCCACTGCCTTCGCCCGAGCCTCCGATTGCCTTCATCCGCATGGCCCGCCTCCTTGTGGTTGACCCTCAGCTCGCCTGCTCAATGACAATCACACACTCTGCGAGCCCACGCGAGCAGCGCCGCTCATGCCTTCATCTGCACAAGCCTGCGCCCAGTGATTTGCGCGCGTGTGGACTAGGTGTTCTGCACCAGCATACCCGCGCGTAGGACAGGCGTGTCCCCCCATGCGTGTGCTAGGCATCACGTGTTGGCGAGCACACCCACGCATGAGGCGTGCTCCCAAGTGCAGGCTCAACATCCCGCATGCGTAGGCCAGGCGACCCACGCACGGGCTTGACCTGTCGCTTGTTGGCCATATTCACCAGCTCCATCAGTTGCTGCTCAACTCCATTTGGATCTATCAGTTCTACATTACTATGCGCAGTGCCTTCCACGGCGATGTTGCCCATCAACATGACTCGCCCGTTCTAGCCCATCCACCTCGCACTAAACATATCTTGCTCCCATTGGTATAACCTCTCATCGGCTCAATTATTCACTGATTATTTAATCTCAATAAAATTATTTGCTCTGGTCGATTATCCGATTAGCTCTAATTGTGAAACCACGTGCTTCAATTGAGATATTTAAATTATTGTTTGACTTCAATTGCGAGACATCTGACTTTAATTTCTGAACTTCGAATCTGATTTGTTGAATTTAACTTGATTGCTCTCATATAAGTTGATGAATTCTTATTTATCATAATTCAAAATAATTAAATTTTAAAATATTTAATCTGTCAGATTTTAAAATCTTATTTATCATATTATTATATTTTAGAAAATAATTTAAGCTTAATTCTAATAATTTGCTAATTATTATTGTTGATTTATAATTCTAAAATATCATTCGCATTCCCATTCTGCATTAGTTTCGGTTGACCATAACATGCTCAATTGGGTTTAGATCTGTGAACTAGCCCATTTAAGCTTTGTGTTTTGAGATCCATAATGGGACTTTGTTAAGCTAACACTCCTAGTCGTTGGGATCTGGTGGATAGAGATGGATCATGTTCTGCAATGCCTGCATGGAATTGTCAATATAATTCATTTTTTTATTCCTTTCCCGAGTGTATTGATATATCATAAGAAGTTTTTTTTAAGTTGTTACATAGTTGCTTGCGTGTGATGCTAAACATGATTTATCTAGGTAATGCAATAGAAATAAGTATGGTTGGCAGGTCAACCATGCAATGAATCATTTGTGCAGTCATTTGCAATTACTTAGATTTAGATAAGAATTTGGTAGCTGATAGGGCGCATTGGAAACAAAGGATTCATGTAGCCGACCCCACCTAGTGGGATTAAGGCTTGGTTGTTGTTGTTGTTGTTGCATCAAATATTAAACTAGTAACACAAAATATGCATGTAGGTAGGCCTATAAATGGGTCGAATTTTGACCAGATCTGATTCAAGATTTATCTCAAAGGCTCTGTTTGGTTGAAGGGAAAAAAATGATTTGAAAAACTTTTGTGAAAACTTTTAGAAAAATATGTATGATGTGAAGTAAAGTGAGTTAGTTATATTAAAAATTGTGTTGGATATCAAATAAAACGATTGTTTAATGTTGAAATTTGTGTAAGATGAGATATAAAATAATTTTTAAAATATTTTTTAAAGTAAATTTAAGATTTTAGCCATGGCTAAAATAAGCCATATTTTTTAGCCTGTTGCTAAATAGTGCCAAAGATATAGTTAATTTTACTTATCGTTTACTAGATCCAAAATTTGACCTGGTTCATTATTTTTTTTGGATCGAATCACGGATCGACCATAATTCAACCCGTTTGTATCTAACTTGATCGAGTCACTATATATAACTTAGTTTTGCTGGAGGTTCATCCACATTCGTGTATGCTTCCTTAAGAATCTTCTCTAGAATAAAGTGAGAGTTATTTTTCCATAGTATTCAAACCATTCCTTTTCTCTTCTTATATTCAAATCAATAAATCATTACAACCATTAGGCTACACCACTTTTGTTAAGATACCTTGTTTTCCTAATAAATGTAAATTGTTGCACCCCTTCATTAACAAGCAAAAAGTTGGGATAAATTTTTGAAAACAGTTGAATAAATTTTCAATTATTATAATAATATTATTCTCATAACTAATATACTAATTATTTACTTTGAAATAAATTGACATTGTATATATGAAACTTCGTTTGTATGTGTAGTGCACTAATCTCACCTAACTCTGAGATTTGACTTGACTCGGATCTGACTCTAGTCGGATCCTAGTCAAGGCTGGTTTGATTTGAGGTGTGATCCGATCCGAATTTAAAGGGATTCGGATTTGGGGCAAGGCTGATCTGAGTAAGCTCAAGATCCTTGATTCCGAGCTAGATCAATCAAAGAAAAAATGCAATTTGAGTGTTAGGGAAGGGTTTATCACACAGGTCCTTCGGCTTGGGAGGACTTAGGCTCAACTAGGCTTTAAACCACTTGATGAAGATATAAATAGCTAATGGTATATAATATAAGGTATGGATATTATGTGGAAACTTTTATTTTACTGAAGTTAGCTTTGAATTGCTATTTTAGTGAAGTTAGCTTTGATTTAGTTTTGGGATAAACCTCTTGGCTTTTGATTCAATTTAAAATTTTGAATGGATTCTGAATCAACTTAAATTTGACAAAAAAACTTAAAATTCAACAAAGTTTCGAGTTTCGATTATTCTTATCTGCCCTATTTATATAGGATCAAACTGATGCAGACCATATATCATCTATAATTGTGGTTTTGGGCGAGAACTTCTATAATTACCTGTCAAGTTGAGTGGGTTTAAGTGCACAACCTTACCTGTAATTGTGGAGAGGCAAAATTCTAAGGTGAGTACAAGACCTAAGGTTATAGTGGGTGTTGATGTCTATCCTCAAAGCTTCACATCTTGTTTTATAAATTGGGCTAAAAGAAGTTTCTTGTGGCCTTTACATATCCACGCTTCTATATTTTTCACTTAATGTATATTTTATTTTTGAGCAAAAAATCATGATATTCTATGATATGTTCTATATGTATATATTTTAATAAAAGTATTGAGTCTTAATTTTTGCTATAAGTTGTTTTCCTAATACTCAGTCTCTTCTTCTTTCTGTTGTTCTATGCATTTTTAGCGAGGCCTGCTAGGCTTATCAAAGACAGTGAAATGTCAGCACCTTGTGGATCCACAGTACTTTATCCTACAAGTGGCGGCAACCTTCACACCTTCAGAGCTATAACTCCGTGCGCTCTCTTTGACATTCTATCACCTCCTTATTCGTCAGAAGATGGACGACACTGCTCTTATTTCAGGAAAACTTCTGGACATAATCAACCAGGCAATCTCTCTCTCTCTCTCTCTCTCTCTCTCTCTCGTGCGCAAGCATGTGTGCTTGCTCGCTCCTACCTCTCTTACCCTTTCCCCCTTCCCAACCCACCATGAAAAGCGCCCCTCCCCCCTTACCCATTCCTCCCGCTCTACCCTTCCCCCCACTCTACCCTTCTCCTTCCTTTACCCTCCTTGCCGGTTCACACACACACATCCTTTCTTCACATATCTCAATTTGACCATGACTCCACAAACTTATACGTGCAGAGCAACTCTCCTTACTTCCCCACAACTCGCCTTAGATTTTCTTGGGGCAATTATCTACATGCCATAGTATATATGTCATTTTACATATTACTCATCCATAGTTGACAAGTTACATTCCACATACCATAAAATGCATAAAATTTACATCGTAATATTTATAGTAGTTAGTGTTGTGTACAGTGTAATTGATCAACTTTGGATGGATAATATATGAACTAACATAGTTTACTATGAGATGCAGATAATTATGCCTTTTCTTATTCGACTTTCGATGTTTCTAGAACCTTATTATTTCTTTCAGGGGACATGAACGATGGCGCCGTGCTAGGCGGAATAAATGATTCTGAAGCGATTTGGTTGGAAGAGTGCCAGCCCCCAGACAGCTTTGTTATAAGGAGGGGGTTGTACAAAGGTCCTGCAATCAGAATGTAATGGTTTTCATGTTACAAGATATGTCATTCCTGGCATTAATCCTTCACATAATTATATGGTTTGTTAATAATCACGGAAATAATTAGTGTTAATCTAGGTTGGTTCAGTGTTCATGCATATAAATATTTATCAGAACCATATTCTTAATTTTTTTCGGATGAATAATTGACGCCTTTTTTTCTTCTTTTTTTCATCGAAAAGTATGCATGGAGGTCTTTTTTCTCTCTGTATGTGCCTGTCTGATTTCAGCTTTTTTTTTTTTTTTTTTTTGCAGGAAATTAATAAATGTAGATTGAACAATTTTGTGTAATTAGACTCGATTATCCTTCTTAATAATTTGATACTTATTGTTGTTTTTATTAGTGGCGTTAGTGTTAATATTTTTTTCTCTCCTTTTGTTTCACGTTTACGTGTGCCTTGGTTGGTTATCATGTCTCTATGATTTGTAATATTTTTTCTTTAAGGTCCTGTTTGGCATAAGGATCAAAATAGTACTAGTTTAAAATAATAATAATAATAATAAATTTATTTTTAAATTATTTTACATAAATTATAATATAAAAAATATTATTTTACTTTACATACTTAATAATTTTAAATAAAAATATCAATTTTATTTTATATCTCAAATGAGTATTTTGGTCTGAGATGTGAAATAAAGTTGATATTTTATTAAAATTTATTGAGTATTTGAAGTAAAAAATAATATTTTTTTATATTAAAATTTATATAAAATAATTAAAAATATTTATTCGTTATTATTATTGTTTTTTAAATTAGTAATATTTTAGTTCTCACGTCAAGCAGAACACGAACAATTATCGATCTCCGAGCTAAACTCTTGCATTAGGGCCCCTTGAGGTTGGATGCATATTATGAATTAGTTTTAATTTTTTTAAACTTTTGGCATAGGTTTTTGGGAATTTAAAAGCATTGTGTTTTAATTAAAAGATATTTGTAAAAAAAATGTGGAATAGATAAATTAATAATCATGTGAAAAAAAATGAAAAATACAAGAAGATTTTAAATTTCAGTTAAAAATTTAAAACTCTTACAAATAAGTACTAATAAGTGATAAATCAAAAGAAATAAAAAGTGAGTGGAGATATATATCAAATTTATAATATATTTAATAAGAAAAATGTTTATATATGTATCTCATAAATTTTAATATATTATATTATATATATATATATATATATATTTTTTAATAAAAATGATTTTCATATAATATAAAATTTATGAAAAAGTCATGAATTTTGATATATTAAGATTTATGTGATATGTACGTAAATATTTTGTAATTATATTATAAGTTTAATTCTCAAGTTTGCATAATATTAAATAAATAAAATTAAAATAATATACAAATTATAAAGATTTCTTATAATTTTAAGATAAAAATTGAAAATTTAATAATAATAATTTTATAATAAAATAAAAGTGTAAATTACGAAGAAAGATGTAAAATATAAAATCTGATGCAATAAATAGTAAAAACAACGTAAATAGAACGATTTTTTTTTATGAAACTAAACAAAAGAATATGTAAAATAGTGGTTTTAATTAGGCTAATGATCTTTGTCCACTTTATTACTCAGATTCAACATTCCAATTTAATGTTAATTCGTAAAATTAAAATAAATATTTTAAATTTACGATTTTATCTCAATTCTTTTTTTTTGAATCTGGCGGGCGGCGAGCTTGCCTAGCACTAACCATGCGAACGCCTTGCGCTTGCCACGAGCTCACCGTGTGCTAGCCCCGCCTGCGGCGACCTGCACGCAAGCAGATCATGCGTGCCGATGCGGCCTGTTTGTGCATAGTTAGATGAAACGTTTTTGAGAAGCCTACAAAAATAACAGCATTTTTGAGAAAAAATGCTAAGGCTAAGTAAAATTACCCCTATAAATTATTAATCAAAATCAATTTCCTACAAAAATAGAATAATATAAAAACATATTAAACAAATAGAAGATTAAGGTTCCGTTTAGTTTGAAGCATTTTTTTTACCTAACACAAATTTTAATTATAAAAATCAACTTTATTTTACATCAAATATAAATATGAATATTAAAATTGAAAGTATTTTATATTTTACAGAATTTTTAATATTAAAATATATATTTTTTAATTAAATTTAAAAAAATATTATTTTTTTTATTTAAAAAAAATTCGAACCAAACAAAATAAAGATTGACAGAAGATATAAATAATTTTCATGCAATTAGCTTTCTATTTTTTAGTCAAGTTATAAATAATGCTGATTTAATTCATATTTTAAGCATTATATATGTATATGAAGATAGAATTTCATATTACTTAAATATAATATTATGAGTTTATTTAAATTACATATGACATATTGGTTGGTTTTCTAATATTCAAAACAAAAAAAATTTTGTTCTCAAATTTTATGTTAATTTGAAAATATCTGCCTGGCCTTTTTCTCAATCATTTTCTAACTCATGCATTTATCATTTAGAATCCCCCACTTTTCAAAATCTAAATAAAAATATTAATACTTTAAATTATCAAAAATATCAAATATTTATCATTAACTATTCTTGATTTGAAAATATAACATTTTTTTAAAGAAATTTATAAAAAGTATTCCATCCATTTATCAAAAATATTCCTCGTTATTCAATATGATTAATTATTTTTCACTAAAAGTATTTCTATTTTGATTTAATTTATATTTTATAAATTTATTTTTTGATCTAAGATGAAAAATTTTAAATTTTAATATCATCTAAAAAAATATATATTAAGAAATATTTTGTTTAAATGTATAGGTAGTCAAATTTTTATAACTAATATAAAGAAGTAAAATTTAAAATTAAATTTTATCGTAATATAATTGAATTAAAAAGAATTAGCTAAATTCTTTCGATTTCAAGCACGTGTAATTTTTTTTTTTTGGATAATTACCTACAACAACAACCAAGCTTTAATTCTACTAGGTGGAGTCGGCTACATAAATCATTTATTTTCATTGCGCTCTATCAATTAATAAATTTTTATTTAGGTTTAAGTGAGTAAGACCACTCTTTATAGTTTCTTGTCATATCTTATTTAGTCTTCCTTTTTCTTTTTGTACATGATCAAAATTTAATAACTTGATTTTTCTATCTCGAGCTTCACTCGGCTCACGATTTACATGTCTAAATCATTTAAGTCGATATACTCATTTCTCATTCTATTTTTTTGTGTATATCCATACATTCACCTTAGCATTATCATTTCTGTAACACTTATTTTATTTATATATTTTCTCTTTGTAGGTCAGCATTCAACTATATTATTGTTGGTCTTACTATTGTTTTATGAAATTTATTTTTTTTCTATCATACAATACACAAGAAGCTTTTTTTTTTTATTTTACCTATTTTACTTGAACCTGCTAATAATGTCATTATATATTTCACTATCATTTTGTATGATTGATCTAAAGTATCTAAATGTGCACTCTATATATTTTATTCTAAAATAGTTCTTTATATATTTACCTATTATTCTAAATTTATTCAAGCAGAGTTAGTATCTTTTCAGTTTCATGCAAATTCCTTTTTGTTAATGAATATGTATAAATTTATTCATTCTCTTTCATTATACTTATACACTTCATAATTTTTGAAATAGATATGCTGATCTGAGTGAAGTCACTATTTTTCCTGCTTTCAGAATTATATTCACCTAATAATTTTTAAGTTTAATTTGTTTAATACTTCAACCTGATTAAAGAAAATTCTTAAAATTTTAGCATAAATGTTATGTGGTTGTTGAGTATATGCAACTTGAATTGCTAAATATATGAATTCAAGTTTAAGTTGGGATCGAGTATGGTTGTATAATTTATGAAATATTTCACTTCTTTTTGTATTTGGATAGTATAGCTATTCAATTAAACGCATGAATGCTCTTTTCTTGATCAAAGAAACAGTGCTACTATAATGAAAAATTTTGTAACATGTTGGGATTAATGTTTCCTTATTTCTTTACGTAAAACTTCTCTAATGCTATCATATGAAGAATTCAATAGCATTTGTGGTAGATATGGTTTTGGAGAGACAAATGAGGATGGTAAAATTATTTTAGAGTTTTCCTTAGCAAATGATCTTGTAATTATTAATACTTTATTTAAGAAAAGAAATGAACATGTTATCACTTAGAAGAATGAATCTTGAAGAACTCAAATTAATTAATTTCTTATAAAGAAATAAGATCGCTTGAATTATAAAGATAGTAAAATCATTCAAAGTTAATGGTTGACTATCCAATATCGATTAATGATAGATTCCTAGATAAAGTATTGGAGAAAAAATAATTAGCCGAAACACTATTCTCGAACGCGATAGTGAAATCTAAGAAATAAGAATAAATATATCTTTAAAAAGAAGGTTCTAGAACTTAAGCAGTGGAACATAATGAGAAAACTGATCTTATATGGTTGATAGTTATTAACTGCGTCCGTAAGGTGACAAAGGATATGTTGGAAGAATCCAAAAGAATGACTCTAAATAATGAAGATGCTTGGTGGTAGAAAGTTAATATACAAGAAAAAATTAAAGAAAAAAATTTGTTATAAAGATTAGTTTAAAAATAAGAATAAAAATAAGTAGAAGAAATATAAAGTGGCCCGACGATAGTCTAAAAATGCAGTTTACAATGTAAAAAATATGGCTTTTGAAAATTTATATAAAAAGTTAGACATCAAAGATGAAGAAAGTTATATAGGATGTCCAAGAGAAGAGATAAAAAAATTAAGTACTTAACCTCAAGTAAAATATATTAAGGATGAAGATTGAAAAAATACTTTTTATGAAAGAAGATATCAAAAACAGATGAGTTATAAGTTACTAAACTCAACACCCTAAAAAAAGTATAAATTACTCATATATCCAACATATTAGTAAAGTTGGTTTTTGACAAACTTTAAGGAATATAAAATATATAAAAGCAGTAGGATCGAATCAGATTCTAATAGATGTTTGGAAGTGCTTGAGAGATAAAGGAGTTTCTTGGCTCACTAGATTGTTTAATATGATTTTAAAGAATAAAAAGTGTCAAATCAATAGGAAAAGTATATTTGTTCTTATTTATAAAAATTAAAGTGATGTACAGAATTGTGTCAATTATAGAGGAATTAAATTTATGAGTCATACTTTAAAACTCTGGGAGAGGTGATTGATCATAGATTATATCGTGATACTAAGATATTAGAGAATCAGTTTGATTTTATGTCAGGTAGATCTACTATGAAAGCTATTTATTTATTAAGTGATTTAATGGAGAAGTTTAAGAATAGAAAGAAAAACATACATTTAGTTTTTATTAATTTAAAAAAAAATTATGATATAGTCCCAAGAAAAGTACTTTGTAGAGTTTTAGAAAAGAAAAGAATTTGCATTGTTTATATTTAGGTTATTGAAGACATGTACAAAAAGGCTGTTACTTGTATTCGGATACAAGAAGGTTTGACTAAGATTTTTTCTATTATAGTTGGATTACACCAAGGCTTAGTTTTAAGTCCGTATCTTTTTGCTTTGGTTATGGATGTTCTGACTAGACATATCCAAGATGAGGTGCCTTGATATATGCGCTTCACATATGATATTGTTCTTGTTGATAAAATTAAAGAGAGTTAAAGCGAAACTCAAAATGTGGAGGAATACTTTAAAATCTTAAGATTTTCATCTCAGTAGATCAAAGATTGAATATATAAAGTGCACATTTAGTTAAGAAAGAAGTACTTATATTAGTGACGTGATAATTGGTGATTAAGTTGTTAAAAAGAATGAGCTTTTTAGATACCTTGGATTAATATACAAAATATTAAATAGATAATGATATTATTAGTAAGATTTAAGCAGAATGAGTAAAATGGAGAATTGTCTCTAATATGTTATGCGATAGAAAAATTTCATCTAAATTTAAAAGTAAATTTTATAAAATTATAATAAGACCAACGATGTTATATGATGCTGAATGTTAGTCTACAAAGAGAAGACATACAAATAAAATAAGTGTTGCAGAAATAATAATGCTAAGGTGGATGTGTGGGTATACACGAGAGGATTGAATGAGAAATGAGCATATCAACAATAAAATTGGAGTTGCATCAATTGAAAATTAAGTTAGAGAAAGTTAGCTTAAATAATTTGGACATATAAATCGTATGTCGATTGAAGCTCCAGTTAGAAAAATCGAGTTATTAGATTTTACTCATATACAAAGAGGAAGGGGGAGACTAAAGAAGACATGACAAGAAACTATAAGGAGTTATTTTACTCTCTTAGATTTAAATAAGGATTTGTTAACTAATAGAGCGTAATGAAAATAGAGGATTTATATAGTTGACCACACCTAGTGGGATTTAGGGTTGGTTGTTGCTGCTGTTGTTGTAAAAAAGCAAAAAATATTTTGATATGTAGTTGTGATGTTTGATGGAATGAAATTATTGGTACTGTTTTTTCTGTTTAGTATTCGTTATTGATACACATGAATTTGTTTAGTGGCTATATTATATGTGGATGATACAATAAATGCCTAAATAAGAATTCTTGAACAACAAAAGATCTTTTTAGTCGCTACATCAAATAATGTCTGTTGCAACTTGGACGAGCCTAAACTATAAAAGCAGGTACTAAATAATTTCAACTACAAGTATTTTGCCTATATTACTGCTTCGCATTCTATATTTAAAGCAGCCGAATAAAAGTTTTTTGTGACTATATTTACAAAATAAACTATTATTCTTTTGTACAAATTTTGTTAGATTTTATACAAATTTGAAGCACAAATGAACTCCTTCTAGGATCAGTTTTCTCTTCCGCTATAGGGCTGCCGCAAAATATTATGGAATATGCCTTAACATTGTTTTGTGTGCATATTGAAAGAATATAATTATGTTATTTCAGATTCAATTGAGGAATACTATAGCTAGAAAAGATTATGAATAACCTACTAAGCTCAAGTTAGCATTTCGGGATGCTAAAAAAGTGACACTGTGGGCACTACAATGCATGATCACTATGTAAGAAAGCTTTGCAACATAATGCTTATTTCTATAATGTAATATCTCATTGTACCCTCTTCAAGTCCATTCCCATTCCTCCCATATTACATAGAAAGACGTTGTAGAGGACAAGTTCAAATATGTATCTTTTCTTTAGCATTATGCTAGCACAATATTTATATATTACCTACTTGAAGGTAACTCTTTTTCATTTTTATCATGCTCTGTGGTGTGATACTATATGTTTTGTGTTTAAAAAGTGAATGTATATTGATTTCCTTTTGGTTTTGTCATTTCTGTTTATATATTACATGTCCTTACGATATGACAACATAAAAAAGTGATATTTAATATTTTTTTTTACTCCTGTGTGCTCTAATATTCATGTAAGATTATGGTCAATTTGCATGAGTTTCAAGATAAAGAATCATCTATAATTTTTATATTACTGTCTAAATAAAAGATCTCTAATACATCTTATCATCGTTGTTTTAATTTTATTTATATTATAATCATAATTTCTAACACATCTTATGCAAAACATGTGCATTTAACATATATGTGTGATAATACTTTAGGTTTTTAGAAGATATGGAGTTTGATTTACTAATTAATATAAATATTAATAAGTTGCCTATGCAGGTATTTTATTGTCTATGAAAGAAATATTAATAAATTGGTGATTTGCTTGCCAGAAGCCCATGCCACGCAATCATACAGACATTTTCAAATTAGGGTTTCAATAAGAGCAGGACGAAGGACTTCTTGGCTGCCTCCATCAATGATCTCACAGATTTACTTCCCATCTATAAGCACTCTGGCCATTGGTAATCCTAAGCATCCAAGCCGTTATGCCATACCTGTCCTTCGGTGTTTCCTATCTTCCTTTTCGAACATATCGCCTCTCCATCCTCGGTCCCTGCGCTCGAGCTCATCTGGCCCGATGTCGTTTGAGAGGATCAAGGTCACTAACCCTATTGTAGAGATGGACGGTGAGCTCTCTTCAATTGGAAATGTAGTTGCGATTTGTGTAAAAAATTATTTTTAGTGATTTTTTTCCAGATTCAAGTGCTGTTCTTTCTTCTATAAAATGCTATCTATGTTCCTTTACACATGTTCAACATCTTGATGAATAATCTGCATGGCATGCCAGTGCTAAACATTATCTAGGTTGCTGTAAACATGCGAAATTCACGATGGATTGAATTACTGGATTGTTTTAGTACTTTTGTATTTTTCTTTAGCTAGGAACTTGGCAAGGCTAATGAATTATCGTGTGTAGCCTTTCTGTTTTTCTATTATTCTGTTGATTGAGTTTGAGGATGATCATATCTTAATACAATTTGAACTGAACTTTATTGACTTGATGATCCTTTGTGGGTTCATTGCGAGACTACTTGTTGGGAATTAGCTTTTGTGATGATATTGCTCGATGAATTAATGTATTGCTCTTCAATTTAGTTAAAAGTAGCTTTCATATTTTTAATGATGTTGACAGGAGATGAGATGGCTCGGGTCATTTGGAAATCAATAAAAGACAAGGTGAATGTTTTTTGTTATTATAACTTTTTGTATGTTTATCGTTGCGAAATATGGATGCTTATTGATGCGGAATTACAGAATATAAGAATAAACAGTATTAGTCATGCAAATTGTTGTACTCAATTAATGAAATAATGTTATGTTCTTAAATCTGCAGCTTGTTTTACCGTTTTTGGATTTGGACATTAAGTACTTTGACCTTGGCATTCTTAATCGTGATGCAACAAATGACCAAGTTACAGTTGAAAGTGCTGAAGCAACTCTCAAGTAGCATCATTCGTTCCTATCCTGTTCTAATAGATTCTTGACTTTTCATGAGTGACTTTTCATGAGTCTGAGCTTCCATTACTCTTATCTAATGTCTTCTAGTATTACTTCCATTTTTAGCTCAAACCAACTAACTAGTTTATGTTGCAGATATAATGTTGCAATAAAATGTGCTACAATTACTCCAGGTAAAGACTAACATATATGAAGGTGTCATATTTACTACCTAACATACTTGTGGGGATCTGTTTCACTTCTAATTCAAATCTTGGAAGTGTTTTTTAAATGCTTAATTGTACTGTAATAGATGAAGGTCGTGTCAAGGAATTCAATTTGAAGTCCATGTGGAGGAGCCCCAATGGAACAATCAGGAATATTTTAAATGGTAAGCTATAGTGGTTGATGTACCACTTGAAAATTAACTCCTAGTATTTTAGTGAAGATTAATGAGTGCTAGGTTGTTTTTCTTATGATAATTTTCCTTATAGGCACTGTATTCAGGGAGCCTATCCTAATCACGAATATACCAAGGCTTGTGCCAGGTTTGGAAGGACATGTAGCTATTTATTCAATGACTTCAGTAGTGCTGATCTGTTTTAGCTTTCAGGATGGGCCAAGCCAATATGCATTGGAAGGCATGCTTTCGGTGATCAGTACCGAGCAACTGACATTGTAATCAAGGGTCCTGGCAAACTAAAGCTAATATTTGGTATGTGTAGTTGGTACTCAATTATCCAAGATATTCCCCTGTAGATGATGACATTGAGGAGGAGGTAGCCAAGAAGCTAAATCAAGTCCAAATCCATGGGCATGTGGATGAACTAAAAAATCAAATTTAACAAAAAAGTGAAACAAGCTTATCCCACACCTACGCTCCACCTCCACCTCAAGCTTGGAAGATACTTCCTAAATACTCTTTAGATCAAGTTTTAGGTGACTCATCTCATGGTGTGAAAACTAGGTCATCTTTTAGGCAATTAGGTAGTAATTTTGCATTAATTTCTCAAATTGAGCCTAAAAGTATCGATGAAGTATTGGGCGATCCATATTGGATTATTGCCATGCAAGAAGAACTTGCTTAATTTGAACGCAATCAAGTTTGGGAATTAGTTTTAAAACCAGATGATTACCCAATTATTGGTACTCGTTGGGTTTATAAGAATAGATTAGATGAAAATGGAGTCGTGGTTAGAAATAAGGCTAGACTAGTGGCCCAAGGTTTCAACCAAGTTAAAGGTCTTGACTATGACGAGACGTATGCTCCCGTAGCTCGTCTTGAGTCGATTCGCATTCTTTTGGGGATTGCCGCACATCGTGGTTTTAAATCATATCAAATGGATATCAAAAGTGCCTTTTTGAATGGTTTTATTAAAGAACTTGTTTTTGTTAAACAGCCACCAGGTTTTAAGAATATTGATTTTCCTGATCATGTTTTCAAACTAAAGAAAGCACTTTATGAATAAGTTTACCTTCTTTAGTTTACTTGACTTGTAATCCTAAGAAGAATATAAGCTCACCTACAAGGCTCATTTCAAACTCACTCTCCATGAGAGTGGTAAACTTATTCAAGAAAATCTTGTTAGTGGAACCAAAAATTATAGCATCTACATAAATTTATGCAATAAAAATATCGTTATCTATATTTTTATTAAATAATATAGGGTCTATTGTACCACAATTAAAGCCTCTAGATACCAAAAAAGTCGAAAGCCTCCCATACCAAGCTCTAGGAGCACTGAAGCGCAAATTTGAATACTAAACTCATGTCTACCTATCAAAGAATGATGAAGGTCAAGTGTTACATCAAACTAGCTCTCCAAAACGATATCGTGTTCTCATATCTCATACGAAGAACAACTAGCTAATGTATTTACATAATGTCCTTCATATTTCTGTGAGCTGTGTGGCAAGCTGGAACTCATAGATACTTGCTATGCATTTTGAGGAGAGTGTTAAAAATCCCCTCTGTAAGTGTATTTTGTTTTATATCCTTTATTTCTTGTTGGTTTTGATTTTGATTCTTGTTTTTGTGCGGCAGTATATCTTCACACCTATTACATAACAGGTTGTTTTGTTGTAATAGATGAAGTGAATAAAGTTAGGGTTAAACCCTTTTCCTTAACAGTAATAATGGAAATGCAGTTGCTTTGAATATGGTTCTTTTTTTGAAACTTTGACTATGGTTCTTTCTTGATCAATTTACACAGTTTTCTTTCTGTTCCACTTTTGAACGCATGTTCAGAGGGTAAAGAAGAGGAAGTCGAACTTGAAGTTTTCAACTTCTCAGCTCCTGGAGGTGTAGCATTGTCTATGTACAATACTGATGAGGTTTTTTAACCTGAGCCAAACATCTTAGTATTAGTTAGTTGACATTTGTGAAAGCTTTCCATTTTTGTACTTTACACATTACCATCATCTGCATACAGTCTATTCTTGCATTTGCTGAAGCTTCAATGAATGTCGCATACCTGAAAAAATGGCCTCTATACCTTAGTACCAAAAATACAATTTTGAAGAAGTATGACGGACGGTAAAGTTTATTTATTTATTTGGTCCCATTATTGGCTTCATAATGTTAATTGCACGTGCAGTTAATCATGTGATATTTGTAATTTATAGTCACCTGATTTCCGACCTTCAGGTTCAAGGACATCTTCCAAGAGTTGTATGAAGATAAATGGAAAGCAAAGTTTGAGTCTGTAGGAATCTGGTTTGTGTGTGTGTTCTTTTTTGCTTTTTTCCCGAGTCTCTTTTCTGAGTAGCTAAAATAAGATTCTAATGTTCTGTAGGTATGAGCATCGGCTTATTGATGATATGGTTGCCTATGCACTTAAAAGTGATGGTGGCTATGTTTGGGCCTGCAAGAATTACGATGGAGATGTGCTGAGCGACCTGTTAGCTCAAGGTTTTAATTTTATCTCTGATTACTTTCGATATAATTACTATAGAAACTATCTGAAAGACCTCTCTATTCTGATGCTTGCCATCTCAATTCCTTTGACTTAAATCCATACTTTTTATGTGCCTAGTTTGAAAAGTTTAGTCAAGTTAATGCTACTGGACTATACAAAAGTCATGTTGATTACTCTTATCATTATCCGTCAGTGACCTTCTAGTATTGCTATTTAGATTGTCTATCTCAGTGATATCTTTTTTGCACAAGCAATGATGCAAGTATTGAAGAGATTAAACATTATCTTTGGCAACACTTCGTGTCTAAGGACATGGGCCAACCTTGTTACTTTTATGTTATAGAAGTTGATGTTGAACCTATATAGATTTTGATGATAAGAAACACAATAATAATATACTTGACTAATCTTCTGTATATTAGTACATATTGTACTTAAGCTTTACAGGATCAAAGAAGGTTGCTCGTCAAGATGGACATGGCTCAAGATTGAAGAAATCAAGCAATATTAAGACGGTTGATGAATACCTTCAAAAAAAATTTCAAGTGAAAAGTCAAATTCAAAGACGCATTAAAAGTTTAAACTATTATGTAAATGCAAAAGATTTATAACTCATTTATATAGAGAAATCTAAAATAATATAATTAAATCCATATCATAATTTTTCAGGTTTTCAGATAAATTTTCATTTGTCGTTTTTGGATGAATTGAGATTTTGAAGAAATTTCAAATCACACGAGTAAATCATCTTTTGACGTGGTTCTTTCATTCTTCAAAGATTTGAAATTTTTTGGTTTATTTCAACTTGACCAATAAATTTACTTTTTAATGTGTCACTCAAACTTTCAACAGTAAAATATGTTTTATAAATATATATAACAGCAATAATAAACTAAACTTTTATCCTACTAAGTGTGATTGGCTACATGAATCCTTTTTGTTTATTGCGCTTTATTAAATGACAAATTTTTAATTAGCTCTAAATGTATAAGATCATTCTTTATGTTTTCTTGTGATGTCTTTTTTGGTCTTCCTCTTTTTTTTTTATATGGGTTAGATTTAATAATCTAATTTTCCTTACTTGAAGTTCTATCAGTCAACACCTTATATGTCCAAATCATCTAAGCTGATTCTCTCTTAGCTTATTTGGTGGAAATACTCATTTCTCATTTTGTCCTTTCACGTATGCCCGCTCATCCACTTTAACACCCTCATTTTTGTGACACTTATCTTATTTGTATATTTTTGCTTTGTAAGTCAGCATCCAGTATCATCTAATATCGTTAGCTTTGCAATTGTTCTATAAAATTTACTTATGAGTCTGAGTGAAATTTTTCTCACATAGTACTCCAAATGCATTTTTTTATTTTATCCATCCTGTTTGGATCCTGCTAATAACATCATTATTTATTTTACTGTTATTTTGTATAATTGATCCAAGATATCTAATCTGTTTGCTCTCCTTGATAACTTAATTATCAATTATTATCTCCCTACTATAAGTGCTTTTTTTGACTAAATCTATAAATATATATAATAAATAAACTAAAATAATATTAATAATAACACTAAATAAAAATTTTATCAAAAATTTATATATTAATTTATTCAAATTATTTTTAAATGACTTGAATAAGATTTTAGATGATTTCAACTCATTTAAAACTCGTTATTTTGAATTCTAATATAAGTTTAAATAATTTTCTCATTTTACTCCTTAAAATCAGCTAAGTTGCTGGTTTTGTCTTCAATTAATTTACCAAAATACTCTCATACCTAAATTACCCATTTGCCTCTCATTTCATTTATAAATAAACAGAAATTTAGTTTAATATTTCTCTTTAGTAAATAAACTTTTCAAGCTCTCTCTTCTTTTAGCTAAGAACTTCTCCCCCATGCTTAAATCTTCTGTTCATACTGTTGAGAATTGATTTAGGGAGTTCTTAGTTTTTAAAATGTATTTTTATATGAGTTTTCTCTCTCTTCGAAGCATTTTTTTCTTAAAGCTTCTTGAATTTTAAACTACTCATTTGAGCTCCAAACGATCTGAAATTTTTGCCACTTGTTTATGAAAATCTGCATTTCATCTAAGAATTTTTTTAAATTTTTTTGAATGTATTTTTCTTTGTAATTTTTTATTTGTTTGTTGTTTTTTAATTTTAAAAAATTACATAAGTTTCAGAAAATTTAAAATTTTTTACAGTAAATTGTTTAGCTAAACCTACATCTATAAAAAAAACTTGGCTACTTTTCTGTGTATTATTTTTGAGAAAATTATTTAAAGTTTCTTTTCACATGATTTCAAATCTCTTGAAGTATTTCATCAAGTTTTTCAACTCTCTTTGGTTTTGAAATCCATATTTCACAATCATATAAGAAAGAAACTCTATAATTTCTCCAGAAATTTCAATCGATTTACTTGCACATAGGATGCCTTGTTATATTTTTGAGATAGGTTTTATTTCTTAAACCTTGATATCTGCTCCTCTAACAGTTATGGACTTGGCAATGATAGAAATAGAGGCATTTGGAAAAAGTTTAATGATAAATATTTGATAAGTTGTGGTTGAGTTGGCATTTAATTTATTGTGGGCAAGTGGACTCATGTCAAAATTTAAAATTTTAATTATGGGAGGAGTTTGATTTTAAAGCACATTTTTGTTCACTCCTATCTACAACCATGTGAATATTAATATTAGTTAGCACTTTAGTTAATATCCAGTTAGCACTTTAAAGTTTATATATAATCCATGACAAACTTAGAATATTTCATGAACACATTTTTAGGTAATATCCATTTATTCTTTTTTGAGATTTGACGAAATGTTCTCATGCTTGCTGGGAGATGTTAAAAAATGTGGTTCCTATATAGTAACTTGAAGTTTTAGGTACCTGTGTAATCACTAACTTTTAAGTACTAGTGTCATGCCCCACCCTAAGATGGGAATGCGAAAAATGAAAGCACACATAAATTAAGGTTTACTAATCATATAAAATTAGTGAGTCAAGGTACTTTAAATTCCAATGCAGTAAAACTATATGAATTTAAAACTCGATTTGTAGATCATAATTCTTATCGAAATTTAAGTATCATTCTAAATAACATCAGAAGTTCAAAATCCGCATCACCAATAATAATTAAAATAGCAAATACAAAGTTCATCACAAATTTATGTCCAATACATCAAAACATTAAAAGATTAAGAGAAAAACAACTAAGCCTTTTTGATCTCTTTTCTTTTCCCTTGTGCTTGTCTTGTAGAGGTACCTCCCCAAAAAGGCGTCAATTACTGACTCCAGCTGAGGAGACAGGAAGCTAACATGCTTAATAAATAAGTGCCAAACAAGCATATAGCTTATTTACATATAATGATTTTCATCTGTATTCATAGCACGAGTAGTAAGAATTTCATAAAAAAATACAAAACTCAATAATATAAATCACATAAGAATTATTATACACAATGCAACGGAGGCATAAAGATGGTTTATGCTTACCCAAATCTTCACGTAAGAATTTTAATCACAAAGGTGACCAACATTGAAGAACTTGCATTCAGATTTAATAAACTCCGTAAAACCATTCAAGTCATACTTGCATAGTTTACTGTGAAAAATGGAAGCGGGCCCTTCCCCTCTCTAATATGGTAAGGATGGAAAAGAGTAGACACAACTTGCTATAATAATTTCATAAATACCTAGTGAAGATATGGCAAACAAATAAAGTAGCTCTATGTACGGATCTGAAAGGGAAAACCAAATACACAGCTGAAAGCATTAATGAAATCGCAAATTTTCGTGTGGCATCCGGAATCATAGTTTAGCATGTCACATTTTATTAACCCATGCATGCATTAACATTCACTCATTTTTTTTGACATGCACAATACTCTTTATTACTCAAAATAGCAAAATATTAGTGTAATATTCAGATTTATACACATGTCAACTTGCTTACTTTATATTGGCTATGGAAAATGGTCCTCCACCTTAGTTCTCCTCTAAGATGGCGCCAAAGGGAAGAAGGAAGAGGGAGGCGGAATGGAAGAAGGGATTTGGATCTGGAGCACCTCTTCTCTTCTCCTTACTTGGCTTAACTCTATACCTCTCACTTTCTTACTGTCTGGTTGCGAGGGAAGACGGAAAATGGGTATTTCCCATCAAGAATCCCCACACAGGATTTCCCATTTCAAACTTGTCATGCAAGGATTTCTGACGTTATGATCCTTCCACTTGGCACTTGTACTTACATGCATGGCACCATGTGTCATGCGTCCCCAAGGCAAAGTTGGCTGAATGAAATCAGGGTATTAAGGCCATAAAACCAGATTAGGCAAAGTTTATCACTAATTAAGCTTAATCAACTTTTAGCTTAAGAAAATAGCTTAGTTTCAAAACCATATTCAAATTTTATGTGGCAGCAAATAATTTGCTGAAATAGCCTACATTAATTAACGAACTAACGCACATGGGAACATTGTGATACCTGGATGTTGCAACTGATATATGTCTTCTTATTTATTCGATTTTGGGTCAATTTTCAAGTTTTGTTTTTTTAACCTTTGTTGCAAACCTTATTTTGTGTTATAATTATGTATTATACATTTTATAATTTACATTAGTATTGTTTATTAGTTTGCGGGTATTGTATGTGTATCCAGTCATGTCTCTGTCACTTGTACTTTTGACAAATATGTACACACTAAAACTTTATATTGACAATGTAAAAGCCTAAATACATATGCTTATGTATATATAGAGTCCTTGAGTTGAGTTCAAGTCTTAACAATATTACTTCAATTTTGAATCGATTTTTATTTGAGATAAAACCAAGCAACTCTGGAGTTTCAAACATAATTACTAGTCCCAATTGGATGCAATGTAAGCAAGCATTTCATTATGCACAGGAGAGTGATGGGGTTATTATTCCTATGTCAGTTGGTAAATTTGATCCTTTGGATTTTTAAGCTTTTCGGTTTGAGATGTTTGAGCATTACTATTTGTTTCACCGAATTTGGATTCCATTCCCCTTTATTACAGATCTATTGATTATGTCTAATATGCATAGATTTTTAGTAGTTCTTCTTATATTTTTGTGTGAAGAGACCACTTTTGTCTCTTAGAAACTGTTTACTTTCACTGCAGGTTTTGGATCTCTGGGACTAATGACATCAGTACTGGTATGTGGCATGATTCTATGTAATGTTCATTTAAGCTCTGAATTTTTTGTGACTTTCTATATTATTTAGGTCTGCCCTGATGGAAGAACTATTGAAGCTGAAGCTGCTCATGGGACTGTCACTCGTCATTTCCGAGTCCATCAGAAGGGAGGTGAAACTAGTACAAACAGCATTGCCTCAATCTTTGCCTGGACACGGGGGCTTGCTCATAGGTGTGCATTTCACCTTCATGCTTATATTCTTTATTTTCCAAATAAGGCGGTTCGTTTGTTCAAGTTGATTTCTTGGCCATTTCATATGCTAGCTTTATCTGCTTTATAGTAATGAAGGCGTACTGTGAAAGAAGTTTAGTATTAGCAGAACATAGATGCATTGGGTTTGTTATACATAATTAAGCTGTAATAAGTACTGTAGATGGCAGATCCAGTAAATAGTTGTATAATAGGGATAAATATATTTTATTAATTATATAAGGAATGAAGATATAAATGAGGACTGACTATTTCAGTCATAGTCGTAGGTTAGATAAGGAATAATATTGAAGTACTATGTTATTAAAGAACTTAAGAATTTTGTAGTGTAAATTTTATATTACAATTGTATGATTTAAAGAGTTTGGATAACTAAGAGTTCATTATGAACAAAAGTTGGCAGTGTAGACATTGAAAATATAGAATATTGAGATTTATGTATGACAATCAAAGAGTACTTTTTATGGAAGAAGATATCAAAAATAGATGGATGAGTTACTTTCAACAG
>JAEMOT010003656.1:128614-151947 GCA_019297695.1 Apostasia ramifera
TTGGGCATACGGAGTTGAAAATTATATCATTATGATTGGTATATTATTACTCTGCATTAAGTTGTAAGAAAAGGTAGCCTAAAAGTAATGATTGCCCATAATGGTATTACAAGAACTACAACCAAGTATAACAATAATATTTATGATGATCATTCTGGTCTAATGTAACCCATTTATCTGATTTAATCATTATATCTATTTGTTTGATGCTTGCTAAACTGGATATTGTAAGGACTTGCGAATATTAATTTTTACAGAGCAAAGCTGGATGATAATGTCAGACTTCTGGACTTCACAGAAAAGTTAGAAGCAGGATGTATCAGAACTGTTGAATCTGGGAAGATGACTAAGGATCTTGCTCTTATCCTTTATGGACCTAAGTATGCTCTTATTTTTCATTATGATAATCTACTGCATTTTTATTCAGAAAGTTATACTGGATTAATAAAAATTCATTATTTACATTCACGTTATGTTTGTAGTGTCCCCAGAGATCATTATTTGAACACAGTGGAATTCATAGATGCTGTAGCAGCAGAACTGAGGGCGAGGCTTCTAGCAAATCAAAGTTGTGAAATCACATTATAGCCAGATTCTTGCAAGCGCTTATCTGAGTTACATCATAAAAGGTCGCAAAATTTACTGTTAGTACCTCATTTTCATATATAAATTAATGCATTAGATCTTAGTATATGAGACAACGGCCATTAACATTACTCGACATTACCAAAATTGACACAAATTGGGTTTTAATATCAACTTAAGATGAATCGAATTTTCATGTTTGGACTTTCGCTGCCTATTCCTCCTTAATGTCGGTAAATTGCTAACGAGCCAAATGGCATGATGATCACGGCCATCAATGTGGTGATTTGGTCAAAGAAGTCAAAGTATTCAAAGTGCCAAGCCGAGATGATCCATTCCAACCCATATCCCAAAAATTACCTGAATAGTTGCCTCACTATACTATACTTACTTTCCTGTGGAAACGTCTCACAATTATCTGTAGGATGGTAGGGGAACACAACCAAATGCGGTTGCTAGGTGAAGCACCCTATAGAATGATTATACGTACCCTCCTGAGATCTACATTTATTTTCTAAATGACCTTGAAGAATCCATCTACATAATTGCCAATCTATTGCTGTCTTCCATTCCTTCATAATTGGGAGATTATGGACATGTTGTGAGCCTTCAATTAGTTGATAGTGAATGTGCTAATGGCTTTTTCAGAGACACCTCACACTACATCTAAGTAATGATATTAATTTCCTCTATAAATACAAGGCTACACCCTCGTTCAAGAAGACAAATACACAAAGACATACTATGATAGTTGAGGGAGGCGAAGAGAGATTTGCAGAGATTTAGTCCTGCGAGAATCCTATGGGAAACTTGTTTTCCTCGAGAAGTCTTCTTTTCTATTTTACTATACCCCATCACAAGAGAGATTCTGTAATTTGCTTCAGGCGAAGAACTTTTCTTTCATTTACTGGATTTTCTATTCGATTTGATTCATGGATATTGGATTATTTCACCAAAAACCTGTATGTTCTTCTTTGCAATGTGTCCTTTGTACTTGTTCCCTTCCTCTTCTTTTTATAAGAGCAAACGCAATGAATGGGTCTTTATAGGTCAAGACCCCTCGGTCTTTTTTAAGCCTAATTCATTTGATGATATCCTCCGCCAATATTATCTTTGGTTCCTTGATGCAGAAATGAGAATATGAAGACCAAGGCTCACAGCAATGCTCCTCCTTCTAAGTCTCAAGCTGTGCCAACCACTAGTCGACTTCGTAGGCCGACCACTACAAATGTGTCAATTGCTTCTTCATGTGATCAACAAACAATAGTTCATCCAGCTCCATGAGATGGTGATAAAACCTTGGCCAGGCTATGGAGGAAATGGCTAGATAACAAGGCACAGTCCTTGTGAAGATAAAGGCCCTCAACCTAAAATGCAAGAGGCTAGCTCAAGAGGTTCCGCTACCAAACTAACTAGCCTCACTGGTGCATTCTCTTCGAGCTCTAGCGTCATCACAACCTTTGGGAAGACCCGAATGTTGGGTATCCTCGGGACCAGTTCACTTATCCCCAACCCCTTATTCATAGACAACCCCTGTAAACCCGGTGTTGGAGCACATGACGTTACACCTTAAGTGGCTCCATCTACACCAAGCGTAATGTTGACGGTGACGCCATCAAGACTGCAAGGTGTTCAATTGCACCAATTGTAGCAACAACCTATTCCAACTCCCTCGAGTTGGAGAACCAGTCCCGCTTAGGTAGGACGAAGTTGTGGTCCCTCATCAGATTGTCCCAGTTGGACCTCCTTTTACCCTCACTATACCCTAAGTAAGAGGTTTGCTCTTTCTGGGAAGGGCATCCTTTACAATTATTCTGTTGAACATCTGCAAGACCACTTAAGTTGATATACCTCCCTCCAACACAATCAAAGCCAGTTCAGTACCAAACAACCATAATCCTCCTGTTTTTGAGTACTACAAGGGGAAGCATATCTAGGGGATTGAGGCAGCCTTTCACTACACCCACCTTAATGACAACGTCAAGTGCCATCGCACGGTGTTCATGTTTAAGTCAGACATTTAACAGGCCTTTCACTACACCCACCTTAATGACGACATCAAATGCCATCTTATGGTGTCCATGTTTTAAGTCGGACACCTCACGTGGTAAACGGGACTACCCAATGGTTTTATTCAGTCGTATTTAGGAATTGTAAAAGAGAAAGATGCAGGTATTGCAGTTCTCCAGGTCAAGGGTGAGGCTTACTTACCTGATCCATAATAGCTCTCCGTCTTAATAGTTCTAAGCTAGGCATCGTGTTACTTGAGGAGGATCGATCTCAAGCGAGCCGACAACTGCTTCTGGGTTAATGTCAAGCACATTTGCAGAAAGGTTAGTGTGGTCCGATTATTGATTCTAACAAGAACAATGAAGAGTGTTTTCACCATCAAGGGCCATGCTGTTTAGTGATTTTTATGCCAACGCAATAGTGAAGGACATCAATGTCAGAGTTCTCTTTAGTTGGAATATGTCAAAATTATAGGTGTACTTGTTTTCAACTTTGTTCATAACTATGTTGGAGCCTAATTTGTGTGCCTTGGTGTTCTGCAGGCTACTTTGAATGCGTTTCAAGTTTTGTCACCTAAGCCAAGATTTGAATAAAGAGTTTGAAGGCTTGAAGAAGTCCAAGGATGATTCTGAAGCTAAGATAGGGCAAGCAGAGGCAAGCAAGGCCATCATTGATGAGAGTTTGTGTTATGCCGAGGTCATTTGATGCAAAGCATCCACAGTTCCATCTTCGTGGCAGACAACAATGCAGTACTACATGAGTTCGTTTGGACCTCATTTCTTTATTATTGCTTTACATAGAGTATTTTAATGTTTTATTATTCATAATTTTTCACCCATGTCATTTCAAAAAATTACTTAAAACTACTCTCATTGAGTGTATTCTGTACTAGTGTGTATTGTGTGAATATTTCTCTCTGCAAACTCTCTCTTTCTCACCTCTCTAAATTAGATTTGGTTAAAGGTTTACCTAAGATTGCATTTGATAAAGATAAACTTTGCGATGCTTGCCAATTAGGAAAACAAACTAAAGCTTCATTCAAGTCCAAAGTCATAATCTCCTCATCCAAACTTTTTGAAATCTTGCATATAGACTTATTTGGACCCAATAGAACACTTAGTTTAGATGGTAAAAAATATTGTCTTGTTATTGTTGATGATTATTCTAGATATTCATGGACTTTATTTCTAGCACATAAACATGATGTTTTTGATTCATTTAAATCTCTTTATAAGCGTGCTTTGAATGAAAAAGGTTTTGAAGTGGTTTCTATTTAAAGTGATCATGGCGGTGAGTTTGAAAATGAAAGATTTGAACTTTTTTGCAACGAACATGACATTTCACATAATTTTTTGGCTCCTAGAACACCCCAACAAAACGAGATTGTAGAAAGGAAAAATCGAACTCTCATTGAGATGGCACGGTCCATGCTTCATGAGCGTGGTCTTCCAAAGTATTTTTGGGCCGAAGCGGTAAACACGGCATGCTATATAGTAAATCATGTAACTGTTAGATCCATACTAAGGAAGACCCCTTATGAATTATGGAAAGGCCGTAAACTTAATATTTCTCATTTACGTATTTTTGATTGTAAATATTTTGTTTTAAATAATGGTAAGGATGTCTTAGGCAAGTTTGATGCTAAATCCGATAAAGTTATTTTCTTGGGGTATTCTTCGACTAGCAAAGCGTATCATGTATATAACACGAGAACTATGATAGTTGAAGAATCAATTCATGTTGAATTTGATGAGACAGACACTAATTCTCAAAACAAAGATGATGATCTTATTGAAGGAATAGGTATGGAGAAGTTCAACATGGAAGGTGGAGAAATGATCTCTAAAGAAAATCCTCAAAGTGGTGATGGACCTAACCGATTAAAAGATGATTGTGATGAGAAACCAAATTTACCCAAAGAATGGAGGTTTAAGGAAGCTCATCCATCCGAACAAATCATGGGTGATCCATCACAAGGTATAAGAACAAGAGCTTCATTTCGCAATGAGGTAAATCATTCTGCCTTCATCTCTCAAATTGAGCCGAAATCTTTAGAAGAAGCTGAAAACGATGAATTTTGAATTCTAACTATGCAAGAAGAGCTAGAACAGTTCAATAGGAATGATATTTGGGAACTAGTTCCACGACCCAAAGATCATTCCGTCATTGATACAAAATGAGTTTTTCGTAATAAGTTGGATGATTCCGGTGTTATCGTTCGAAATAAAGCTCGTTTGGTTGCTAAAGATTTTACTCAAATCGAAGGTATTGATTTTGAGGAAACTTTTGATCCCGTTGCTCGATTAGAAGCAATTCTTTTGCTCTCATTTGCGTATCTTAAGGATTTTCGATTATTTCAAATGGACGTTAAAAGTGCTTTTCTTAACAGGTTTATCAACGAAGAAGTTTATGTTGAACAACCACCCAGCTTTATTGACTCTTATTTTTCTGATCACGTCTTTAAACTTAAAAAGGCATTATACGGCTTGAAACAAGCACCTCGTGCTTGGTACGAGAGATTAAGTAAATTCTTTGTTAATAACGGTTTTATCAAGGGACAAGTTGATACAACATTATTTACAAAGAGATATGATGAAAATTTCATAGTAGTGCAAATATATGTTGATGGTATTATCTTTGGTGCTACTAGTGAAATATTGTGTGAAGAATTTTCAAAGTGCATGTCCAGGGAATTTGAAATGAGTTTGATGGGAGAGCTTAATTTCTTTCTCGGATTACAAATTAAATAACTTCCTGAAGGCATTTTCATCTGCCAAAGCAAGTACACAAGGGAACTTCTCAAAAAATTTGGCATGGACAAGTCAAAGCAAATTGGTACACCAATGAGTTCTTCTGTAAAGTTAGATAAAGATAAAAAAGATAAAAGTGTTGATAAAAAATTATACAGAGGTATGATTGGATCCTTATTATATTTAACTGCTAGTCGTCCTGATATTGTGTTTACTGTTTGTATGTGTGCACGATTTCAATCATCGCCAAAAGAATCTCACTTAATGGCTGTTAAGAGGATTTTTAGATATTTAGTAGGCACACATTCACTTGGGCTTTGGTATCCCAAAAGATCTACACCTAATTTGATAGGATACTCCGACGCTGATTTTGCCCGGTGCAAAGTTGATCGTAAAAGCACGTCGAGCACTTGTCAATTTTTTGGCAATGCTCTCGTGTTTTAGTTAAGTCACAAGCAAAATTCTATTGCCTTATCGACTGCTGAAGCGGAGTATGTGGCCGTCGGTAGTTGTTGTGCACAACTGCTTTGGTTGAAACATCAATTGATTGACTACGGAATAGATTTGGTCAAATTCCTATCAAATGCAACACGAGTGCTATTTGTTTGACAAAGAATCCGATACAACTCTCACGAACTAAACACATAGAAATTCGTCATCATTTCATTAGAGATCATATAGAATGGGGAGAAATTGCGTTAGAATATATTTCTACGGAATTTCAATTAGCAGATATATTCACAAAACCTTTGCATGAGGATAGAATTAATTTTCTCGTTAGAAAAATAGGCATGCTAGATAGTACATGTCTTTAAAATCTTGCCATATTAAGCCATATGTTATTTGTCATTAGTTTTTGAATATTTTGTGATGCAAGTTTGAATTAACATGCACAAAATTGCTTAATTTTTTTTTCTATCAAAATTACTCAAATACTTATTTTCTTGCATTTATCGACTTCAATGTCTCACTGCTATTGATTTTGCTGTCTGTTACTTATAAAATTTTTCTCAGAAATTTCTGTTCTATATTACATTTACATAGAAATTCAGCCTATTGAGAAAATTGGCCTGAATTCAGCCAAATAGGTTCAAATATTCTCTAAAATTAATTTTAATCAACTGAGTCAACTTAAGTAAACAGGTTAACTTTAAAATCTGTAGCCAACATTCAAAAATATATATATTAAATAATAATAATAATTTTTATTTATATTTTATTATAAAATTAAATAAATTAAATTAAATACTTGTGTTGTCTCAAATCTTTCAAATCTCCGCTCATACTTGCTCCTGCACTGCGGAATCAAAAATCAGATTTTGCGTCGATCTCGCCGCTCGCGCCCTCTTTCCCCTTCCTGAAAACATCAAGGTTGGCTAGGGATTTCGCGTGAAATCCCGGTTCCTCCTTGCCTCTGTCGGCGCTTGGACTTCACGGAAACAAGCAGGACCGGCGCCGAAATTAATTGCCGCCTCCTCTGCTGCCACATCTGCGTCGTGCGACGGTGACCTAGCTTGCCGTTGCCTCTTCCTTTGCTTCGCCGGCATCGAGTGACCAAAGCACTGCTGAGAGATATAAGGCCGCCGCTTCATCTTCGGCTTACATCAGAAGCAAACAACGAAGACAGCGAGCAGGTTTGAACCTCCTTCAACCTCATGGTTCGGATGAAGAAGATAGCTCACAGATCTCCTCCTTCTCTGTCGGCCTCTGTCGAAAGCTCACCATCAGAGCGTGCGCCGGCCTCCAAGCTGACTGCTCCATCAAAGCGGACTCGAGTTAAGTTGCGTGTGGCTGCAGATTCAGCTCCTCGCTCCATTCGATCTAAGAAGAAGGTGAAGATACCTATTTCCACTTCTACCACCTCTTCTTCTCAGTCATCTCCGTCTTCAGCATCATCTGCTTCTTTTTCCTCTCCGTCATCATCTGGTTCATTGTCTCCTGCATTGAATACCTCGGCTGCTCCGACTCGAAGGCAAACTCTTCGATCAAGATCTGTGTTGTCTCAGAAACCTGAGACAAAATTCTCTGTTCCTGCTGCATCAAAACCTGAACCTTCTGCTGCTTCAATCCGAAAGCGTAAACTCTGACTCAAATCACAAAATGCAGCTGTTATTGAAGAGATTGACCCACCTGAAAAATTTCTTCTGCAGATTTGCTGCGCAAGGGTAAAGAAAGTTCAGAAACTCAGCCAACTCTTGTATCATATTGTTTTCGTGATCAAGCCTCTCATGATTTCTTTAACTCTATTGTTGAAATTCCTATCTTGAATGTTCGACCCATTAACTGGGAAGATTTTGATAATTTCACGACGTCAGGGCTGGAGTAAATGACTATCGTGTTTCAACCCTCACTATCCCAAAGTAGTCAGACTTTTCTACTCAAATCTGAAAGTGAATGCTGAAGAAAATTCTATGGAATCTATAGTTAATGGATTTCTCATCAAGTTCACTCTCCATGACTTAGCCTCTTTCTTTGGCTTCCCTACATATGGCAAACTTGTTTCAGTTAATGATTTGAATGTGAAACCTAGTTCATTTCTTGATATTGAAGAAACTCTAGAGTTTGATATTTGCTACAACTCTCCCAATACCAAACACTTAGCGAGGCATGTTAAGAAATTATCTGCATGTGGTGATCATGTAAAAACTCTTGGTAGGATTCTGCAAGAATGCTTTATTCAATTCCAGGGTCATAAAAGTGATTGGACAGATATACAACAAATTGTTGTATATCACATTTTAAAGGGTAAAACTTTAGATACAGTTGGGATAATTTTCAATGCCATAGAGAGTTGCACTCACCTGCTTGACAAGTTTCCTTCTCACAGGAGTTTTCGCTTTGGCAATACTATATGCCATTATCTGAAATCTTGTCATGGGATGAATTTCTCTGAAAAACCTTCTGCAACACCGTACCACTATTCTATGGAGAGTTTTAAGCTACGATGCCCAAAGCCTTCCTATGCTCATATGTACCCCCACTGCACCCTCAACATCTCAAGCTCCGTCTCAACCTTCGCCATCTTCCTCCATTTCTTCTGATCTCATCAAGTATATTCTAGATTCTCTTGTTGAAGTCAAGGAGGTTGCTGAAAGCAACAATCAAAAACTCCTTGAAATTCAAGCCCAAATTGATTTTCTTGCTTCGTTCTGTGCTGATTCTACTACAGAATGGATCAATCAGCATGAACTTCTTCGATCCATTACTAGCAAAATAGACAATTTGGATGGATATCAGTAGTCTCTCTCTCGTGGCAAGAAATGAATATGAACTAATTCTATTATGCTTTGATTTTTGCTAACAAATACCGTTAAATTTTGTATTAGATGTAAATGTTGCTATATTTTGTGTTGCTGTAGACATTTTGATGGATCACCCATGATTTGTGCCTCATTGTTACTCATGTTGTTGTTGGTATTCAATATTATGTTTCAATTGATGTAATACTTTTCCACTTTTGTGACCCTGGACCTGAATAAAGCATTCTTGCAGAATCCTACCAAGAGTTTTTGCATGATCACCACATGCAGATAATTTCTTAATATACTTCGCTAAGTGTTTGGTATTGGGAGAGTTGTAGCAAATATCAAACTCTAGAGTACCATGATGTTGTGCCTCATTGTTACTAATGTTATTGTTGGTATTCAATATTATGTTTCAATTGATGTAATACTTTTCCCTATTAGCTTGCCTTTCTGATGATGCCAAAAGGGGAGAACATATTGTTATTATTGTCATTATGATTAATTGCATTAATTTAGGGGGAGCATTCATATATTTACATGTAGGTATACTTTTGATGCCTATTACCTTTACCTGTCAATTTTTGCATTCATTTTAATATTGATTTTCTAAGGATGAGTTTTTACTTGCTTAATTCTTAAATATTCCTCTTAGATCATTAAAAGTAATTGTCATCATCAAAAAGGGGAGAATGTTGAGCCCTATTGATTTTGATGACAACAATTACTTTAATTTATTGTCTAATCCTATTTAAGTGTGTAATCAGGCTTACAACGTACAAACGAGGATTTACGTTAAGGTCCATGAAAAGCAAGGCAAAAAATGTATCATTTATTTTCTTTTCTAGGACATAATTAAAAGCATGCTTTGGTTAAGTTTTTACTCATTTTTATTCTTATTTTGAGTCTAGAGAATTTGGACTCAAATTAGCTTTAATTACTCTAATCCTCTCTTATTGTGAGTTATTATTTGTTCTAGTTAATTCATGACTTTTGAAAATTCTAAATCACCTCATTTCTCCTTTTTCAAAGTCTGCTCAGGCTGATTGTTAAAATTAGCCGAATTGCTATGGAAATGTTTCCAACCCCCTTCACAGAGAGATCCGGCTGATTGTCACAATCAGCCTCCGCGTACATTCCTTTTACCCAACCGTTGGAATACTTGTTAATAATGACAAAAGCTGTTCTTTCGCATGTCATAGGGGTCTGACACTGCAGAAATCATAGCTTTCCTTTATTTGAGGATCTCACACACCAACTTGAGCATATTCTATACCTTTTCAAAATTAGAATAATAATATATGATTTTTCACTTTTTTTGCTCCAGATTTTTGGGCTTTAGGCTGAGCACTTTTATATTCTTAAATCATTTTTAAGGCTAAAGCTCATCCTATGTGGCACTCTCACATTTGTCCAAATTCTAAATAAGTGTATATAATTATTCTTAACCTTTTTAATGAACAATTTGCTGGATTATTTTTTTATAATTTTCTCGTAGCTCAAAAAGACTATCTAGCCCTCCATGTGTCCACCTCTTATAAGTAAAAATGCTGGCTGCATTTTTATATATGGGCATTTAAGTAATTTTTCACTCATGTCATTTCAAAAAATTGCTTAAAACCACTCTCATTGAGTGTATTCTGTACTAGTTTGTATTGTGTGAACATTTTTCTCTGTAAACTCTCTCTTTCTCAGCTCTCTAGGATTCATGCCAAACTAGGCCTAAGTGTTCTAATTCTCCTTTGTGCTCAATCTTGCAAAGCTTTCAAGGAAATCCATTGAAGAAAGAATTCTTGATTTCTCAAAGTATTCAAGGCTATTTGGTGCATATGTTCTTAACCTCATTTGGTCTTTGATCTTTTTGTTGTTAAAATTTTTATGTTTAATCTCAGATTTTCTTCTTCCGCTTGAATCATTTCTTGAATAAGAAAGCTTAAGTTTTCACTATTTGTTAATTTTCAAGATTTGCTTAAGTTTTCACTACTTGTTAATTTTCAAGATTTGCTTCTTTCTCTATAAAGATCTTACTTGTTCTTCTTACTATAATTTTGATTTTCTTTAAGCCCTTATACAAACATATTTTATAAACCCTCTTTGAATATTTTTGAGTTTTTATTTGGCAACCCTTACATGCATAGAGCTTCTCATAATAATCTTTCTTTTTGATTCAAGTTGTATTCTAAGCTAGCAAGTCTAGCAACTTTTTTTCCCTTTTTCTCTGTTTTTCTCCTTACGTGGAGGCTAGTGAAGGTTTGTTCGGCTTTGGTTCCTTGAAAAAGCCGTAGGGTTTGTATTGAGTTTGTTCGGCTTTGGTTCCCATAAAAAGCCGGTGTGATTTAATATGAATTCCCACTTGAGGAGCGTGGGAGTGGACTTGGCGGGGAGCCGAATCATTATAAATCTCTTGAGCATTTGTATCTTTCGTCTCTCTCTGTTTTCAACTAAGTCGATGTATTATATACTAAACTGAATTTAAGTTTCTCTGGAAAACTCATTATTTTCATATTAAAATTACTATAATAATATAAAACTTAATAGCTAAATACTTTGAACTTAATCGTTTCTGCTGTAGTTGATTCTCTCTGTTAGCTCAATTATTTCAATTGACCTTATTTACTCCATTGTCATTTCTTCACTGGTTGTATTTTTGATTTTCCCTATCTATTTATTAATTCATAAAATTCAGACTGATATAAATCTAAATAACATACTTAGAATTATTAGTGTTAAAATAAAATTAATTAATTTGAAAGATTCTTAATTCACCTCCTCTTGAAAAACACTTGGGCAACATTGTTATTTTTTTAATTAATTATCATTTTAATTATATTTTAGTGATTAAAGATCATTGTAAATAATATGATTTTACCCTTAAAAAAGAGAAGCATCTTCTCATACATAAGCTGATGGCAGCATGGAACTTAAAAAAAGTGTAAGAAAGACTCTTGTGATATCATTGAAAGACATCTTAACTCTTAGAAAGAGGCAAATGATATAACATCAATTACTACCTTCTCAAATAGTGATAGCTAATTCACATTTATATATTATAATTGATAATATAGTAATTATTTTACTCTCATTTTAGTATTATAACGTTACTTACGTGCAGCGTAACGTTAATAAAGTAATTGATTTTTTGGCGCACTGGGCTATTTTTGTTGGGGGAGGGGCATACCCCTCCCCACTGCTTTCTACGATATATTCAAAGGAGATATTTGCTAATATTTATGCTTTTGAATTTTAAGTAGAATTATAAAGGCCTCTTAATCTGTATTCGTAGAGGAGGAATTAGGTAGTATAAGCCTTAGGATTAAAGACCCTATAAAGGGTGGAAGCATTAGTAGTGATTGCCGAATAACTTAAAAAATCTCTTGTATTTTTTTTCAATTTTTTACGCTTTTTTATTACTTGCTGACTCACTCGTATTCTTATTGTTAAAATGAACTTTCGATTTGTACCAACTTTTCAATACACCTAATTTACCTCATTAGCCTAAGAGCAACAATTTTAGATTTTTTGTAAGTAACATAAATGAAATGGAAGGACCCAATTGAAAGGGATATTACAAAGATTCAAATCTTAAGGATCTTGATGAAATATGGACGGAACTCATGAACTTTGACATGATTTCCTAAAAATTTAGTGAAAATATAAAACCATTTCTATCATATATATATATATATATAACCATGTTTTCAAATTTAATAAAATAAAAATATTTATAGTTCACTTATTTTATAAAACTCAATTTAAAAATTATTTTATTTCATAACCTACATTAAATTTATTTAATATTATACTGAAAAATCAAGACATCACCATTGATCAATTAATCCCTCCAAAACACCATTTCACAGGGAACAAAATTAAAAATAAATAATACTTATGAGATAGTTTTATAATTTGCCAAAACTAATCAATTTTATTAGTTTTATTTTAGTTTCAATTAAGATTTGTTCGATACTTGTTGATTTAGTTTTGATCAAATCTTTCTCATTTTTAAGATAATATTTTTTAAAATTCAGAATTTTTAAAATAAAAATTTAAACATCATAATATGTATAGTTTTGCTTCAACTTTCAATAGCTAAGTTGAAGTCGAAATTTTGTTTTAAGGTATATTTGGTTCACATTTTTTTAAGCAAAAAATTATTTAATTATTATTATAAATTTATCACAAATTTTATAATTTTTTTAATAATTAATTCAAATTTTAATTTTAAATATCAGTTTTATTTTAATTTATTTATAAATTTTAATATTAAAATTAATTTTATATTACAATTTATTAAATTTATAAAATAAAAAATATATTTTTTCTTGATTAAAAAAAAAAGACCTCCAACCAAAATTTGCCCGCCAAGAAATTCGTAATTTGGGCATGTGGGAGAGAGAGCGGAGCAGATCTCCGTTCAATCTCAGTCGCCGTCTCCTCTCTCCTCCTCCGTCTTCTCTGGCTTCATACATACCCCTCCACGGGCCCCCGCCGAGCATCCCCATCTGGAAAATGGACGCGGTGGACTTCTTGCGGATCCGACGGATCGTCCTTCTCGTCGACCTCCACCCACTCCTTTCCCTCGAAAACCCTAGTCCTTATCTCTCCAACGTCCTTGCTGTAGCCCGCCGGATTCTCTCCTTCTCGGCTCTCTCCTCTTCCCTCGCCGCTTTCAAGCTGTTCTTTTCTTCCCTCTCCCCCATACTCTCCACCTCCGTTCTCCGCAGCCTCCTCGGAAAATCACCAACTTTACTGTCCTTCGATTGTCCCTTGCAAACTCTGGATTGTCTTTCAAGAACCCTAGATTTCCTCTCCTCTACTAATGATCCGATCAAATCCGATCGATCTGCCAGCTCCCGCGCTACTTTAATGGCTTGGTCGCTGCTCCAGCTCGAATACGACTACGCCTGGGAGCTTCAGGGTTGCTTCAATGGATCTGGAGGTATGCTGGATACGCCGAGAACATCTTCCAATCTGGTGTTGTTATTTTCTCCTTTCCCCCATACTTTTAGCTGCTTGTCTGATTATTTTGACGAGAGTTCGTTGTCAAGTTTTGATATGTTCTCGAAGAAATTCTTGCAAACATTTGGTACCGTCAAGGCGCGGCTTTGCCCCATGGATTTCCATGTCAGTTGGATTGATGTTAGTTTCGAATCATTATGCGAGGTGAAGAGGCCGACATTGGGTTTTTTTGAAAGAGGTGTCCAGGAGTTGGGTTGGGGCTGCTACAGGGCCGAATCGATTGTGGTGGGTTCTGCAATTATTCCTTTTGGTTTGATATTTCCGTTCATTGGGTGCTCGCTTGGTTGTCAGACCTTTGGTAGTGCCAGGAAGGAACGTGCTGAGTTGGTTCTTGGTATCAAAGACTCTAGTGGTGCACGTCTAGAATGCAAAAGCTGCGATGTTGAAGTGCTTCTTTTGAGATTGGCTGAAGAAAGACCGGATATTTCACTTCATTTTTCTACAAATCGTGGAAAATCTAACACAAAAATTCGCATCAAAGAAGTCAGGAATATAGAAATTGGACCAAAAGTCATTAAAAACGTGTGCACCCTATTCTTACTGCAAGGAATGCCTGGTAAAACTAAAAAGAACTCACCAGAAAATTCCAGTGGGCAAGTCATCTTAGATAGGGTTCTCAAGTTGATTTGTGCATACCCGGGTAAGCTTGATTCTGGGAAACCAACTTGGCAGCTCATTTTAACGTACCTCTACAGTAGGAAGTACTCTTCTTTGGTTTCTGTTTCAGATAATGAGGGGAACTCGGTTGATGGCATTCTGCAGCCTTTTACTATTAATCATGCCTTGCTTAGCATTTTTCCCAAAAACTTTGATTCCTCAGTGTTCGATAAGCATATAGCTGCTGATAATCGAAGAAGAATAAGTAAAACACAAACAAATCTGCTTCATGATGTTACATGGAACACTTTCTGTAACACTGTGTTTGGCAAATCTGATAACTTTTCCCCAGAAATTGGCTTAGAAGATTTGTACTTCAACTTACAGTCCACAACATCAAAGAAGTTGAAATTTTTGAAATGTTGGATGAAACAGAACAAAAGACCGAACAGTTCTTTTGAGTTTGAGAAGAATGAAGAAAGTATATCATCAAGTGTGAAAGAAGTGGAAGAGGAAAATTCAAGTTCCCAGCAAGGATCTGAACGCCAGAATTGCTCTTCTTCTGCAGACAATTGTCAGAGTCAATCAGCAATTCAATCTGCTTCATCTTTTGTTTGCTTGGAGGATTCCGAAGCCTTCTTGGGGAGTATCTTGCAGAAGATTGAACATGCTTTGTGCTCCAAGGAAGTGGATTTATGGATTTTGGCACAACGTCTAGTAGTTTTGACAATTGATGCATTGTATGCAAAATACAATACTATTATGGTCAAGAAATTGGATATCTTGAAGGATGCTGATTCTCTTGATGTAAAGATAGCCATTGAACTCTTTCAGCTCCTTTTGAAGAAACCCGAGGATTTGGAACTGAAGTGTAAAATCTTCACTTCTGCATCATCTTCGTCTGAACTTGGTTCTATTACTTGCACTATTGAACGGAAGTTGAGGCTGTATCCATGTTTATCTTACTTTTATTCTCTCAATCTTCTGGCATGTAAAATTGATATAGTTTACGCATAGAAAATCTGAAATACGTATTCCTTAATATGCTTTAGGCATGAAATCCAAATCTTGTTTAGGATGGAGATACTTCAATCAAAGGTTTCATCAAGCTTTGATGATTGTATGAAACGGAAGATGATAAAGGATATTTGCACTCTCCTGCAAAACGTGGAGTTCTATTTGCAAGCTGATTTTTTTGGTGGTCAATGTCTCCTTGAGTTTGCGACAAGGATCATAAAGTCAAGGTATGCTAATCTGTTTAATAAAATAGTAGAATAAAATTAATTGCTGTTGAATATACTTCAGCTTTTAATGCAGTCTTATGTTTTTTCCTTGGAACTCTACATGAGATTTATATGACATTACAGTTTTGCGTCATATAATGTGCTATTCATTGTAATTTTGGTTGCATTCTTTTGACTAGATTGGACTCGTAATTTTGATTTCCCAATTGCATTGAAATTCCCAAAATTTAGATTAACAATGTGATGCAGGTTAATTTAGAAAAATTGATTCTGAGTGCCTAATTAACTAACATAACATGCAAAGGGATGGGTTCAACCAATACGTACCTAAAGAGAGCTTTACTGTAAGATTAAGACTTAGAATTGAACTCTAAACAAGATGATTCATCACTCCCATGGTTTCATAGGGTTTTCATACAACTAGAGTGCAAATGAGGTGAGAATTAAAAAAATACATTCACAAGAAAATTAAATGATGGAGCATCCTTCAGGTTGTAGACTAAATTGACAAAAATTCATGAGAAACGTGCATCCAAAATGGCAACCAAGATTCCAAGCATGTATCTCGGGATGTTAATTTAACTCATATGCATTGTCATTTTTTTTATGTATTTGTCATTTATCTTTTTAAGTGCTTGGAATGGTCTCATATTTGTAGAATGTACTTTCTTGTGGGTTCTAGATGAGAACTTGTTAGAACCATGGTGATCAGTTGATGGTGTGCAGCTGCAATGCAAAAAGTAACTGAACACACAAGGGAATGAGAAGAAAGCTTGAAAAAAGGAAAGAAAAAATAAAAGAAAAGGGTGAAAACTAGAAATATTTTGTTGAATTTATCAAAATAAAAGAAAAGGGAATGAGAATTATCTATTTTTTTGGTATTTGTGTAATATGTGAAATAAAATTAATTTTTAATTTTGAATTTATATATAATGTGAAATATAATTATATTTTAATCTTAAGATTTATATATGATGTGATGACATATTAAAACTGATTTTGTTGACTTTAACCTTGCTAAACAAAGACACCAGTTAAAAAAAAACAACTGCACCATTATCTTTTAGATACTAATAAAGGTAATCTTGAAAATTTAGATAAATTTTCACCACCATTTAATAACTAAATAATTATATTTGGATAGCAACAGCTTTTATTCTTCGGAATTATCTTGATCAATGATGAGGTCCAAATAATGGGACCGATTCAAATAATCGAAGTTGGTTGATGGAATTACAAACATTATGAAGTTGCTTTTATTTGAGTTTGAAGTTTGAGAATTTAGGAAGGGCAGTTATTATCTTTACTATTAGTGATAATTTTCTTGCTTTAGTAGCCTTTATCTTTTTTAGTTTGTCCGGGCTGCAATATTTATAAGTTGCTCATTTTTGTAACTAATTGAGTATGATATTTCTAATTTTATTCTCTTTCTTTTAGTCTTCTCTCCTTTCCATTTCAAGAATTTTGCACAAATCTGAAAATTTTTACCCAAAGTCAGCCTTTTTGTTTGCTCATGCCCTGTGTTTTGTAGGTATGAACAATCACTACAAGATGTCGTTCATCAAATATATGATCACATGGAATTTTTGTCGTTTGCTGAGGATGAAATGGAGGCATTAGATTCAGTACCTGCAAGAAATGGTGATGAACCACAGAAGTATGAGAATGTCACCATGGATAGCATTCAAAATGCTCTCAGGCCGAAGGAATGCTATGAAAAAAACCAGGAAGGAATGGAAAATGTTATCGACCATCAGCTGATGGAAGCTCAGGAGAGAAGAAACAGAGCTCGAAGGCTTGCATCATTCACAACCTGGGTGCCAGATTTGCAGAGAATCTGGGCCCTCAGGCAGCCATTCCTTGTGAGAAAGCTGCACGAGAATTTTGTGAAAACCAAACCTCGGAAAAAGAGACGGCATTCTTCTACAAATGACAGGGTACTTGAAACTCCAGAAACGTGGAAGAATAAGTTGAGCAGATGATGTTGATGATAGCATGCATCGTGACCATTTACATAATGGTCTTACTCTGTGCAGATCTAAAAGAGTAAGTCCATTCTAACAGATTGAATTCTGAATATGAAACAGCTTGATCCTCTTGATTCCTTTTGAAAATGAAATGTATCCACACTTGCAAGAATGAGTGCAAGATGAAGACTTTCGTGTTGCTGAATCTGAGATTTCTCAATAGTGTTGCATCCTGGGGCCTTGAGAAAACATGCATGCAAATTACCGGCAAACAACTGATCAATCTTCACTTCACTATTATGGTGGCAATCGTGCAGACACCTTCAAGGATACATTTTTCTACTGCATTTGTAGAGCCACGAGACTTACATGAGCATTTTAAGGTATGTGGGTTAGTTCTAATGCGTCCTTACAAAGTGTTCATACATCAAATTATTGGACTTCATTCATGATTCTTACTCTTTCAAATTAATAAGGTGATTTATTGATCTGTTTCAGGCAAGTTGGAAATTTTTTTCTTCTCCTGGAAGCAAGAATAGAAAAAAAATCTTATAAGTTCTGGAACTGCATAATTTTGTAAGTAATGGATACAAATATCATGCTGAATTCAGCATATAATCAAATGAAGCTTATTCAATCTTGAGATCAAAATCAGGCTTTCTTTTCAGATCAGTACTGCAATAAAGATAAACTGTTATGCGAATACAGGCAAACAGACAATAAAGACGATTGCATTACGCATTCACATATTTAAAACTAAATGACCAAAATTACACTTTTCGAACTCAAGATGCATAAGTCTGATTTTACCACGATTAAGTGTTTTCAACATATATTTGAGAGCAATAAATGTTTCATTTGTTGCCCCATTCATGGTGATAAGTGTAAATATTTAACAATAATTAGTTATGCATATTGTTATCATATTAGAGGGGAGAGTTTAGCTAGCAAGCGACATCTAAACATGTCGTAGGCATCGTGGTGAGAGGGAGAGATCGTGATGGGGAGGAAAGCAATAGTAACAATAGGAATGGCAATGGGGCGAGTTTGGGTCAGTTTTGTAAATACCCATACCCGCCCTGCTATATATTATTCATTACCCATACCCGCCCCATACCCATTTCCGCCTCGCCCCGCCCCGCCCATATTCTGATTTTCACAAACCCGTACACGCCCCGCCCCGTTTCCTCACTAATGTTGATGAAAATTAAATTATTTTATTCTATTTGAAACAACAAAAATCGTAGTCACATAGTGAATATTACACTATGAAAACATGGCCTTATATTTTTTCATTTTCAATGCACTCTTTTTATTTGACACTATATAAGCCTATATAAGAATAGATAAAAATATATACATAACGGGGGGGGGGGGGGGGGGGGGGAGGCGGGTATAGTTGATTCATATTCGAACCCGCCCCATTTCATAACAGGGCGAAGAAGGTTGCGGGTTGCGGGTAAAATTTGAGTACCCATGAGGAGGGTCGGGGTGGTTTAATCGGGTACGGGTACAAATTGTCATCCCTAAGTAACAAATGCAAGAAAATAAAAATACCAAAATTTAGGTGATTTAGAGAGATCAATAGGTTAAGCCAGTTTAAGTACTATTATATACTTTGAAAGTCCCCTCTGGAATGAGTACATAGTGGCTTTTTGTGGTGTTTTTCTCACATGATATTGCAAACAAAAAAAAAGATTAAATTGTAGTTTCATGCGGTCAATGGTTAGCTAACTCATGGGGCTCTGTCCCTCTTTTGTGCCCCCAACACCATTTCAAAGAGAGTGAGTGTTTTAGTTCAAAATAATTTGTAAGTATTGTTCATTTTGGTTCAATTCATATTAGATCTCACAATAATGTTCATTAATTGATGCTTCTGAATGCTAGCTATAATTCCTTACTTGTGAGCCTAAACATCTCTCTACGATTTGAATGTAAAGGTGCTGCTCGTTTTGGCATTAGAAAACTGCATGGTCCGAGCATTTTTCAAGAGGTCACTCATCCTAATACTATTCCAGCTCAATTATGCTTAACTACGAAGTTTTGCATCATCAGCCTTACAGTTTTGTTCTAAAATTCACATTTATTATTTAAAATTATATTATTTATTTATATAATTTCGAATCTTTTCTCCTTCTTTAATGTGAGATGATTTATTTCTATGCCCCTCTACCTAGAAGGCTGTTAGAAACTAATCTTTGTTCAAGTGATTCAACATTACTCCAACGACACTCCCTGCAAATCAAAATTGAAGTCCATTTTTAGTTGAGCATAGTTGGTTTTGGAAATTATTCAAAACTAAATTGCTGCCTTTAGTAAATAAAATTGAGTTCACTTGAGATTCGTTTGAAATTTATATATGTCACTGGAAGCTACCGGGCTCTACCTGTAACTGTGATTGGTTGGATAGCAGAATAGTACGAAAGTTGCATCCCATTTCATGTTTTTTTTTTTTAATTAGATATACAAGGGATCTCTTATTTATTTATTTATTTTTGGTGGAGATCTCATAAATCTTACCATTATGCGATTCATGCAATATCTGGTTAAATTTAATTTCTAGGCTGCTGAGTTGATTTAATTTCAATTTCAAATTTCATATTGTTTAAGAGATAAATTTAATGTCACCAATAGCACTGAGAAAACTATGAAGATAGAAGCCTTGATATGGCCTTGTTGAAGAACTCCATGTAATACTTATGCTAATTGTTCGACTATATTGAGATTCGAGAACTCTCATTTGAACTTCGTAAAGTTTAATGAAGAGATTATAATGGGCTATTATGATTGTCACAGCCTAAGCAATTAGATGAATATACGAGTAATTTGATTTCTTCACTTAAATATTGTAGAGGTTTAAGAGGTTAGTAGGAGATTGATTTCTCTACTATTCATTAATGTACATTAAGATTTAGAAGAAATGGATTACTTTTGGATGAAAGTTGCTTTCAGCCGCACCTCATTGTTGAACTTCACAGATTGTTGTTGATATGAATCTCTTAGAGCGCTCTTGTTGTGACTCTTTCGTTGTGGCGGCACTCTATTAGCTGAGCTCACTCTCCTTTAGAGGCAATAATAAGTATAAACTACAATATTCAATAATTAAAAAGAAAACTTACAACGATAATAGCTTAAGCATGAGCTTCAAATGACTCTTTTCTAGTGAGAAGAGACATCAATAATTAACAATTTGCAAAATACTAAGGGTACCTTTACGCTGCTTTCTCACTTAGCCAGTTGCTTATACAATACGATAGTGGACAGTTGCGTCTAATTCTCTATAACCATTTTTGATTCTTTGCAGCTTACGAAAGCATTTTGCTTTCTAGAATAGATACTCTTTCTTGAGATTTCGTCATCTCGTGTGACACCCTGAAATTATATTTGAAGTGAAAAGAAATTGAATTATAATTTGATTTGAGACTTAAAAATTAAAGCTGCTTTGGACTGAAAATGAAAGAATTTTGGATCTGGAAATAATGATTTTGGACCTATTTATAAGAGGTTGAAAACAGAGGGACCAAATTGCAATTGTTCCATTAAACAGGCGAACAGTCCGCGGGAACCGCCTTTCGCCGCGTCGCTCTTTTCCGTGTGCGAAGGAGAGAGAAAGGGAATTTTCTCTCTCTCTCTCTCTCTCCGTTCCGCGCCCCTCCGTTCTGCGCCCCTCCGTTCCGCCCCCCTCCGTTCCGCCAAGAGCAGAAGCAGCAGCGGGTTGCTGCAGGACGAAGAGGAGAAGAAGAAGAAGAAGAAGAGGAGAAGAAGAAAGGAAAGAGAAGAAGGAAGAGAGAGAAGAGGAAAGCTCGTACGGATTTTTGAGCAGTGTTTAACGATTAATCGGTAGGTAATCTTATCCCTAAAGTTAATTTTATTGCATGTGAAAACGGATGAATGTTGTGAGGTTTTTAGGAATTATGTTGTTATGTATCGTATTCTGTTAATTGCGTAAGTAGATAATTCTTTTTTTAGAGTTGATATTGATATATTGTGATTTTGTGTTAATATGTTATGTTTTCTGTTAGTATTCTGTGTGTTGCGTAAGGAGAAATAAATGAGGGATTTTGGGACTAGTTAAACAATTCTTTCTAAAATTTATGTTGATTGATTATTATGTTGTGAATATAGTTTAATGTTTCAAGACTATGAGAAAATTATAATAATGTGGAGAATGAAATAAATTGGTGAAATTTTGTGATCAGTCTTCGGTTTACTTTTTGTTGATGTTTTGGCCTATTAAGTGGATTTCGAATTACAGAAGAATTTTAGTAGACTTGTTTATATGGAATCATGTATTTATGCCATGTATGTTGTTATTTAAGTGAATGGATGAAATATGCTTGTCTGTGAGGTGATGTGGTACTAATGTATTTTTGTATACCAAGAACTGATGAGGGCGAAGAGTTTTCTATATATATATTATTTCGATGAGGGCGGGGAGTGTACGCCGGGTGATGTCCTAAGAAGAAGGAATCACTGATACAAGGTGCGGCTTCCGTCAAGGCTTCTAGAATAACAAACTGTAGGAACTTTTGTCAGGCTTCTAGGTGAAAGAGTATGAAAATAATAGATCCACGTCACTGAACAGAATATTATTATATTGTGATGAAATTCAGTGTGTGCAATATTAAATGATGATAATTAATATGTATTTATGATATGGTATGTAATGCTATTTTGAGTAATGAGATGATAATTGCATTCATAATTTTAAAAGGCGATGATGAGTAAGACAGGTTTCTCACAAGTGGTCACACATGCCAACTCGAGTTTGATATGGCGCTACGGCGTTCAAAAGCCTCTTGGGCTGATGAGAAATGATTGTGGCATTTGAGGTGATTGGTTGAGAAACCTGAGCTCAGAGATATAAATAATGAAGTTATTATTTCTAGTAAAGATGATTATGATATTGATAATAAAGGTTATTATTTTTAAGAATATCTTGCATATTAAATTGTTGCTGTAGAGATTAACTTTATTCCTGATTTGATTCTAAATACATGAGCTGTATTCTATCTGTATGCAGTGGTGAGTTGATTACTGTTTTATTTGGGATGCTGTTTTATCTACTGGGTCTGTATTAACAGGCTTCTGCCATTTTTGGTGGCAGGTGTGACACTAGTTGGATCACGGGACAAGGGTAAAGAAGTTGAAGGTATTTCTGAATTGTGATATATAAGAATTTGAGTTGAGATAATACAAAAATGGAAAGAATATATTTTACTTTCTGGCGTCCGGGTAACAAACCTCATTTTGGTTAACAAACCTCATTTTGGTTATTGAATTAACACCTCGATGACAAACTTGCACGATATTTAACAAACCTCATTTTGGTTATTGAACTTTCTTTTCATCGTATTTTCATTGTCGCGCAAAGATTTAGACTCCAAATCTTCATCGAGGCGGCAAACTTTAGTTGTCAATCAAGGTTTTCAATTAAAACTTGGATCTTGTTGCAAATATTATTGTTTGATAGGTCTTGACATCAGAATCTTGGATAGTTTTTTTTTTTGGCACATCATCAAACTAACCTCTATCTCATATGGTGGGATCTCATAAGAAATGGTACTGTAGAAACTGATTTAAAACTCATAAAATTTGTGCTTCGCGTGCCGCATCGACATTGGTTTTTCACATTAAATGCTCTTTTAAGGGGTCTCATTTTGTTCAATATTATTTACATATTTATGTTATTTAGATGTTTATATCATATTATCTTTAGATTATCGTTTGTTTGATTCATTGTTATTATTTTAAAATTTGACAATAAAAACTCATTCCAACTTTAGATTCTTCTGTCATAATTAGAGTGATATTTTGATTTTATTAGTGATAATGTTATAATATTTTATATTATTATTTATATATATTATTAAATTAAATAAGTAATTTTTTTAAAATAATATAATATAATATTATAAT
>JAEMOT010003656.1:152620-180536 GCA_019297695.1 Apostasia ramifera
TAATAATATTGGATCAAATGCTCTCTTGCTGGGTGAGAGTTTAGTTCGAAAATTGAAAATCACTTGATTTTTAACTTAAATATAAGTTTTCGGATAGAGCCATGAGTCAATTTTTTGGCTCGAGGAGTTTTTCAAGCTGGAGTTTGAGCCAGCTCAGATCAGATCAATTTAAATAAAAAAATATTATGTAAATATTAAATATATAAAATAATTTTTATACAATTAAGATAAATAGCTTGGTCAAGTAGAAGAGTGGCTTCGATTTTTTTTGTAAAGGGACATTTATAAAAATGAAAAGTAACGTTCTTAAATTAAATTAAAATTTTAATAAAAAAAATGAGCTGGGTGGAGCTCGAACAAATTTGAATTCGATTGGTTTGAAGCACAATGATTTGGGTCTCGAGCCAATTTTTAGCCATTCTTTTTTTTTTCGATTTGCTGTACTTGACTTAGCTCGAACTCAGATCGTTGTTACCCTTACTCCCTTATGATGAAAATAAAAAGGGCTTAACTTCACTTTCAGTTTATTTTTTATGTCATTTGTTTTTTTGTTAATAATTTTTAGTCAAATTATACTCAAAGTTTATGTTTGAATATTTAATTAGGACTGTCAATGGATCGAATTATAACTCAATCTGATCCACTTAAACTTTTAAATGAAATTTTTTTTAACTCGTCAATCTGCTGGTTTACTGACCTGATTCATTTACAAATAAATAAATCAGATATGAATTACCATTGAACTGATTCGTTTAAAATCTGACACATTTATGTAGCTTAATTTGTAGTTTACACAAGAATATTTGGCTAATAATCTTTTTATGAAAAAATTTAAATAAAAAGTGCTACCATGATTTATTAATAAAAAATTTTCACTAAGTATATTAATAGATTATAGTATATAGTGCTCTTATGTTTATAATTTATTCTATAAATTTATATTTCACAATGTATATATATGTATATATATTATAAATGCTGATTTTTATATTAAAATATTCAATTAACTCATAAAAATATAATATTTTTCTCTTATTTTATTTTTAATAAATTTAATATTATTCTAAATTAGATTTTAAAAAAAAATTTAAAATAATGATTTTTATTGTAAATGAATTAAACCCGAAAAATCGAGTTCCAACCTGATCTGATTTTTGACTCGAGAGAATTTGGATTAATCATAACTCGATTCGATATATATGAATTCAGATTCAAGTCGGGGTTGACTCGACCCAAACCCAATCTATTGGCAAACTTAGGAATAATATGATATTTAATATTCTCGTATTATTTTTAAAATTTAATTGTAAATTTTAAGTTTTTAAATTAATAAATTTTTTTATTTTAATTTAGTTAAAATACTTATAACTAAAAGGCTGTTTGATAACAAACCAATTTATTCAAGCGAAAATCAAAATGATTGAAATTTTATTTTATATTCTGTATTATTATTAAATGCATTAATCAACTTTATTTTAAAAAAATAATATAAATTTTATATTAAAATCAAATTATCCTGGTTGCTAAATTGTGTCAAAAAATGCTTGAATTAATTTAGAATGGTTTTCAGTTCTTAAAATTTTAAAAAGTAATAATAAATAATTAAACTAACAAATTTATTTATTTTAATAATTCATTATATCAATTTTATAAAAAATATATTAATATATTATAATTTGATTTAATTTACTATATAATTTAATTTTGACATCGAATTTTTCAAAAAGGGTAAATCGTACGAGGGACTTTCCACTGAAGCCCAACGATTATGACGTGGAATTTAAAATTATTTTAAAAATAAAAATTTGGAAATTGTTTTTTTTTTTTTTTTGAAGGTAAATTTGAAAAACTTTCGATCATCCGAATTTTGTAATAAATTACCGCATTTCGGGGCCCACGACCGATTCTCCCGCCTATTCCCGACCGCATCTCTCTCCTCCTCCGGTGAACCGCCAGCCCACTCCGTCGGACCCCACAGGGCCCACACTGTGTTGGTTGGAAAATTTTTAAAGTATTTTAAATTTATTGCAATTAAAAAGTTTAAAAAATATTATTTAAATATTATAAATTACTTAATTATTGAAAATTATCTTAAATTTGAAATAAAAATAAAAATAAAAAATTGAATTTATATATAATATAAAATAAATATAAAATATTATTAAAAATATTTTTAGAAAAGTTTTAATAGCTTTTTTTTTCTACAACCAATGGAGAATTGATGAGGTGATCTCCCCAACCTCCCCTCCTCCCCTGCCCTTCGCTCTCCTCAACGCCACTACCCCGGCAGCGAACACTCCTGCTCCCTCCCCACCAATAACACCCCTCGCCCTTCACCCTCCTCATCCTTCACGTCCTCCTCCTCCTCCTCCGCCTGCGCCTCCTGCAAATACCAGCGTCGGCGGTGCAGCCCAGACTGCATCCTGGCCCCATACTTCCCCGCCGACCAGGAGACCCAGTTCCACAATGTCCACCGGCTCTTCGGCGTCAAGAAAATCCAGAAGATCCTCGAATCCGTCGCCCCCGACCGCCGGCCGGAGGCCATGCGCTCCATCATCTACCAATCCAATGCCAGGGCTCAATACCCGGTCGGCGGCTGCTACCACATCATACTCGATCTTCACCGTCAGATCCAAGCAGTTTTCTCCGAGCTGCAGTTCGTTCTCCGTCAGGTGGCCGTCTGCCAGGCACAGGTAGAGGCGGCGGCTGCGGCGGTGGCCGCAGCTGGGGTGCAGCCCAATAACCTGTTACTGAACACCGTCGCCGGCGATGTGCTGCCGCTGCCGTTAGGGGAGCATCAGCAGCAATATTTGAACTATGTATATTGCGACGGGATGGGTGAGCCGGACAGTGGGAACGGCGATGGCAATGGATACGGCAGCAATGATGGGATCGCTGGCTTTGATATCAGCGCGAACGCGGCGGGGAGTGAGGGATTTGAGATGCCGCCCGCGATGCTCGGCCTGCGGCAGCAGGTGGAAGGTGAAAACGAGGACGTGAAGCCCATTGTTGACACGTTCGGCGGCCATGGATTCCCCGTCGGAAAAGATGAAGGAAACTCCCGGGACGCCGCCGCGGCCGCCTCTTGCGTCATCACTCTCCAATGCGGGTAATTATAAGATTTTTAATATTTAAAAATTTTCATATTTTTGGACGAGTATTTTACACATTTAACCTTGAAAATTATATATAAAAAATATTACAGAGCTCTGACAAATTTTTAAAAAAAATCTTAGATAACGTTTAGTTAAATATATTCTATGTTACTTAAAAAAAATAATTATGTAATTTAATAATATTTTTAAATAATTTTTTAAAAAATTATATAATTTTTATTTAAAAAATAATTTTTAGATGTTATAATATATAATATGATATATCATTAAGATAATATAAACTAAAAACCCCGCAAGATTCATCGGATAAGCGTTACTTTTTTTTAAGCAATTTATTTATTTAATGGACAAACATAATAATAATAAATTAAAAAAAAATTAATTATTTATTATTAGAGTTAGTAGAATTACTATTTAGATATATCATTTCATGCTTGGAATCAATAATTAGGCAATGCATTCCTACATATTAGTAAAAAATTAGTTCTTGATTTAAAAAATTATGCATTAGTGTTGTAGAGGTTAAATGAATAAATGTCTTTTTATGTGCTTAATTATTGAAATTAGTAAAATAATTTCTTTTCACTCACTTAAAAAAGAAATTAAGATGTAGGATTTTAGAATTTAGAATTTAAAGTGCTGTATGGAGGATAATAAATAGAAACTAATGTGTTAATTAGGATAGTTAGTAATACTAATACTTTTAAAAGTTTAAATTAATAAGAAAAATATATCTAATTCACTTAAATTCTATTTGATATTAATGTGCTATATCAAAAAATATTATATTATATAATTGTATTAAAAAGTGTTGTTAAATAATATTATTTTATTTGTTTGCTAAGCTGTTATTAAAAGCAGCTGTCAAAAATTTAACTGTTTGAAAAATTTACTGTGCTGTTTAAAAAATTTATTATTTTATTCAAATTAGATATATAAATAAAATGATTATTATTATATATTTTATTTAAAAATAATAAAATTAAAAATATATAATTTAATATTTTATTATTATATTATTTTTATATGATAGATATTATATATATTTTGTTAAATATAATAATTATATTTATACTTAATAAATTTTAAAAATATGTATTTAATGTAATAGTTTAAATTATATTAGTTATAAATTAATTTTATATTATTAATATATAAATAAATAATACTTTATAATATATTATTAACTGTATTCTAACATAATTGTGATAGTTAAAAATTTATACTTATTATTTAAAATATATTATCATAATATATAATAATTTAATTTTATTTATATATTATAATATTAGGTAATTATGTTGTTTATATTATATATTTATTATACGATAGATAGTTATAATATAATTATTTTGAAGATATTTTTTCTCACAGTTGTATTTCAGCTTTTAGTTTTTAGCTATATGAAAAGTGCTTTTTTTCGTAAAAGAACTTTTCCAAACACAGTCTTATTATATTATACATACAGTACCCATAAATCGAACCAAATCTCTTTTTGATAGTGGCGTATTCATCAGAGATATGTCAGGCAGAGTAGTGGTATCAAATCATTAACAACTACACTTAGATCATCACCTATTCTGATACCAATTGTTAAAATTTTTGGCATTATCAATTTTTCTAAAAATTTGAGCTAATAGAAATGATAAAATTAATTCACACATTATACTGTGCACACAATGCCTATCGGTCAAACTTAACCTCTTTTCGATAGTAGCACACTAATCTAAAGTTATGTCAGGCAGACGATAGTACTAAGCTAATAATAGCCGCATCTAAGCTAATTAATCACTACATTTTTCAATAATGGGTATTAAAAATATATGAGAAGGTGAGGTAGATATCGATTATTATCATTCATACGTGTCATCCATACAAATCGAATGTTACAAGCTTTTAATTTGTATTATGTTACATGATTGTGACTTCAACTTTATATATTTTGAATAATCATATTATTGTTTTTGTTTTTCTATTTTATCATTATTTATAATGTATATAAATTCATTTTAATATATTAAAAAGTGTGTTGGATTAAACTGTTAGGTTATAAGCAAAACTCATCTTATGTAGAACTTATTATTTAGTCGAGTTAAATCTGACGTGTCACATTATTCATAAAATTTAAATATTAATATAATAACTAATTTTATTTTACATCATTCATAATTTTTAATAAAATTTTTTTTATTTAAATTTAATTTTAATATTATTAAATTTAAACTTTATGAACAAATAATCTCAAAATTCAAACGTGTAGATTATAATTAAAAAATAATTTTATATTCTAATATGCTCATTTTTACACATAAATTTATTTACTTTTTATCATGATTCCATGAAGTTTATCATAAATATATATTTCTTTTAAATGTTATGTTAAAGATAAATAGCTCTAGTGCAGTTTAATTAATGCTTATAACATGTTGTATTATATGAATATAATATAATTAAATTTAAAACAGAGACCTAAAATTAAAGTAAAATAAAGACAGATCTTAATAATTTTTAATTTAAGGATCTAAACGAAAGATTTTGAAAATTAAAATATAATTTTAAGTAAATTAAGAAATGTATCAATAATTTGTTCAATAAATTAATACTGTGTGAGAGTAGAACTACTGTCTAAAAGTTAATATTGAATGGGATCATCGGTTTCAAGTTAATTTCAAGTCTTAGTTACTACCAATTTCGCGATCATTCAGCATGAGACGTAACAAAAATTTTAAAATCTTCGATATTCAACGTCTACTTTTCGGCATTTTATATTTCTCCAAATATCACAAATTGAGATGATTAGTCTTTCAACAAGGATTATAGACCTCAAAATTAATATGGGTAATTATACATTAATATCCATGAATTGGATATTTACAGTTTGGCCAAAAAATGTGAGATATTACACATTAAACCATGATTTCAAAGATTATTATGTAATTTTACATTTATTTTTGAAATAACTTTAAATATTCAGTTTGGGTTCTTTTGAGGCTCGTATGTAAATGTCCCGTCTTTTTAACGAGTTTATGTCGACAATACTTTTTTTTTGTAAATAATGAATTTATATTTTTGACCATAATAATTTATTTATTTATTTTTATTAATTAAACAGTCTATGTGGTTAACTGGCTGTTTTGCAGCTCCAGCATTGAACTGAAAGAAGATCAAACTCTTCTGGAGCAGATGCAGGAACATGACCTGAAGAGTGCTGCCTCTTTATTTTCATTAACAAATTGCAACAGCTATGCTGTGTAGTTTAGTTCTTCATGCATTTCTTGCAAGATGTTTAGCTCTTCTTGTTGTTGATGTTTTTCACGATCGTGGGAGCGGAGCTCATTCCCTTCTTTCTTTCTGCACGCAAAATTGTCGACATAATCGAGTAGTATAGATATAATGCATTCTTTCATTCTTTGTAACATCACTGTTTTAGAAAAAATTATTGCATGCGGTGAGTAAACTAGTCAGCTGTTCGCTTTCCATTTACGCAGTGCAATGGGAGTTAAGAGGGCCCATCGTGCAGAGAATGCTTTGAATAACGTTAAGTCACTAGCAGATGGCCGGGCCGTTCAATTTTTGAAACAGATCGTCTTGTTAAGAGAGATCAGATAGTCTGGTAGTAAATTACATCATCAGATCTGCTGATCGGAAGGTCCATTTCAAAGGACCCAAATAGCTATCAAATACGTATTAGTTGAAAAAGTAGATGTAGCTTGAAATTCGGTAAGTATCATTTAGAAATAATGTAGATAAATGAGATACCTATGTAACCTCAAGCTATATCTATTTTTTTAGAGGAATATTTACCTGAATACTTACTTTTTTGATAGCATATCAAACTATCTGGTAGGCATGATCAGACGGTCTGTTTGTTTAACGGACCGTCAGGTCATGTTCAATCTTAATATCATTCACAACGTTTTGTGTGAGACGGGATCCGCTTGTTTGTGTGGCGTTGCGTGATTGGTGAGTGGACTGTTGACGTGGTTCCGCTCACCGCACGCAATAACTTCTCTTATTTTTTATCTTCCATTATCTTGAATCTTTGATATGGCATTTCATCATTTTGCTTATCATCTTTAATGAGATTACAATATTTGAAAGTGTTAATCATTATTTTTTTTAAGTGTTAATTATTAGTTGAGGTCCTTGAAGATGAGGAAGTTAGCCTTAATTTTACGAGCCATATAAGAAGTATTATTCAAGTTTTTACGCTTAAAGCAAATTGAACTTATGCCAACGAATCCTTTAATTTGTCGATATATTTTCTTTTAAAAATTATCATTAGTTTGAAAAGCCAGCCTGAAGTTGTAAAAATGCTTGTAGTTGAAATGAATATCTATTTAAAAATATATGTAATAAAAAATAGAGAAATTTACATACAGAATATTGAATTCATCATAAATTACGCATTTCACTATCTTTTAGTAAATATTACACATATCACACTCTGCTTATGAGTTTTACATTTCTATTGTAACAATAGAAATATAAAAAGAGTGTGATATATGTAATATTTACTAAAAGATGGTGAAATGTGTAATTTGTGATGAATTCAGTATTCTGTATGTAAATTTTCTAAAAAATATTACATATTTTCTACACTATTTTTATGTAATGATAAAAACTTCACTTTTGTATTATTTTCTACACTATTTTTAAATTATCAACCAAATTTATTTCACATTTTATAAAATATTTAATATAATTAATTAATTTTATTTTTAATTATATGTTTATTTTAAAAAATAAAGTTTTTAAATGCAAAAAGAAATACATTTATACGGACTTCTTCTTCCCCTCTTTTTTGTTTTTTTGACCTAACGGCGATTGTGCTCTATCGGACGAAGGTCCCCGTCTCTGCCTTCCTCCTTTCTTCCTTTTTTTGGTTGTAGCCTATTTGATACTTGTAGTTCTAGATTTTTCGTTTTAGGAGTGTCGCGCCACCGATCAACATTCGTCTTCGATGGTCAGTTTGGTGCGGGCAGGCACATCCGGGCCGGAGCCAAGGAGGTGATCAGCACCGCTCCTGGTAAGCGTGAATGCCGACGCCTATGTTCCCCATGAGCCTGCTGCCTGCATTGACTTCTGCATTGCACCAATTCCCTCGCCCCTTCGCCAAGGTACTAGATGAGAAGTTTGTGTGTGTTGGATATACGTCTTTTTCCAGTAATAATCCATGTTTACAATCTCTAGCTTGCGTAATCGGATTTTCGGACGATTATTTTATGGAAAATATTATACTTGTTAAACAATCAGATTTTTTACATGGAAAACCGGCTGAGCGGAAAAACCACGACTCTTTTCGGGGAGGCTTAAAAAATCACTAGAATCAATCTTTCTGGGATTACAGTAAGAAAGCTGAGGGAATTTGAGGTGGAAGTTTTTTTTGGGTCCAGCAGAGAGAGCCCTGTTCCGTTACAGTGAGATATTTGTATCATGGTCTACTCTGTAGAGTCATTTCAGTAGAATGGGCTTCAGCTCTAGTGACAAATCATACCTCTTGAAAGCAGTATGGTCACTGATACTTCGCCAAGCGCTGGTTAGTTCTGGTCCCTGTTGTTCGTCTCGGTCTCTTCGGCGTCTGCTGTTCGGGATGATACGCCTCATGTTCGACGCCGAGCGCTCGTGCCGTTGATACCACGTAAGCTTTCACGTGTGCGGTCCAGATGATTGAGCGTGGATCCAAATGCAACAATACTACTTCAATCTGCGGTTGAATGCTATATCACTAATTAATGCTTTCTGCCATAACTGGAATGTTTGTCTCGCGTGAAAATTGTGGAATGCTAGCTTTTCTTGCTTCACTTTCTTCTCCTCATTAATTCCTGCAATGCTTTTTGAGCTGAAATTACTCCCACATTCTCAGCCATAATTTCTCTGCTAGCTTTCTATTGAGGGCCTGGAGGCTAGAAGTGTCTTATTTTTTTTTAAGACACGTGTATAACTTAATGATGTCAAAGCATTCCTTATTCACATTGTGTGTGAAGGTAACTGTGTCAATCTGCAAAAAGGTCCTTCTGGTAGCAACTTTGGCTTTAGAATAAGTGCTGTAGATTTTGAGATGATTTTGGCGTTTGGGTGATTAAAAGCTTGAAGCCATTTTCACCCCGAAACTGTTTGATATAGTAGTTGGTATTGTTTGATATAATGAAATACTAATTATTTACACCTTTGTATAATGTACATGACTTAGCACATTCATTGCTAAAAATAATATAATCATTCTATCCTGCATGAGTGGCTTTTTCATTAATCTCCCAGTCCCTGTTGTTGTGTAAAAGAGTGAACAATAATCCCATGAACAAATGGGCATTCTGGTTCAAACCATACACAATCATGGTTTTTTTCTAAGGAAAAATCTTGTATCACTCCTAAAGTTGTTCAGAGTTTAACTTGTTTGCCTGTTATATATTGCAAACATCAATATTGACCTCTAATTTGTCTTATTTCACTCTCTAAAGTAATTTCTTATGATGCTTGTCCTTTTTTCAATTGAACATATTAGCTTATTACTGAGGCTAGAGCTTTATAGTATTAAATAGCTTCGAAATATTAGTAGTTATCATTTTTTTGGATTTCTTCACCACATGTCATTTAAATCTTGTCAAAATTCTTAAAGCATCTGCTTTCATATCTGTACAAGCACATGATTTGTCATATATATAGTAATTAACAAATGCAATCTAGTGATAACCTTCAACAACAAGTACAATCTAATGAGGAATAGAAATTAGCAGTTTTAGTATCGTACAAATTGAGAAATAGAAATTATTTTATTTTGCATTAGATAAGATAAAATGCGAGGTCGGAGTAGTGAGGGAAGTAAAACTGATGCGTGTGATGGATAGTCTTATGCCATTTCCAATCATGACATCATCGAGAATGCTGCATAAATTATTCCAGTCGGAGGCGACCTGATGAGAAGCACCATTATCAAGTAGTCATGGTATTGGGGATATCGTTGGTGTAGCGTAGTGAGCTTGTGGCTGCCATCCGCTTAATAAAGATCTTGGTACTAGTATGGATTGTAGGGTTCATTGGCTGATACCTAAGGTGAAGCGAGGGACATTGTCGGGTCGTATGACTTTGAACACTGCAGATTTGTTATAACTCAGATAATGGCATGGAGGGCGATTACCATGATAGTTATTACTCCGTTGAGGAGTTGTTGTCCATTTTGTAGGGGATTGTAAGTGCCAGCTGATGTTGGAGGGATGCAACGAGGACTCCGGGAGGATAATTACCATATGTGCCTTGGCTAGTGGGATAAGCAGTACCTAGAAATTAACTTTTTGATGGGCTTCTTTTCTCGGAGGTGAGCTTCAAATGTGTACCACTTTTCATGTAGTTCATCGAATGATATAGATACTCACAAGCTTGTATGACATTGATGGGATCTTTATAATCATCATTGAGTCCAACGAGTATTATTTCAATGAGATCTTTTATCATCTAATGGTGCTCCAAGATCGACAAGTTCATCAGCTTTGCTTTTGATTGATTGCATAAACTCGATAACGGTGAGAAAAGGAGATGGTTTTGGTACCATTGACATAACCAAGAAGGTCATATTCTGTAAGGCAAGTTTGAAGTGGTAGCTTCTCTAACTCTTAATTGGTGGAAGTGAATTTCGGAGGAGCGAGCAGCAAGGGTAATGGCTATGATAGATTGCGACAACTTTTCATTATTTATGATCGTTGGGTACAGAGAAGTTTTTTTTACAGTGATTAAAAACTGCCTTAAAATATCTAATACAATCGCTGCTTATTCGAACTAGACTGCCTCTGATTAGGAGAAGTAGGTCGACAAAGCTCTTGCTGCTTTTAAAGTACCTTGACGGCTTAACCTAAGATGCTATTTGTTTGGAGGCCGCGTTGGTCATTGCCTCCAACTTTTAATACATAGCCTCCAACTTTTAAAAAGATTAAAATAAAGTAAAAATTTATTTTTCATCATCAATACATAAGCTTTAATATAAAAAAATTACCTTATATTATATCTTACATAATTTTCAATCAATTTTATTTTATATTCTACATAATTTTTTTGTTCTTATATTATATATTTTTTAATATAATTAAGTTTATTTTTCATCATGCATATCTTAAAAAATATATATAATTTTTTTTTATCATAATTAATTTGTTATTTCAAACTCATATTAAATCTAGGCCTTTCATTGTAATTTCTCGGCCCCTGAGCATTTGTCTGTGCCCCAGGCTTGGGTATTTATTAGTTTGGCTCGTACTTTGAATTCAATTCCATTTTGCTGAAATTTTTCTTTGAATTCAACTCCATTTTGATGAAATTTTTCTGCAAATAATATTGTGAGATGAAATTGAAATCAAATAATTTAATTTCATCCAAATAAAATTAAATAATAGTGAATTTAAAAACAGCTTGAAGTTCTTTATCAAAATTGCTTTAAAGCTTCGGATTGTATTTATTCTTGAAGTTTTTTTCTTCTCTCATAAACCAGTAAGCAAATAATAAATATACAAATTATGCATGTGAGCAAATAACAAATATACATATTATGCATTTGAATTCAGCCCGATCCTGTTTGGCGCGAGGACTAAATCAGGATAAAATGATATTAATTTAAAAAAAACAACAATAATAATAAATAAATTTTTTTAATTATTTTACATAAATTCTAATATAAAAAAATATTATTTTATTTTACATATTCAATAATTTTTAATAAAAAAATTAATTTTATTTTACATTCTAGATCAAAATATTTGATATATTTTTATTAAAATTTATTGAACATATGAAGTAAAATAATATTTTTTTATATTAAAATTTATATATAATAATTAAAAAAATTTATTTATTATTATTATTATTTTTTAAAATAATATTATTTTGGTCCGATTTGATCCCAGCGCCAAAAGGCCCAAACCCCGCAATTTCCAGCCACACAAACCGCCAAGTTGTTCTGATCCGAGCTCAACCACGTGTCATCATTCAATTCGCTGACAAGCCATCGCATCTCTCGTTCCACATCATCCTCCTCTTTCACCCGTCGCCCCTCCGACCATCGAGAACCAACCAAACCTTCCTTCTTCTCAAATCCCTCAAGATCAGCAGGATTCCCTCACACTCACATACACCTAAGAATAATGCCATGGAGGTCCTCAACGCCGCTTGTCTCGCTTCAGTATCTCTCCCCAAGATCTCCGCCACCACCGCGAAGGGGCACGAGGCCAGAAGACTTCTTCTCCCTTCCGCGCCATTGAAGCCTTGCGCTTCAGTGCTTCGGGGTATCGGAGAGGGAATAGTGGCCTTCTCTTCCGCCTTCAGCGTCGCCAGCTTCGCCGGAGCTCTCACCTACGAGGAGGCTGTGCGCAAGGCGGTCGGCTTTTCACAGGACCTCGATCTCGCCGAATTCTTCGACAGGGTTCTCAAGTACGGATTGGAGAACCCTTTGATCATCGGTGGAGGAGTTGCGGTGGTGGCGGTTCCGCTTGTTCTGTCGCTGATATTGAGTAAGGCGAAGCCCTGGGGAGTGGAGTCAGCGAAGAGGGCTTACGCCAAGCTTGCTCAGGATGCCGATGCACAGTTGCTTGATATCAGGGAAGGAAGAGAAGTGAAGGAGGCGGGGAGCCCAGACTTGCGTGAGTTGAAGAATGCGGCGGTGGCCATACCATATCGACGGGAAGACAAGCCAGGATTTTTGAAGAAGCTCGCTTTGAAGTTCAAGGACCCAGGAAACACCGTATTGTTCGTTTTTGACAAGTATGGTTAAATGAATTTGTTTTTAACGTTGAATCTGATGCCCTTCAATTTGAATTTTGGAACTTGTTTGAGATTGAATGGCATTTTTGTTTCTTGTTTCATAAATTCTTGAACACTGTGAACTATCTTAATTTCTGTTTGCAAACCATGGTAGGTCACTGAGATAAAAGATCAATTGAATGTGATATTTTATTGGCCAGAATTACTACACATTCCTTGTCTAATTCCCCAAATTCATGTCATTCTCAGTCATGAACATGCTTTGTAACACCAGTTATGAAATGGTTAAATATAGTTATTTGTCATTTAAGCCTACCCTACAACCCCAACCTTTCACGTTGTAGATTTGTCAAAACGGATGGAATAGTCAAGCCAAGTCAAGTTCAAACTCAGTTGCTCACGTGGCCTACAGATCATTCTGCAATCAACAAGTCAACTACATGGATAAAACAACCAAAGATTGAAGTCACAAGGAATCCATCAGAACCATTTTCGGTACTCGTGGCTGGCGTCTTGTGCTCATATATTACGAGTATAGGGTACCCTAGCAAGTGTTTCCCTCACATGAGCAACTGAAAGATAGATAAGCTCCTCCTCATACCTCTGCTCCACTATATCATAAACTCCACTCCCTCCATCTGAATCGATGCGGATTTTTGCTAGCAGGTATGCCCTTGCATCTGCGAATTTTCTATCATCTATACGCTTGGTAAACTGGGTCTAAGACAAACACGTAACATGATCCTATAAGTTCTCCAACCAACTGTTAGAGCATTAAATCCACTACAAATGCCACTACTTTCACTTGATCCTGGCAATTATAGGAAGACACCTCTTCCTGGCAATTATAGGAAGACATCTCTTCAATTCTTGCCAGTTAGGACTTTGATGGCTTATAATACCACTCATCCATCATTCGGAAGGAAGAGGAACAAAGAGAGCAATAACAGGGAGGAGACATTTGGCAATAGGAGAGTTTCCCCCAAATCTACCTTTCTTTTTTCTTCCTCCTTTCCCATTGTAGGTGCTACTTTGCAAGGAGCAACTTGTGCATTGGCAAGCTAGAACTATACTAAGAAAGACCATTGTCCATCCAGTTGCAGGCCCAAATGACTACTATTTAATAGAGTTGTATCGTAACTCCTCCTAAGAACGTGCAATGGAGATGTCTTGAAGTTCTATTTCTAAAATACTTGGGACAACAGAAAGCAAGAAACTTACATCCTAAATGACAAGGAGAAACTTAAAGCAAAATAGTAAACACATCTGTACACAACACAATGAAGTATAGCATCAAACTCTACATTGTATATTTTTCTCTCATCCGTTACAAATTTGTTACAAAACTTTAGCACAACACACATTTGAATTCATTTAGTTGATATGGTGGAGTAACACGATAATGTAGTACAAAAACATGGTAACCAACTAGACTGAGCAATGTATGCTCGGTTGATCAATCTCCTTCTCTCCATCAAGCTATGTGCGTTCGAAGCATCCAAAGCCTCGTTGAAAGGTAAGTGAGAGGCAACTTGTGGTACAGATGCACTTATGCATCCCGTCTCAAGTTATGCTCTAGGAAATTCCAACTATGTGGTAGTTGGAGCATCCACCCAAAGTGGTTGGAAGCTCATTGCTAATGCACTCAGGTATTGCCCTCTCCTATTGGTAGTGGTACCTAAGTGGGCATCTTTTCCAGTAAACATAGTCACACGTTCACCTCTAAGATAAACCTTGCCAAATAAGGTTTAAGCATGAGATAGAGAACAAGTACCGAATGGTGCCTCATAGTCATCCTTAAGTACATAGTCATCCTCCATAGTCATCCCTTTCAAAAACATCATCCTTAAGCACACCTAGGTCCCCTTCGAATGCCTAATAAATAATACCTAGGTGTGTAGCCTCTCATAACATATAATATTTAAGGACACTAAGTTCATTGCCACAAGCTAAGCAATTAACTGGTAACCCATGACGCCATTCTTTTCTCCGCAAGAGTAAGTTGAAGCCTTTGTCAAGGTGGACTCCCGTAGGCATCTCTATTGATCCCGTAGTACATTGAATCTAAACCCCTCCACTCGGCCAACTTAGGCGAATGAAACTCGACGAACCTTCTTCTATAGCCTCTCTGAGTTTCCTCTCCTCTTTTAATCCTTCAACTCCACTTTATTAAGTCCTTTTCTAATGGAGACCTATATAAAGAGAAGCAAGGGCTAGCTTTGCATTTGATCTATTGATTTGAATCATTGACTTCCTTGTCAAAAAGGTTTGACAAGCTTGGTTTAGGTCCTTTGCTTGAGGGATCTTATCCTCACAAGCTTGTCTGCTTTTAGGGATACACGGTGCAAATAGTCCCTAGGAGAACTTGGTTGCCTCAAGATTTGCTTGCCCATTATTTTATGATGGCTTATGGTCTAAAGAGGCAAACCTAAGCGCTAATGATCGGACGCACTCCATGAACGTGAATCCACCCTAGGCAACCATGGTCCCTCCTGACGAAGCAGTGGTCCATGCAGAACTCTGACGCTATGGATTTGCATGGAATCACTGCCCCTAAGAGTTAGAACTACTCAGCCTAGAAAACGATTTTATCATTGGGGATGCTTAATTTGCTAATAAGGTTTTAGTACACTCTGCTATCCAAAAAACCTCCACTATATGGGTATCTCCTTTAACTTTGTTCTAAAAACAATTGGTCCTAGCTGACTTAGAGGACCCTCACACTCCTCTGTCATGGCTAGCATAGGCTTATTCTTTCATTTAGTTTGGGCTAAATAGGTATGGATCTGTAGTCATATTTGACTCATTTGTATCACAAAAGGGTTAACAATGAGTTCTATGCCCCAATTTGGGCTAAATAGTGTAGCTCCCAGTAATGCTTATCTATACCCCCTACTTTGTTTGAGCGAATGGCATCCTCTTGCTAATTTGAGGGTCGAGAAAGCATGGTCTCATAGTCCTAAATCGAAGGCTATTGAGTTAACCAAAAAAAAAGCACAAAGATGAAGGAAATGAAATACGAGAACAATCTAGAGGAACTTAAGAAGCATTTTCCTTTGCCACTTTAAATGTTTTTAGTTGTGATATTAAGATATAAATGAATGAGCCAATCATAATATAATTCTTGATCTCTCATCCTCGGCTTCCTTAGCCTCCTTTGCTTTTTGTGATTCAAGGTACTCCACTAATTAGTGGATCTCTTCATCCTCCATGTCGATGAAAGGACACTTGTAACCAGACTCTTGATTTAGCACACGTAGTAAGCTGGCTTCAAATCTGCAAATTTCTGAAGAACCACCTTACCCAAAGCTAGGAGACCCAAAAACTCTTACTCATTTGACTGGCCTACTAGCGACACTCTGAACTTTTATTGTACTCTGTGGCTGGCCGTTAGCCATCCCGGCTCGAATGAGAAACATGTGAACCTCCATCTTCTCTGTCGAGGCATTATCAAGATTTTGAGCATCGTCTATGGTCTCTGTGCATTCCTCTTGACAAATCTGATTGATTTGCTCTTCACTAGACTTCTAAACTTCTTTGGCCTTCTTAGCCACCCTTCTCTCCATTTTATCATAGACTTGCTTCTGCATCTCTTCCTTCATACGAGAAATCAGAAGTAGATTCTCATTTTTAGCCTACTTCCCAGCCACTTGATTCTTCTATCGCCTTTGAGCATATCAAGAGCCGCTCCTTATCCAGGTGATTTCAATTCAATCATATAGATATCATCCTGTTGATCAGTCCTTGCCCTCTTTAGTCTCGTGTTATCACAACACCTGTTTAGTTGGGGTATTGAATGTTTGTCATTTAAATCGACCCTACAATCCTAACTATTCACTTGGCAAATAATTCAAAACGGATGGTTGGAAAAGTCAAATGATTGGTCAATAGTTAAGCCAAGCCAAGCCAAGTTCAAACTCACATGGCCAAGCTTCCCACTTAGGTGAGCCTTAATCGTAGTCTTATGACGTCTTCTTAATCGTGGTCTTATGACATCGTTAAGACCAACTAGGTCACCAACAAGTAGTGGATACCTACATAAGAGTATGATTTGCTAGTTATCATGAGACGTCATGCATTTTAAAGTTCAACATGAATATTGAGTCTTGGCCTATCCATAGAAAATCCACACAGTCTACTCACACACATAGAGCGATCAAAGTCATCTATTATTCTTCACTTATGATCCTCACCCAAATCATCTCTCATTTTGAAGATCTAAGATTGCCGTTATGCCTCCAACTGATTCAGGCAATGTAGTGGCCACATGGTGTCATCCCAGTAGAGGTCCAGTCTTTATCCTAACGAACTAGTGGAGAACAAGCCACTACTTCTCCTGGTCACCATGATGCCTCTCCCCCATGTTCATTTAGTGATCTACAGGGAATATCCTTCTTTCTCACTAGCTTGTATTTCTCTTCCTTCTAATGCCAGAATTCATCTCCTCAAAAAAGAGCGCGATCTCCTCCAACAAATTTAATCCAGACCATCATCCTCATCCTCCATTTTCCTCTTTCTTTATGTATACTTTAGAAGCTTTGTACTCGCCCCTAGTGAATCTAATTTTTCTTGGTTTAGTGGATCTTCCTTGGGATTGGCTTGATAGTAGACATAGGAGCATCTCTCCGAACCTCCTTAAATCTATGTTTCATTATTTTGCTCTATGTTGTACTATTTTTTGTTTCTTTCTTCAGTTATCTCTTTGTTATAGGGATGGATGAATGTTGCGACTTAGGTGCTTTCGACTAGGATCTACCTCCTGTTTTGTTGGGATTTTCTCTTCAGCCTCCACATGTCACAAGAATACACTGTATAGATGATTTTTTGTGAGAATTTTTGTCTTCGTTGATTGCAGTAGTGTTATATTTTTGGAATGCTACTGTAGCATTTGAGCTCTAAAAAGTCCAGCTAATTAGGTAAACTAGTAACTTTTAAGTTTTACTATAGAACTTCTTCATGTAAAAGTTCTCTCCCCCAGTTTGAGAATGTTTTGGTTGAAGCTAGGTTTGATGGAAACTCTGAACTGGTTGCTGAGTTGGCGACCACTAATGGTTTTAAAGCTGCTTTCGCAATAAAGGATGGTGCTGAAGGTGCTCGGGGATGGAAGGTTGTTCTTTGACAAACAAACTGTCCATCGTTAAACATTCCTAGGGATTGGTCATTGAATCTACTATTATCCTGAACAACTTATTTGCAAATTCTTTGTGCAGAATAGTGGGCTTCCTTGGTTGCCTCCTAAAAAGACACTTTCTCTTGATTTTGGTGAACTCAGAGATTCGCTTTCTAGTTCACTTGGTGTAAGTTTCTATAAGTCAATGAGTCTAGTTCATTTTTTTTCTGCTTGGAGAATTTTGGCATGTTCATTAATGTGGTGAGACTTAACATAGAAATTATGAGCTTGCCTCTTAAATTAACTTTCTTATTAAAGTCAAGTGTGAAAAGAGATGGGAACTTATTATGTGAATGTTTAATATTTGCATCATAAGGCTATTTCAACAATTTAAGTTTGCAAACTTCTCCTTACTACCAATAAACTTCCTTACTATATGGGTACTTGTAAACTATTTGGTCATGTTAACAGCCGTATTAGTCATGTTCAGGACACATCTGTTAGCGTGCCTGTTACTATTGGTCTTGCAGCTGCCACAGGCCTGGGTTTGTTTGCCTTCACAGAGGTAAATCCCCTTTGTTTTTGCTTGCTGTTGCTATTGAAAGAACAAGAACAGTTTGTTAGGGCAGACATAGAGTTGAGTTCGACTGAGTTGATGACTTTCAAAAAAGACTCTTTTCAATATCTAGACGAGTATGATCTGAGTCGGTTAAAAATTGATTGGTTTTAATCCTAGTTCCAAGTTGATTGGAGCCAAGTTAGATGCCTTTTATTTTTAATGAAAAAATATTGTAGATATTATACATATACTATTAATTGAAGGTGTGTTTATATATGTTTGCATATTTTTAAGTTGTTTCATACACAGTCTGTAACAGTGCTATACATATTAAACACTTTATATAAATATTTTATGCTTAAGTACATATGAATTTACATATATCAAGTCAATTTTAAATGGAATTGATTCCCTTCTGGTTGAGTTGCCTTCAGAGTCAAAATTGAGTCAATTTTTTTTAAATAAAAATTGAGTCAATTTTAGATAGAGCAAATTTGTGGTTTTATCAAGTGATTCTTGAGTTTCAAACCTAATTTAGATCTTTAAACGTTACTATCCATATTCTAGTAAGTTGATCATGTAAAATGTTCAAATACTTTGCTGCAGGTGGAAACTTTACTTCAACTATTGGGTTCTGCTGCTATTTTTCAGCTGATCACCAAGAAACTCTTATTTGCAGAAGTTTGTTTGTTTTTTTTTTTTGTTCTACAAGTTTTTTGAAATCTCCTAAGTTCACTTCAGATGCATTGAGTTTTTCACAATTGGAAATCAAAATTGTATTTTGTGTTGTTAGGACCGCAAGGTGACACTACAGCAAGTTGACGAATTCTTGAATACCAAGGTTGCTCCCAAGGAGCTTGTCGATGAGATAAAGGTACACTTTCTTAAACTTGATAATCAGCCAAGTTTCTATGTAAAATATTTTCCTTTCTCCCAACTTCACTAACAAATAGAATTTTACTACTTATTTAAACTACTTGCTAAAAAGGTAAAAATGCCTTCTTTTGATAGTAAAGTATTCAAATTTGTTAACTAGTTTAATTTGTTTACTTTTAATTCCATTTTTCTTGAAGTCCTTGATTTTAAATAATTTATCAAAATCTGCACAAATTCTCAAAAGAAAATCAGAGAAGAAAGACTTTTTGCATCTATGTCCTAAAACTTCTATCAAAATGGGCATAACGTAGCTCTTATGATTGCTTGATTTGTATTTTTTGATGTAAAACTTGGATGAAGATTTAGAACTTAATGGTTAACTACATTCCAGCACAAAATATCATCTGCTTATCTTCTCTCCAAGAATCAGTTATTTTATAGCACTTTGGTTACTGATTACATAGATATTCTTAGACGATTGGGAAGGCACTGCTGCCATCAGCAAGTAGCTCTCAATTGCGTCTACCAGTTCCGTCAGATGCTATTTCAGAAACTTCTCCGATTATTACTTCTGAACAGAGTCAGAGTTCCGTTGTCAAATCAGAAGCTGAATCCAAAGAAGACGCTGCAACAGAAGCTAATCTGGCAGTCAATTCAGTTCCCAGATCAGAACTCGAAAAAACAGTGTTGATTAGCGGGCCGAGACCTCTTTCACCTTACCCACACGTACTCTTCTATCCTTCTTCTTTATGTTTTTCGTATGGCTGGCAGTAGTGAACCTTGAAATTCATTCGAAACTCAGTTTTCATAAGACATTTTTTGGGTCATGAGGACAACTAGTTATTCCATCCCTTATGCAATAAAACTATAATATTGTCTTGTGAACATGTATAAATATATCTCAAATACGCTCGAAATTTATTCGAGTGAGTTAACCTCAACTTGATTAACAAGCTAAATGTCTGAGAAAGCTAGGCCAAATTTTCTCATACTAGATTTTATGTAAAACTCCGATTTCAAGTTGAAATTAGCTCTCGTTTTTTGTCCAAGTTGAGCATAATTCTTCTCCATTAAATTTGAGTTGATTGAAGCTGGCATAAACTTTGCGGAACGACAGCCGTAGTTTTCCCTCACTTTAGCCTCATTATTCACTAAGTGTTTTTTTTTTGTCTACAGTATCCAGATTTCAAGCCTCCAGCTTCTCCTTCTCCATCAAAACCCTAGAAGCTTGGTGCAACCAGCCAAAAAGGTTCATGGGGAGCTTACATGCTCTTTTTGGCTTGCTGCATGCTACATGAAGAGGAGGACATCGAGCTCATTTTTCTCAAAATATATGAGACGATTTCTTAATAGAGATGCAGAGTTTAAGAGATGTAGGATTTCATTCTTAAGTTTAATAATTTTTCTTTTTCTCTGTTTTTTTTTTGACAATTTATGTAATCTATATTTTGTTTTCATTTCTTCGTTATGTAGATGCTGGAGCTAGTGCATGGCATGATCCTACTCGATGTTGCTTGTATAATTTGTTGATCTATAAACTGTAAGACTGTTGACGTAGGATGCAGGGAATCTCAAGAAATACCGTAAAGCACACAGAGGTTTAAGGTGGTTCAGGGAGAAAATTTCTTACATCCACCGAGCAACTAGCAAAAGGTTTTCACTATGTAAAAGACAGCCGAGAGGGCTAATACAACACTAAAGAGGAAAATAAGTTAGGGGAGAAAGAGAGAGAGGGAAAGAGCTCATCAGTTGGGGTTCTAATACAGTGATGAGAAAATTGCCTATGCTTTGATAGTTGTTCCCCTGCGGGTCTTCTTCTTGAAGTCTGCTCAAGGGTATTTATAGGCGGTGGACAGTATAGCTTGGTCCTGGTTTTCCGAGAGAAGGGGGAGCAAACAAACCCTGAGTCCATGCTGCTCGTCGGCCACTAGAGGGACTAGAGTCAATAAAAGGAGAGCTAGGCTTCTTGATTTTAGCACTGCTCCTAGGGATTCGTGGCGACTAAAGCATGCGGATTCTTGTTTTGTGCGTCTTGGAAAAGTGCTTTGTACGGAGAACGGTGCGGTCGGGTCACGCTGACTGCGACAGGTCCAGCTAAGTAATATCGTCCTCGAGATTGGAAGGGGATGGCCCTGGACAATCGTGGACGATGCTTGGTTGAACCCTCGTGGTCGAAGTTTGACCAAGGTTTGAGACCTGCGAGAAAAGGTAGATAAATAAGTAAATGAACAAGAGCTGAATCCAAGCTCGATGCCACGTGTACGGTTGTGATACAACGCTGTAACCACGTGTCAACATCCCTCGTATTGTCAGGGCGCGAATATTAATATGGGTCCTGGAATGCGAACTGACGCGACGGTGGACGCACTGCCCAAGGCCTGTTGGGATAAAGCTGGGGCGGTGTCCGCCGATCTGCATTCTTCCCCACCAACTTCTGAAAGTTCCTGCAAGGGAAGGAGTGACTTGTTAGAGAGATGGCGCAGAGGAAGAAGTGGACGACTCTGACAGATTTTTCTCTGAAGAAGAAGAGAGCCAGTGATTTCCTTGTCGATGCCTCTCCTTCTGAGAAGAAGAGGGTCTTGGAGCCATCTGAAGGGTCTCGGAATCGGCGGTTGAGAAGCCCGTCGAAGTGCTTTAGAAGGAGGAAGCGAGAGCTTCGGTTGTCGATCTGGAGGCGGAAGTTCTGTCTGCCAAGGTTGCTAGGGTTTTGGTGCGAACTCTGAGGTCGGCACAGGAGCCCGCTGTTGAAAAGGCTACAGAGGTGGTGAATATCTTCGACTCTCCAGTCAAGCCGTTTATGGAGGCTAGAGAGCGGAAGGAGCGGATTTTGGTGGGCGAGACGCTCACAGGGGAGAGACTTGAGCCTGGGAGGATCTTGCTCAAAGATGAAGAGATTGAGCGGCTCCTTCCCAAGTTCGGTGCTCCCCGTGAAGGGAGTGTGAAGAAGACGCTCCTGTTGATCTACGGTCCTACTCCTTTTGGCGAACCAGCCCTTCTCCTTGTCAAGACAAAGAAGCCCCCCTTCCCTCGTCTTCTTTCGGCGGGTCTCCGAAATGAAGAAAAGGACAAGAAGGAGGTGTAGGATCAAGTATGACGTCTAGAGGGGGGGTGAATAGACGTAATTAAAATTTAATTTAATTTACTAAATATAACAGTTAGTGCAAAATACAAGCGGAAGCAAATATAGGTGCAGACAAGAAAAAAAATTACATCCACAAAGAACACACGATATAACGTGGTTCGGCTCAAATTAGAGCCTAATCCACCCAACTCCAATCAGAAAGATATCACTATAATACACTCCTTGGTTTAGGCTGAGAAGCCCATACAAATCTTCCTCTATCCACTCACTAGAGGCCCTCCTCACTTTTAAGTGAGGGCTCACTCACTCACATCCTCTAACCCTTATTTGGAGGCCCTCTTCACACACAAAGTGAAGGCAGAAAAAAAAAACTAAAATATAAAAAGAACATCACTCACTCTTTCTTCTTATAATTGAATATTGAGAGCTAGAAGAAGAATGGATGAAGAGTTTGAGCACTTGAGTCCAAGTTCACCTAGATCGCCTTAAAGCTTGATTAAAACTCAACTTGAATGATTTTACCAACTCTTAGGATGGTGGAGAATGAAGGTGAATGTTAGGAGCAATTAGAGAATTTTATGAGCCAAGAGGAATACACCAACAATCCATATCTCCTTATATAACAAGAGCTCCAACGGCTAGAAAAAGGAGCTGGAAAAGACCCAGCTAGCCGTTGGAGGATAAAAATAGGCCAACGGTCACTTCTAAGGTCGACCTCACGACTGAGGTCGCCTCTAGGTCGACCTGGAAAAATCCTCCAAGATGACCAAAGTTTCTGTTGAGGGTCGCTGCTGAAGGTCGACCTCGGGTCGACCTCAGGTCAACCTAAAAAAATCCCCCAAGATGACTAAAGTTTCTGTTGAGGGTCGCTGCAGAAGGTCGACCTCATTACTGAAAGTCACCCTTCAACTATCCTAAGGCTGCCCTGGAGCTATCACAATTAAAAGGAAACATCTAGAACAATCTCACCACTACTAGGTCACATAATTAGGAGAATTTAAACTTTTAAGATTATCTAGTTAACTTGCAGAGATTTTAAGTGCTCAAACTCATATCCAAGCTATTTTAGCAATCAAGATCAACCTCACAATAATTTTACTCAAATAGAATAAAAAGGACAATAATATAATTTGCTTCACTTAATCTTCAATGCTCAAACCTTTCTCTCCAACTAAATTAGATCTCAATTTTAATATACAATTGAGATGCAATTTTAATAAACCTGAGATTAAGAACACAAAACAATTATGTTAGTACAAATTAACTTAAACATCTTGTTAAACATCAAAATCAAATATTACCACGAGGGAGGAACTAACAATCTCTCTCTTTCTGATGTTTGGCAATTTGTTTAAGTTAAAGAAAAAGATATCATATAAAAGAATAATATTGTAAAAAGAAACTCCTCCTTAATAAAGAAACTCTCCCTCAAAATGGATATTGATTAACATTTCTTTTGAGTGGAATTTAGCTCAATAATTTTCAAAAAAACTTTCGGCAAAATTTCCCCTAGAAAATGGACTTAAAAAAAGCAAAATGAGTAAGATACAATATAAGAAATATACAGAGTAATAATGCTCATAAACAAGATACACTTTCATACATCAAAGATTAAATATTTACATATACATCACTGAGTATGAATATATAAGTCGCAAAGCATCTACACATGAATATATCAAAGGCTAAATATTTTCATATCATTCCAAAAAATTTTATAACTTTAAAAGTTTAAAGAAAATTAATAACTTCTATAACTTAAACGTATATCTTCTCCCCTTTTGCCAATCATCAAAAAGAAAAGAAAGAAAAATAAAATAGCATAAAAAGGAGATCTACTGATAGGGTCAGGTGGTGTTTGCAAGATCTCAAATGGGCTAAAAAAATAAAATGAAACATCCATCACAAAGAAAAATAAGTTCACACAAGATGATATAAAAGAAATAGAATAACAAAATTAAAGTACAAAAGTGTAATATGGTATACAGAAGATAGTATCAATAAGGAATGGAGCAAGTCAATCACTGCTCACCATATGCTCATGATCGTGCGGTGCTCCTGGGGGAAAATAATGGTGCTCTGGCGGGGGAAAGACCTGAAATGGAGGCCATCCAAACTGCTGAGAAAAGTGATCTGTCATCCTCTGCATGCCTGCCAGTCTGGTCTCCATAGTGTGCATGTGATCGCGCACCTCAACTCTGAACTCCCCAAACTGAGACTGAAGCTCATGAATAGCAGTCAGGGTGTCTGAGTGGGAATAAATAGGCTGATGATGATGTGGAGCATGAGAAAGTCCTGGTCTATCTATATCAGTCTCCTCAGCATCAGCCTCAAGCTCGTCTTGAGGTGCACCCTCAGTTCCTTTTCCGTCAGCCTAAGTAAGTGGAGAGACATTTACATTTAATCCAACTTGGATCATATTGCCTCTACCTACTTTGACTGATTTTCTCAACTTTTTGATAGCAACTTTGGAGATATCTATTCCCTGAGATTCTAAATAAGCAGTGATAAAATAATAATATGGCATGAATACTTTATCACTGTGAAGGGGTACATGTCTATTACGAATCCAAGAGAAGATAATAAAACCAAGGTTCAGAAGACGATGGTGAACCATGACATACATCAAAAAAAGGTGGCCAGTGCGAAGTTGAGTGCGGTTCCTAGAGGCTATAGGAATGACGCAGTCAAGAGTAAAATGGTAGAGAGGGATATGCTCAGGTCGAAGGAATTTGCTGAGCATAGTATGGGACCCAAAGTCTAGAGCCTGATGAAAAAAATACATAAATATATCCTCTACAGGATCTGTCACAGTCTCATCAGGAATATAGTCAGGAAAGGAGAAAAAATAGGAGTCAATGTCCTCGATGCCTAAGAAACTATTGAAACCACTGGGAGTGATTTCAATAGTTTTTTTCTGAATATGAGTAGTCATGTGATGAGGTCTGTCAGGGGTAACCTCCAGGTTATGGAAAAAGAGGCTGCAGAGATCAATATTAATATTTGATCTACAAGTGGCGAATTTGCGCCACTTGTAGTGATCAATAAAAGAGCACAAACTGCAATTGCCCTAAAAAAAACTCAAATCAAAATAGTAAACTTTCATCGGCTCATAGAAGTTCCGACGAAAATTTACTTCTTTAATTTTAGAGGAGAACTGATAGCAATCATAATCTTCAGCTTCTCTAGGCTAAGGAATGGATTGAGTGGTATGTTGGGGTTGGTTTGGAATGGGCTGGGGTGGAGGCTGAATCAGTGAAAAATCAGGTAGAGGTGAGGGTGAAGTTGATAGTGAGGCGGGTTCCAAGGTCTGGCTTGAGGATGATGCTCTAAGGCCTCTCTTGAGTCCTTTGAAGACTCTTTTTGGTGATACCATTGTGATAAAATTCTAAGACAAATAAACTAAAAGAGATATCAAGTGAAGAAAGGAAATCAACCTTCAAAGAGACGTGAAAGGTGAATCTCCAAAAGATAGATCTGTACTGCTGCGGGGAGAACAGAAGTGAAAGGGCTCAATGGTCGATGATGATCCAATCAACAGTGTCGAAGCAGTCGTTTGCCGCCAAGCAAAATTGTCGGCGATAGGGTAGTGGCTGCGAGATTTGGAGCGGAAAAAGCGGCCAAAAAACAAGAGAAAGGCAGTGATGAAGCTCACCAACTTCATTGCGGACAGTGTCACAATCTCCGGAGGCGTGGTCGTCGTTTGCAACGCCGGATAGCCTAGGTTCGGCAGCGGTGAGATTTTTCGGGAGTGGCAGGGATTCGACGTGGTTGGCGACAGCGACGGCGACGACGTCGTGCAGGAAAGCAGGAAGGCGAGAGAGCTTGGCGCTCTGTCGGCGGCGAGCTTTTCTGGCGATGATGATGGCGACGACGACGGCGACGGGGAGAGGAAGAATGCGGAGATGATGAGGATGAAGGGAGGGCGACGGGGCTCGAGAAAGGGTTTAAAAACTTAATAATATTATTAAAAAAAAATTTCAGCTCAATTAAGGTCGCCCTGGGGTCGCCCTCGGATCTCCCTGAGGTCGCCCTTGGGTTTCTTGTAACTGCAGTTTGTTAAAAAAAAAGAATTTGAAATTTGAAATTTCATAAAAAAAAAATTGAAATAAAAACAAAAAATTTGAAGATTTGCACGCACATTTATCATCATCCCCTAAGAGTAAAAAAAAAATTTCAGTTCAAAATAAAATTAAATAGAGATTTTGATCCTATAGATTGATTTGCCCTAAAAAAATCTCAATTTTAATCAAGCCATCTAATCCCTTAATTTTTTAAATTTTTTTTATCAAAACGAACATGCTCATGTGATTTTTTGTATCAAAGTTAGTAGGCGCTAAAGATTCTAGGCACTTGGTGTCAAAGCAATTTAGCTATTTGCAGTACTAAATAATAATTGAGTTATATTATATATAATGATAAAAATAATATTAAATTATACTCAACTCAATAATATTATTTAAAAGTATATGAAGCAATCCATGATCAGGCATTGTGTATATAAAGCATGTGTAGGGCTAAACAATTGCTATGGTTTGATATATGTTAGTTTAAGTGATCAAACTAGTATCCTATTTGTGCACATTTCTAATTCTCTTCTTAAATTTGTAAATTCATTTTCCGGGAGAGATTTGGTGAAGATATCAGCTAAATTAGCTTTAGATCCAACATGTTCTAATACTCTATCACCTCTAGCTATATGATCTCTAATGAAGTGATGTTTCACTTTAATGTGCTTAGTTCTAGAGTAATTTATGAGATTTTTGGTTAAGTTTAATGTACTAATATTATCACATAGAATTAACATATTCTTATAGTTCAAGTCATAGTCCTCTAAGGTGTGCATCATCCATAAGAGTTGGGCTACGCAACTACCAGCTGCAACATATTCAGCCTCAGCAGCTGACAGTGCCACATAATTTAGTTCCTACTATACCAACTTACAAGGGAGGAACCAAGAAATTAACAACCTCTGCTAGTACTTTTTCTATCTAATTTACATCCTGCGTAATCTGAGTCCGTATATCCAATCAAATCAAATGTGCTTGTTCTGGCATACAATAAGCCTACATTAAGTGTACCCTTAAGATACCTCAAAATTTGTTTAACGGCAACTAAATGTGACTCTTTTGGATTTGAGTGAAACCTAGCACATAGACAAATAGAAAATATAATATCGGATCTACTAGCAGTCAAATAGAGCAAACTCCCTATCATGCTTCTATATAATTTTTGGTCAATGCACTTACCTCCTTCATTGCTGTTAAGCTTTATATTTGTTGCCATTGGAGTACCTATCTTCTTTGATTTTTCCATGCTAAATTTTTTCACTAGTTCTTTGGCATATTTTTCTTGGGAGATGTAGATACCTTCTTTAGTTTACTTGACTTGTAATCCTAAGAAGAATATAAGCTCACCTACAAGGCTCA
>JAEMOT010003656.1:181214-273804 GCA_019297695.1 Apostasia ramifera
CTTTCATCTGCTTTTGGTGAAAACTTGCCAAAATAATCTTTGGTATTTAGAGAATAAACCTTACATCCAAATATTCTAAAGTAGTGGATCTTAGGTTTCTTTCCATTCCAAAGTTCATATGGAGTTTTCATCAAAAGAGGTCTAAGGTACACTCAATTTTGGACATAACATGCTGTACTAATGGCTTCGGCCCAAAAGTATTTAGGCAACGAATATTCATTAATCATGGCACGTGCTGCCTCTTGAAGAGCTCGATTTTTTCTTTCCACAACCCTATTTTGTTGAGGTGTTCTAGGATTAGAAAATTCATGTAAATATCCATTAGCTTTGCAAAATTTTTAAAAATTAAAGTTGTCAAATTCACCACCGTGATCACTACGAATCTGGTTAACTTTGACATCTTTTTCATTTTTAACTCTTTTACAAGAAATACTGAATCTTTCAAGAGTATCATTTTTATGTCCAAGAAATAGTGTCCAACTAAACATACTATAATCATCAACAATAACTAAAATATACCTACTACCACCAATGGACATTACTCCGTGCGAATCTAATAAATCTAAATGAAGTAATTCAAGAGGTTGAGAAGAATTTACTAACTCTTTGGTCTTATGCGAGTATCTAGTTTGCTTACCTTCTTGGCATGTATCATATAATTTATTCTTTTCATATTTCACTTTAGGAAGTCCATCTACATGATCATATTTTGAGAGCTTAGAGAGAAGCTTCATATTGGAGTGTGTCATTCTCCTATGCCATAACCAAGTTCTTCTTCCTTTGACATCAAACACTTAACAGAGTTGTTAGTAGCAATGAGTAAGTCAATTGTGTACACATTTTCATCTCTACTACCATAATGGTGGAGTCAGACTCAATGTGTTTGATAATGCATTTAGTAGAATGAAATTCTACTAAATAGCCATTATCTTACAATTAGCGTACACTAAGGAGGTTATGTTTCAAACCTTCAACTAATAATACCTTTGATAAAAATAAATTAGGTTCTACAAGAATTGAGTCATAACCTACTATGGATCCTTGACTATTATTACCAAAAGAAATCTTACCTTTATTCTTAAATTTGATGGAAGAGAATTTTGAGGCATCACCGATCATATGATGTGAACAACCACTATCAAGATACCATAGGTTGCCGACGACCTTACTCCTCAAACACACCTATTTATAAACAAAAACTAAAAATTTTGGTACCCAAAAATAATTGGGTCCAATAGAGTTAGGCACTAAATTCTTAAGTACCAATGCCTTTAATCCTTTCTTATGAGCACGTCCTCTAGATAGGTTCAAGGATATGAATGACCCTAAGGATTTTCTAATGAGAGATTTAATTCTGCATCTCATAATCAAAGAGTTGTAAGCCTTCTCCTTATGAGCAAAATCGTATTTAATTCCGACCTTATTGTATATTATTTTTTGGTTTCCAAGCATCATATGTAGATACTTGGACCCCTTAGTGAATACTTCAAGGTCTTTTCTAAGGGTTTCAACTTTAGATTTTAAATCATTATTTTCTTTCTCAAGTTTTTCAACTTGAGAAAAATCACATGATTTCTCATCTAAAGTCACTTGAGAGGTCGCAGAAAATAAAGTATTAATTAAAGATTCTCTCTCAAGTTTAAGAAAACTTAACTCCTTATGGAGCCCTTTAACCTTAGACTTGGATAGCTTTAACTCATCAATTAATTCACAAATAAAATCTTGCATATCATCAAATGAAAAATCACTTACCTCAAGATTTTTTTTTGAATCGCTTTCACCATGTGTTTTTGCCATCAATGTAAAATGTGCTACATGCTTTTTGGTAGCATCGCTGTCAGATGAAGATGAATCCGAGTCATCTCAAGTGGCAGCCAATACCTTCTTTTTCTTCTTGGCTTTATCCTTGCCTTCATGCTCTTTTTGGATATTTGAGCATTCATCTTGAAAGTGACCTGGCTTTTTACAACCAAAGCATATAACATTTTATCTTCAATTCTTATTATGATTATTCCCCTCGTAATCCTTAATATTTCTCCTATTTCTATTCCTACTAGACCCCCAAATTATTTTTTTTATATTATCTTTACTAAACTTCTTTCCTCTCCTCATCATTCTTCTAACCATATGAGCTACAATTCTGGCTTCTGGATCACTATCCTCATCACTATCACTAGAAGAAGATATCTCAACTTAGGCTTTCTTGGAGAGTTTAGGTGAAGGTGATGATAAAAATTTCTTGGATACTTCTTCTTCTGCTACTAGAGCTATGCCTTTCTTCATTTCTTTCTCTCCACCATGCCTAGTTTCATGAAGTTTCATATGGCTAAACAACTCATCAATTTTATATGTGTCAAGATTTTGAGAAACTCCTATAGCATCAACTTTGCCAACCCATAATTGAGTTCTAGAAAAAACTTCCAATACCTTACATGCAACTTCTTTATTTTCTAAAATCTCACCTAGCCCTACAAGCCCATGATAAATCTCTTTGAATCTAGAATGCATTTGGGCTACAGATTCACTTTCTCTCATTTTAAAATTATCAAATTAATTTTTGTAGAGAGCTTTCTTTGCTCTCTTGACTTCAGATGTCCCCTCATGTAATTCAACCAACTTCTCCTATATTTCTTTAGCACTAGTTTGGGGGCCTAATTTATTGACCTTTTCTTTGGTTAAGGCACATTGTAAAGTAATGATACCTCTCGCATTTGCTATATATCTTTTCTTATTATTTTCACTCCAATTTTCCTCATCTAACCCTAATCCATCCTTATCCTTAGGTGGCATATATCCTTTCTTAAAACTAATTATCATATCAAAGTCAATTTGAATGAAGGCAGTCATCCTTATCTTTTAATATGCAAAATCTGATCCATCAAAAAGTGGTGGCCTATGAATAGATTGGCCTTCTGAATTTCTAGAAGCCATACTACTTCTGGGTGGTTAAACCTATGTAGAAGTTCTTGCTCTGATACCAAATGTAGGATCAAGTATGACATTTAGAGGCACTAGTAGAGGAAAGTTGTTTTACGACAGTTAAAAATCGCCTTCAAATATTAACATAACCGCTGCGTATTCAAACGCCGTAATAGCTAACAGGGATTTGACGGCGGTTTGGACCACCGTAAAAGAAAACTTTAAATGGCAGTTGACACATATCAACCGCCGTTATAGTATAACTATAGACGGCGGTTCTTCAAATAGAACCACCGTCTATAGTATACAGTTCTCCAAAGAGAACCGTCGTCTATAATTTTTTTTTTAAATAAATATTTGATATTCAAAAATTTTTTTATCAAAAATTAATACATTCATACACAGCAGTAATATACATTCAAAAGTCATTTCAATCAATGAATTCATAAAGAAAACATCAACATCGATCACATAAAACATAACTTCAATTACATCAACTTTTAATATTACATAGCAAAACAAATATAGATACAAAACAAGAAACAAAATCACATTATTTTGAATTTTAATTCATGGAACAAAACTGCTCCATAAGTTCCATGGCCTCAGATGTACTTATGCTGAATGACTGTAGAAAGAAAAAATATATAAATATTATATTACATGCAAAAGTAGCTTTAAGAAATAAAAATGAATAATTGTAATAAAGGTCATACTACAAAAAGAGAAATGTGGACACTTTATTTTAGGTTTTCAATATATAATAAATCCAATATGTTCAGAAATAATTAACTAAAAGCGTATATCTCGTTCACAAAAATATCATAGATTCTTGGTTCTAAGAATGACTGGAGGATGCATACCGATACGTGAAATATAATTCTTGAGCCATCTGTGAACACAAAACGAATTCCTTACTTGGATGCTACATTGCCATCTACTTGTAGGATCATCATTATTATTAATTAACAAATACATACATATATATATAATAATCAACATTAATATTAGGGTAAAGTACATTCAGGTCTTTAAGGTTATAGTATAATTTCACACCAGTTTATATTTTTAAATTCTTAATATCTGAGTCCCTTATGTAGGTTCACATTCTTAATTAGGTCTTTAAGGTTGTATTAAATGAATCATGCAGGTCCATTAAGACGGTTTCCAACAAAAAAAATACTAAGAAAAAAGTAAAAAATTGATAAGAATTAGGATAAAATTCAGAAAGGTTTACCTAGAGGGACGGACAATTATAAAAAAAGGAGAATTCACAAACATGTATAAAAAATAGAAGAGTGGTGTATGTAGCTGAATCAGGCATACATGATAATGTAATGTGTTAATCATACCAAAATGATATGTGTGCTGGAGCCCAATATGTTCAGCAGATCTGGACATCTGATTCTGCATGCTCAATACAGAATTTATTTTCTGAAGGTTTGATCCTATCATTTAAAAGAAAGCACAATTATATTCAAATTGTACAGATTAACATATATGATAATATAATGTGTTAATCATACCAAAATAATATGCGTACTGGCCAAGTTGGATTTCACTTAATTGACCTAAACTCAAGAGATTTAAATGTAGAATATGCAAGTTTAAAAATAATTGATTTTCTAAAATAGTGGATTAAATAAAATAAATGACATGAAATTTTAAGAAGCATGAAATTAATCTTAATAGTAATATTTATAGTAATTTCCAAATTATAAGTATGAGATTAACATATGGTTTATATGAACTTTTGTATATAAATAAAATCATACCTTCGTAGTTATTTTTTTAAGCTCCACGATGTACACCTGTAAATTAAATTAGTAATTAAGATTTTATAATTATCACATAAATAATCAAGGTAAGAGATTATTTTAAATGTTATACCATTCCATAGTTTTCATTCATCCCATATATATGCTGCCAATGACTCACGAATATCATTGTTAAATTTGTCATTACTAAATTCACTCTTATTTTTCAACAACTACAAAATTAAAATGAGTTAATAACATATAGAATTAAAACTCAAAATAAATATTTTAGACCACATATAGTAGAAGGTATTTCTGATAAGCCCGCAAGTACAATGTGGCGTATATACATGAGTATGTAATATCCACACTTAATATCATCGTTTTATATCGAACACTAATTAGGCACAAAATTAAGTATATTATAATATGATCATTAAAATTCACTCAATTGAAAAATATAATCTAGTTACAATATCTTTACAGTCTTTACTTTAACTATAATTTTTTTCTTTTGAAGACGCGTTATACAAAAATTTATCATCGAACTGTCAAAATTCAAAAAGTGTTTATACACAATAAAGCAATAATCATTTATTAAAAATATAAATAAGAATAGTTACTTACCGATCGATGATATATTTAAGTTGCTGCCGATAAGGCTGACCGATAGGATCCATCCAACATATGCATAATTTATACGGATCCAATACAGCTAACATCCAATGGTCTCTATTAAAAGATTAAATGTTAATTATAAATTTCAATATACTTGAAAAATTAAATTTTAGTTTTTTTAAAAATTTGTTAAAACTTACCCACTATTATAAGGAATAATAACCAATGAATTTTGTCTGGCTTCCATTATTCTATTTCCCAATGCTTTGACACATTGGTTCTTATCATTTATTAAACTTGTAATGCTTTGTGGATCCACAAAGCAATATTTACCTCTCAAATTGCTATCTGCTCTTATTTGATTATATAAACACCTGTATGAATATAACAATATAAAATTAGAATTTTTTATTGAAAAATCTAAATGCATCGACAAAATATGTATATATATATACTTACCTAATGTAAGCACTTATCATCGACTCGCCAATTTTTTCAAATGTGCCAAACTCCAAAGTTTCTTTTTTATCAAATAATAGTTGCTTGTAATACCCATAAACGTCAGCAGGAAAAAGAATATACATTAACACCTTATCAGTCAATGCATGAATTACATGTTCTAACATCTTATTTAAAAATGATAGAAGAATATGATCTTTTTCCTGTATGTAATTAATATATATTAGAATTATAAATTACAAATGTATGTAAATGTATGCCAATGATAATAAATAATATTATTTGCCAGTATTTTTTTGCTTTGACTTGTTGGGAATTTTTCATCATGGCGTGCTTCAGTAGATTTAGATTTTAGTCGCTTTAAAAAAATAAAAAAATTAATAACAAAGAAAATTTTAAAACTATAATATTAATAAAATAAAATATTATACCTGATCATTATTAGAAATAAGCTATGTGGGCCAAGGAATAACATATCCCAATGCTTCACTAATTGTTGTCTTATCATTAATTGAAAAAATAAGACTAGCAGACCCATCAATTACATGATAAATAATTACTGTACATGTTCCATTACCCATTGATAATGTATGTACAAAAGGAGCAGCTGGATTCACCATTCTCCCATGGGCGACCATATTATTAGGAGTAACACAAGCAATCAAGCAATGCATTCCCTATGATATAAATTTATAAAATATAACTAAAATTACAAAATAAATAAATTTTTATTTAGAAATAACATATAAATAATACCGCAACTAATACAGGAGGTCGGCTTGGGTTGTCTCCCATAAAAGAACCTGATACGCTCGCCATCGGACTTGCCTGAATAGATCCATACCCCCTCATTACTATATCTTTTAATAATGTCATATCTTCCTTAAGACGAGAGATATATTGCTACTGCTTAATGTTCTCCTCTCTCAACTGCTGAATATCAGCAGCAGCGGCAGAACTAGACGATCTTCCTCTCCTATTCTCCTTAAAAAAAAGAAGCTATTGTCTGATATTTTCCCCAATTCTAACTCTTCCAAGATGCTCTGGCTCCTCATAAGCCAAAGCAAACAGATCACTCCTACACTTAGGATGAATCGTGCCTTGGGTAGCCTATCTGGCCAACTCATTCTATACAAAAATAAAAAAATTTTAAATATACATATTCAATTATTATAATTTGTATGCAAGCAAAATTTAAATTACTTACAAACCTGGTATTGGTAAGCCATTGACTATCTCAGCAACTGATCTGTGTTTCTCCCAAGTATTGGTAAGTCATTGACTATCTCAATTGTTAATTTTTCAGAATCTTTTATATTGGTGGTCAATTTCAACAATTGAGTGAAGCCTCTTTTTTTTTTCGAGCTTGTAGAGGATGATTGGTCCTCCATTAAGCTGCAATTATATTAGTAACATACGTTGATCAATGGAAAATTACAGAAGAAAAAAAATAATGCGAATGTAATAAAAATTTACTATTTGCTATTATTTGTATTTCTAACAATTCATTTTTCATTTCTTTCCAGATTTATTTACTAACTCAGTATCATCTTCACCTTCGATTACGTAAGTAAAAGCCTCATCATTAACTGGAAAAATGAGACTAGCAGACCCATCAATTACATGATCAACAATGACAGTACATGTTCCATCACCCATTGATAATGCATGTACAACAGGAGCAACTGAATTCACCACTCTCCCATAGGCGACCACATTATTAGGAGTAACATAAGCAATCAAGCAATACATTTTTAATGATATAAATTTATAAGATGTAACTAAAATCACAATATAAATAAAATTTTATTTAGAAATAATATATAAATAATACCTCAACTAATACAGGAAGTGGTTTTGGTTGCCTCCCATAAAAGAATCTGATACGCTCGCCATCGGACTTGCCTAGGTAGATCCATACCCTCTCATTACTATTTCTTTTAACAATGTCATATCTTCCTCGAGGCGAGAGATATGTTGTTGCTGCTTAATGTTCTCCTATCTCAACTGCTGAATATCAGTAGCAGTGACAGAACTAGACAATCTTCCTCTCCTATTCTCCTTAAAAAAATAAGTTATTTTCTTAAATTTTCTCCAATTCTAACTCTTCCAGGATGCTCTGGCTCCTCGTAAGCTAAAGCAAACAGATCACTCCTGCCTTCAGGATGAATCATGCCTTGGGTAGCCTATATGGCCAAATGATCCTATACAAAAATAAAAGAATTTTAAATATCATATTCAATTATTTTAATTTGTATGCGAGCAAAATTCAAATTACTTACAATCCTGTTATTGGTAAGCCATTGACTATCTCATCAACTGATCTGTGTTTCTCTCAAGTATTGGTAAGCCATTGACTATCTCAATTATTAATTTTTCAGTATCTTTTTTATTGGTGGTCAATTTCAACAATTAAGTGAAGCCTCTTTTTTTCTTCGAGCTTGTAGAGGATGATTGGTCCTCCATTAAGCTGCAATTATATTAGTAACATACGTTGATCAATGAAAAATTACAGAAGAAAAAAAAATAATGCGAATGTAATAAAAATTTACTATTTATTATTCTTTGTATTTCTAACAATTTATTTTTCATTTCTTTCCACGTTTATTTACTAACTCAGTATCATCTTCACCTTCGATTACGTAAGTAAAAGCCTCATCATCATCTGGAAAAATGAGACTAGCAGACCCATCAATTACATGATCAACAATGACAGTATATGTTCCATCACTCATTGATAATGTATGTACAATAGGAGCAACTGAATTCACCACTCCCCCATAGGCGACCACATTATTAGGAGTAACATAAGCAATCAAGCAATACATTTTCAATGATATAAATTTATAAGATGCAACTAAAATCACAATATAAATAAAATTTTATTTAGAAATAACATATAAATAATACCTCAACTAATACGGAAGTGGACTTGGGTTGCCTCCCTTAAAAGAACCTGATACGCTTGCCACCGGACTTGCCTGGGTAGATCCATACCCTCTCATTACTATTTCTTTTAACAATGTCATATCTTTCTCGAGGCGAGAGATATGTTGTTGCTGCTGAATGTTCTCCTATCTCAACTGCTGAATATCAGCAGCAACGGCAGAACTAGACAATCTTTCTCTCTTACTCTCCTTAAAAAAATAAGTTATTATCTGAAATTTTCTCCATCTCTAACTCTTCCAGGGTGCTCTGGCTCCTCGTAAGCCAAAGCAAACAGATCACTCCTACCTTCAAGATGAATCATGCTTTGAGTAGCCTATATGGCCAACTGATCCTATACAAAAATAACAGAATTTTAAATATCATATTCAATTATTATAATTTGTATGCGAGCAAAATTCAAATTATTTACAATCCTAGTATTGGTAAGCCATTGACTATCTCATCAACTGATCTGTGTTTCTCCGAGTTATTGGTAAGCCATTAACTATCTCAATAGTTAATTTTTCAGAATCTTTTTTATTGGTGGCCAATTTCAACAATTGAGTGAAGCCTCTTTTTTTCTTCGAGCTTGTAGAGGATGATTGGTCATCCATTAAGCTGCAATTATATTAATAACATATATACGTTGATCAATGAAAAATTACAGAAAAAAAAATAATACAAATGTAATTAAAATTTACTATTTGCTATTCTTTGTATTTCTAGCAATTCATTTTTCATTTCTTTCCAGATTTATTTACAAACTCAGTATCATTTTCACCTTCGATTACGTAAGTAAAAGCCTCATCAGAATTATCATACATAGTCATAGGCAGTTCATTTGTAAATCCGAATAACTCTTCATAAGTAGTATCATTTTCTTCATCTATCATAAATTTTGACTTATGATTGAGAACGATTGACCGCTGTGGATTAGTAAGATCTTCAACATAGAAAACTTATTTAGCTTGATTTGCAAGAATGAAACAATCATCTTTATGACCAATCCGATTAAAATTGACTAATGTAAAGCTCATCTCGTCAATTTTGCTCCCACCATTACTATCTACCCGTAAGCATTTGAATAATGGAATACAAAAACCAATATAATCAAGTTCTCAAATCTCTTCAATAACACCAAAGTAGCACAAATCACCCATATGAAGATTTTTATCTTTTGCACTTGATATTTACATTATTTGAGCAATTAAAGAAACCCCGCTATTCTGAATAACTAGTTTATTATCCTGTTCTTTAGTGAAAAAATGATTTCCATTGATAATATATCCATCGTACTTCACCATACAATGATTTGGTAAAAATACTAAATACTTCAATGACTTAATGTTGTTAGCACTTTTTGTTCAACATAATAATGTAGATATACGACATCCAAACTATTCAATGAACTCTTTGATGTGCTTATTCTAAATCCATACTCTTTAATATATGAATGCACAACTACTGAATTACGTAAAACATACAAATGTGCCTGCCTCAACATGTTAATATCTACAACATGAGACTTCCCTGATGTAATGCCTCTTCCGTACTTGTCAACTGCGGTATGATCAATAGAAACTCCAATTGGGTTAATATTATGTAAGTATTCATTACAAAATTCTACGACCTCTTCAGCGAAATAGTTCTCAATCATGCAAGCTTCTGGCCTGTAACGATTATGAACATATCCTTTGAGTAATTTCATATATCGCTCGAAAGGATACATCCACCGTAAAAAAATAAGTCCACAGAGTTGTACCTCTCTTACTAAATGAACTGTTAAGTGTACCATGATATCAAAAATAAAGGTAGAAAGAACATGTCTAACTCACAAATTATTTCAATAATACAAACTTGAAGTGCATCTAACTTGAGAGGATCTATAGTTTTAGTACATAAAGAGTTGATGAAGAAATATAGCCTCGTTATTGCACTCCGAAGTTTAGCATCCAAACTGCCTCTGATAGCTACAGGTAACAATTGTTGCATTAACACGTAACAACCATGCGATTTTAAATTAATTAATTTCAATTCTCTGAGATTTACGTAACTTTCAGGTTTGAAGAATAACCATCTGTTACCTTTAACTCATACAAAATCTTACAGAATCGCTTCTTCTTCTCTTTCGTCAATGTACAACATGCATGTGGATGACTTGTTCGGCTGCCATAAACCTTAGGAGCAAGCTGCTATCGAATTCCCATACTAATCATATCTAATCGTGCATTTATACTATCTTTACTTTTTTCAATGGCATTTAATAGTTTTCCAATAATACTATCACAAATATTTTTTTCTATATGCATGACATCTAAATTGTGACGCACATGCAAATATTCCCAATACTCAAGGTCAAAAAATATTGATCTTCTTTTCCAATAATTTATTTTTGGAGAATCTTGACCTATGGTGCTCAAAACTTGTATTAACTCTTTCCCATTAAGTGGGCGTGGAGCCTTCTCAAACTCAGCATTACAATCGAAAGTTTTTTTTTTTTTGCGAAACACATAATCTCGAGGCAACCACTTTCTGTGATACATGTAACATAATTTCTTTTCCTGTTTTAAATACTGTGCATTAGTCTCATCACCACAAATAACACATGCATAGTAACCTTTAACACTGCATCCCGCCAAATTACCATAGGCTGGATAGTTATTTACAATCCATATAAGTGCTGCCCTTAATATAAATAGCTCATGTCAGTAAGTATCATATGTCTGCACTCCTTCTTTCCATAATTTTTTAAGATCATCTATAAGTGGAGAAAGATAAACATCAATTTTATTTTCAGGTATAAGATAAACATCTATTTTATTTTCAGATTGCTTCAGTCTAGATATCAACAAAGTCAACATGATAAATTTACTTTTCATGCATAAATTAGGAGGTAAATTTTAAATAACCAAGAAAACAGGCCAATAATTGTGCTGACTATTTTAAACACTGTGCGGATTAAAGCCATCAGTGCACAGCCCAAGTCTTAAATTCTTCGGATCTTCAGTAAAATTTGAAAATCTAATATCGAAAGATTTTCATTATGATGAATCAGCAGAGTGTCGCATCATTCTATCAAATACACATCCTTCACCATCAGCATGCCAAGTAAAATTTTTAGCATATTCTTTATTTTGAAATAGTCTTACAAAGCGCGGTATCACGGGCAAATACCACAAAACATTTTCTGGAATACCATATTTTTTTTAATGCCATCTGCACACAGCTTCCACCTTGATTTTCCACATTCTGGATATTGTTCTAATCCACTATACTCATTTCGATAAAAAATACAATCATTAGGGTATGCATTGATCTTCTCATAATGCATTCCTAATTTACAAAGCATTTTTTTGCTTCATAAGTTGAATTCGGAAGTTGATTGGGAGCTGGTAATATAACTTTTATAAGAATAAGCAACTCTGTAAAGCACTTATTGCTTAAGCCATTTCCTGCCTTTAAGTTAAACAAACGCATTAGTGGAGAAAGTTTAGTAAAACTTTTACAGTTAGAATATAATGGACTCTTAGCCTCTTGAAGCAACTCTTCAAACTGTTCTGGAGCTTCTCATAAATTATTTTTAATATCCCAAACTATATCTTCCATTTTATCTTTCTCGACTGTATTTTCAATGTTAACATTAGCATCTGCACATGTAGATGATGTACTTCACCCAATATTATTCATTTTAGTTCTTACAGGAGGTGGGCCTGGGTTGTCTCCCATAAAAGAACCTGATACGCTCGCCATCGGACTTGCCTGAATAGATCCATACCGTCTTATTACTGTTTCTTTTAACAAAGTCATATCTTCCTCAAGACGAGAGATATATTGCTACTAATGTTCTCTTCTCTCAACTGCTGAATATCAGCAGCAGCTGCAGAACTAGACGATCTTCCTCTCCTATTTTCCTTAAAAAAAATAAGTTATTGTCTGAAATTTTTCCCCAATTCTAACTCTTCCAAGATGCTCTGGTTCCTCATAAGCCAAAGCAAACAGATCACTTCTACATTTAGGATGAATCGTGCCTTGGGTAGCCTATCTGGCCAACTCATTCTATACAAAAATAAAAAAATTTTAAATATACAAATTCAATTATTATAATTTGTATGTGAGCAAAATTTAAATTACTTACAATCCTGGTATTGGTAAGCCATTGACTATCTCAGCAACTGATCTGTGTTTCTCCCAAGTATTGATAAGTCATTGACTATCTATATTGTAAAATTTTCAGAATCTTTTATATTGGTGGTCAATTTCAACAATTGAGTGAAGCATCTTTTTTTTCTTCGAGCTTGTAGAGGATGATTGGTCCTCTATTAAGCTGCAATTATATTAGTAACATACGTTCATCAATGAAAAATTACAGAAGAAAAAAATAATGCGAATGTAATAAAAATTTACTATTTACTATTCTTTGTATTTCTAACAATTTATTTTTCAGTTCTTTCTAGATTTATTTACTAACTAAGTATCATCTTCACATTCGATTACGTAAGTAAAAGCCTCATCATCAACTGGAAAAACGAGACTAGCAGACCCATCAATTACATGATCAACAATGACTGTACATGTTCCATCACCCATTGATAATGCATGTACAACAGAAGCAACCGAATTCACCACTCTCCCATAGGCGATCACATTATTAGGAGTAGCATAAGCAATCAAGCAATGCATTTTCAATGATATAAATTTATAAGATGTAACTAAAATCACAATATAAATAAAATTTTATTTAGAAATAACATATAAATAATACCTCAACTAATATAGGAAGTGGACTTGGGTTGCCTCCCATAAAAGAACCTGATACGCTAGCCATCAGACTTGCTTGGGGAGATCCATACCCTCTCATTACTATTTCTTTTAACAATGTCATAACTTCATCGAGGCGAGAGATATGTTGCTGCTGCTGAATGATCTCCTATCTCAACTGCTGAATATCAGCAGCAGCGGCAGAATTAGACAATCTTCCTCTCCTATTCTCCTTAAAAAAATAAGTTATTATCTGAAATTTTCTCCAACTCTAACTCTTCCAGGATGCTCTGGCTCCTCGTAAGCCAAAGCAAACAGATCACTCCTACCTTCAGGATGAATCATGCCTTGGGTAGCCTATGTGGCCAACTCATCCTATACAAAAATAACAGAATTTTAAATATCATATTCAATTATTATAATTTGTATGCGAGCAAAATTCAAATTACTTACAATCCTGGTATTGGTAAGCCATTGACTATCTCAGCAACTGATCTGTGTTTCTCCCAGCTATTGGTAAGTCATTGACTATCTCAATTGTTAATTTTTCAAAATCTTTTTTATTGGTAGTTAATTTCAACAATTGAGTGAAACCTATTTTTTTCTTCGAGCTTGTAGAGGATGATTGGTCCTCTATTAAGCTGCAATTATATTAGTAACATACGTTCATCAATGAAAAATTACAGAAGAAAAAAATAATATGAATGTAATAAAAATTTACTATTTACTATTATTTGTATTTCTAACAATTCATTTTTCATTTCTTTCCAAATTTATTTACTAACTAAGTATTATCTTCACCTTCGATTACGTAAGTAAAAGCCTCATCATCAACTGGAAAAACGAGACTAGCAGACCCATCAATTACATGATCAACAATATTTGTACATGTTCCATCACCCATTGATAATGCATGTACAACAGGAGTAACTGAATTCACCACTCTCCCATAGGCGAGCATATTATTAGGAGTAACATAAGCAATCAAGCAATGCATTTTCAATGATATAAATTTATAAGATGTTACTAAAATCACAATATAAATAAAATTTTATTTAGAAATTACATATAAATAATACCTCAACTAATATAGGAAGTGGACTTTGGTTGCCTCCCATAAAAGAACCTGATACACTCGCCATCGGACTTGCCTGGGTAGATCTATACCCTCTCATTACTATTTCTTTTAACAATGTCATATCTTCCTCGAGGCGAGAGATATGTTGCTGCTGCTTAATGTTCTTCTATCCCAACTGCTGAATATCAGCAGCAGTGGCAGAACTAGACAACCTACCTCTCCTATTCTCCTTAAAAAAATAAATTATTGTCTTAAATTTTCTCCAATTCTAACTCTTTCAGGATGCTCTGACTCCTCGTAAACTAAAGCAAACAGATCACTCCTGTCTTCAGGATGAATCATGCCTTGGGTAGCCTATATGGCCAACTGATCCTATACAAAAATAAAAGAATTTTAAATATCAAATTCAATTATTTTAATTTGTATGCGAGCAAAATTCAAATTACTTATAATTCTGGTATTGGTAAGCCATTGACTATCTCAATTGTAAATTTTTCAGTATCTTTTATATTGGTGGTAAATTTCAACAATTAAGTGAAGCCTCTTTTTTTTTTCTTCGAGCTGGTAGAGGATGATTGGTCCTCCATTAAGCAGCAATTATATTAGTAATATACGTTGATTAATGAAAAATTACAGAAGAAAAAAAAATAATACGAATATAATAAAAATTTACTATTTGCTATTTTTTGTATTTCTAGCAATTCATTTTTCATTTCTTTCCAGATTTATTTACTAACTCAATATCATCTTCACCTTCGATTACGTAAGTAAAAGCCTCATTTAACTGGAAAAATGAGACTAGCAGACCCATCAATTACATGATCAACAATTACTGTACATGTTCCATCACCCATTAATAATGCATGTACAACAGGAGCAACTGAATTCACCACTCCCCCATAGACGACCACATTATTAGGAGTAACACAAGCAATCAAGCAATGCATTTTCAATGATATAAATTTATAAGATGTAACTAAAATCACAATATAAATAAAATTTTATTTAGAAATAACATATAAATAATACCTCAACTAATACAGAAAGTGGACTTGGGTTGCCTCCCATAAAAGAACCTGATACGCTCGCCATCGGACTTGCCAGAATAGATCCATACCCTCTCATTACTATTTCTTTTAACAATGTCATATCTTCATCAAGACGAGAGATATATTGCTGTTGCTGAATGTTCTCATCTCTAAACTGCTGAATATCAGCAGCAGCGGCAGAATTAGACGATCTTCCTCTCCTATTCTCCTTAAAAAAATAAGTTATTCTCTGAAATTTTCTCCAACTCTAACTCTTCCAGGATGCTCTGGCTCCTCGTAAGCTAAAGCAAACAGATCACTCCTACCTTCAGGTTGAACCATGCCTTGGGTAGCCTATGTGGCCAACTCATCCTATACAAAAATAATAGAATTTTAAATATCATATTCAATTGTTATAATTTGTATGCGAGCAAAATTCAAAGTACTTACAATCCTGGTATTGGTAAGCCATTGACTATCTCAGCAACTGATTTGTGTTTCTCCTAGGTATTGGTAAGTCATTGACTATCTCAATGATTAATTTTTTAAAATCTTTTTTATTGGTGGTCAATTTCAACAATGGAGTGAAGCCTCTTTTTTTTCTTCGAGCTTGTAGAGGATGATTGGTCCTCTATTAAGCTGCAATTATATTAGTAACATACGTTCATCAATGGAAAATTACAGAAGAAAAAAATAATGCGAATGTAATAAAAATTTACTATTTACTATTCTTTGTATTTCTAACAATTCATTTTTCATTTCTTTCTAGATTTATTTACTAACTAAGTATCATCTTCACCTTCGATTACGTAAGTAAAAGCCTCTTCATCAACTGGAAAAACGAGACTAGCAGACCAATCAATTACATGATCAACAATGACTGTACATGTTCCATCACCCATTGATAATGCATGTACAACAGGAGCAACCGAATTCACCACTCTCCCATAGGCGACCACATTATTAGGAGTAACATAAGCAATCAAGCAATGCATTTTCAATGATATAAATTTATAAGATGTAACTAAAATAATAATATAAATAAAATTTTATTTAGAAATAACATATAAATAATACCTCAACTAATACAGGAAGTGGACTTGGGTTGCCTCCCATAAAAGAACCTGATACGCTCGCCATCGGACTTGCCTGGGTAGATCCATACCCTCTCATTACTATTTCTTTTATTAATGTCATATCTTCCTCGAGGCGAGAGATATGTTGCTGCTGCTTAATGTTCTCCTATCCCAACTGCTGAATATCAGCAGCAGTGGCAGAACTAGACAACCTTCCTCTCCTATTCTCCTTAAAAAAATAAGTTATTGTCTTAAATTTTCTCCAATTCTAACTCTTCCAGGATGCTCTGGCTCCTCGTAAGCTAAAGCAAACAGATCACTCCTGCCTTCAGGATGAATCATGCCTTGGATAGACTATATGGCCAACTGATCCTATACAAAAATAAAAGAATTTTAAATATCATATTCAATTATTTTAATTTGTATGCGAGCAAAATTCAAATTATTTACAATCCTGGTATTGGTAAGCCATTGACTATCTCAATTGTAAATTTTTCAGTATCTTTTTTATTGGTGGTCTATTTCAACAATTAAGTGAATCCTCTTTTTTTCTTCGAGCTTGTAGAGGATGGTTGGTCCTCCATTAAGCTGCAATTATATTAGTAATATACGTTGATCAATGAAAAATTACAGAAGAAAAAAAAATAATACGAATATAATAAAAATTTACTATTTGCTATTCTTTGTATTTCTAACAATTTATTTTTCATTTCTTTCCAGGTTTATTTACTAACTCAGTATCATCTTCACCTTCGATTACGTAAGTAAAAGCCTCATCATCATCTGGAAATATAAGACTAGCAGACCCATCAATTACATGATCAACAATGACAGTACATGTTCCATCACTCATTGATAATGCATGTACAATAGGAGCAACTGAATTCACCACTCCCCCATAGGCGACCACATTATTAGGAGTAACATAAGCAATCAAGCAATGCATTTTTAATGATATAAATTTATAAGATGCAACTAAAATCACAATATAAATAAAATTTTATTTAGAAATAACATATAAATAATACCTCAACTAATACGAAAGTGGACTTGGGTTGCCTCCCTTAAAAGAACCTGATACGCTTGCCACCGGACTCCCATTACTATTTCTTTTAACAATGTCATATCTTTCTCGAGGCGAGAGATATGTTGCTGCTGCTGAATGTTCTCCTATCTCAACTGCTGAATATCAGCAGCAGCGGCAGAACTAGACAATCTTTCTCTCTTACTCTCCTTAAAAAAATAAGTTATTATCTGAAATTTTCTCCATCTCTAACTCTTCCAGGGTGCTCTGGCTCCTCGTAAGCCAAAGCAAACAGATCACTCCTACCTTCAGGATGAATCATGCCTTGGGTAGCCTATGTGGCCAACTCATCCTAAACCCTAAACCCTAAACCCTAATGAAAAATTACAGAAAAAAAAATAATGCGAATGTAATAAAAATTTACTATTTACTATTCTTTATATTTCTAACAATTCATATTTCATTTCTTTCCAGATTTATTTACTAACTCAGTATCATCTTCACTTTCGATTACGTAAGTAAAAGCCTCATCAGAATTATCATACATAGTCATAGGCAGTTCATTTGTAAATCCGAATAACTCTTCATAAGTAGTATCATTATCTTCATCTATCATAAATTTTAGCTTATGATTGAAAACGATTGATCGCTGTGGATTAGTAAGATCTTCAACATAGAAAACTTGTTTAGCTTGATTTGCAAGAACGAAACAATCATCTTTATAACCAATTCCATTAAAATTGACTAATGTAAAGCCCATCTCGTCAATTTTGCTCCCACCATTACTATCTACCCGTAAGTATTTGAATAATGAAATACAAAAATCAATAAATCAAGTTCTCATATCTCTTCAATAACACCAAAGTAGTACAAATCACCCATATGAGGATTTTTATCTTTTGCACTTGATATTTACATTTTTTGAGCAATTAAAGAAACACTGCTATTCTGAATAACTCGTTTGTTGTCCTGTTCTTTAGTGAAAAAGCGATTTCCATTGATAAAATATCCATCGAACTTCACCACACAGTGATTTGATAAAAATACTAAATACTTTAATGACTTAATGTTGTTAGCACTTTTTGTTCAACATAATAATGTAGATATACGACAGCCAAATCATTCAATGAACTCTTTGATGTACTTATTCTAAATTCATATCTCATTTCGTGCATTTAAAAGATTTTCACTTCATAATTATTCTTTGTGCTCTTCAATATATGAATCCACAACTACTGAATTACGTAAAATATACAAATGTGCATACCTTAATATGTTAATATCTACAATATTAGACTTCCCTGATATAATGCCTCTTCTGTACTTGTCAACTGCGGTATGATCAATAGGAACTCCAATTGGGTTAATATTATGTAAGTATTCATTACAAAATTCTACGACCTCTTCAGCGACATAGTTCTCAATCATGCAAGCTTCTGGCCTGTAACGATTATGAACATATCCTTTGAGTATTTTCATATATCGCTCGAAAGTATACATCCACCATAAAAAAATAGTTCCACAGAGTAATACCTCTCTTACTAAATGAACTGTTAAGTGTACCATGATATCAAAAAATAAAGGTGGAAAGAACATGTCTAACTCACAAATTATTTCAATAATACAAACTTGAAGTGCATCTAATTTGAGAGGATCTACAGTTTTAGCACATAAAGAGTTGAAGAAGAAATATAGCCTCATTATTGCACTCTGATAACTACAGGTAACAATTGTTGCATTAACACGTGACAATCATGCGATTTCAAATTAATTAATTTCAATTCTCTCAGATTTACGTAACTTTTCAGGTTTGAAGAATAACCATCTGCTACCTTTAACTCATACAAAATCTTACAGAATCGCTTGTTCTCCTCTTTCGTTAATGTATAACATGCATGTGGAAGACTTGTTCGGCTGCCATAGACCTTAGGAGTAAGCTGCTATCGAATTCCCATATTAATCATATCTAATCGTGCATTTATACTATTTTTTCCTTTTTCAATGACATTTAATAGTTTACCAATAATACTATCACAAATATTTTTTTCTATATGCATGACATCTAAATTGTGATGCACATACAAATATTCTCAATACTCAAGGTCAAAAAATATTGATCTTCTTTTCCAACAATTTATTTTTGGAGAATCTTGACCTATGGTGCTCAAAACTTGTATCAACTCTTTCCCATTAAGTGGGCGTGGAACCTTCTCAAACTCAGCATTACCATCGAAAGTTTTCTTTTTTTTGCGAAACACATAATCTCGAGGCAACCACTTTCTGTGATATATGTAACATAATTTTTTTTCCTGTTTTAAATACTGTGCATTAGTCTCATCACCACAAATAACATATGCATAGTAACCTTTAACACTGCATCCTGCCACATTACCATAGACTGGATAGTTATTTACAATCCATATAAGTGCTGCCCTTAATGTAAATAGCTCATGTCGGTAAGTATCATATGTCTGCACTCCTTCTTTTCATAATTTTTTAAGATCATCTATAAGTGGAGAAAGATAAACATCTATTTTATTTTCAGGTTGCTTCAGTCCAGATATCAACAAAGTCAACATGATAAATTTACGTTTCATGCATAAATTAGGAGGTAAATTATAAATAACTAAGAAAACAGGCCAATAATTGTGCTGACTACTTTAAACACTGTGCGGATTAAAGCCATCAGTGCACAGCCCAAGTCTTAAATTCCTCGGATCTTCAGTAAAATTTGGAAATCTAATTTCGAAAGATTTTCATTATGATGAATCAGCAGAGTGTCGCATCATTCTATCAAATATACATCCTTCACCATCAGCATGCCAAGTAAAATTTTTAGCATATTCTTTATTTTGAAATAGTCTTACAAGGCACGGTATTGGGGGCAAATACAACAAAACCTTTTCTGAAATACTATATTTTTTTTTAATGCCATCTGCACACAGCTTTCACCTTGATTTCCCACATTCTGGACATTGTTCTAATCCATTATACTCATTTCGATATAAAATACAATCATTAGGGTATGAATTGATCTTCTCATAATGCATTCCTAATTTACGAAGCATTTTTTTGCTTCATAAGTTGAATTCGGAAGTTGATTGGGAGCTAGTAATATAACTTTTATAAGAATAAGCAACTCTGTAAAGCACTTATTGCTTAAGCCATTTCCTGCCTTTAAGTTAAACAAACGCATTAGTGGAGAAAGTTTAGTAAAACTTTTACAGTTAGAATATAATGGACTCTTAGCCTCTTGAAGCAACTCTTCAAACTGTTCTGGAGCTTCTCATAAATTATTTTTAATATCCCAAACTATATCTTCCATTTTATCTTTCTCGACTGTATTTTCAATGTTAACATTAGCATCTGCACATGTAGATGATGTACTTCACCCAATATTATTCATTTTAGTTCTTATTGTAAGCCCAGAGGGCTCCTGGTAACTCTTCCGGCCAGCGGGCTTTTGCGCCGTCTAGGCGTTTCTTCAGAATATTCAAGATGTTCTTGTTGGCAGCTTCCGCCTGGCCATTGGTGTGAGGGTGCCAAACAGAAGCATACTTGAGGTTGATCTGGTGCTCTCCGCAGAAATCATGGATCCTCTGATTGGCGAATGGAGTGCCATTATCTGTGATAATTGCCATGGGTATGCCATACCTGCAGACGATGTTGGCCCAGAGGAAGTTCTTGACGTTTTGGGCAGTGGGCTGAGTAAGTGGTTTGGCCTCAATCCATTTTGTGAAGTAGTCGACCGCAACTAGTATCCACTTATAGCCCTTCATGGCTGTAGGCATCGGCCCCAAGAAATCCAGCCCCCAAATGGCAAAGGGCCAGGATGAGTTGATGAGTTTGAGATATCCTGCGGGCTGCCTCTGCATGTCGGCGTAGTACTGGCACTGAGGACACTTCTCTACCAATACCTGAGCGTCTTTGTGGATGTTGGGCCAGAAGAAACCTTGGCGTAGGATTCGCATGACGAGGCTCCTACCTCGTGCATGTGTTCCACATTCTCCTCGATGTATTGCTTCCATCACTTTTAAAGCCTCATCTGGTCTCAGACATTTGGTGAGGGGCTTAGCATAGGATCTCCTATAGAGCTCTCCGTCGATGAGGGCGTACTTGGCACAAGCAAGCTTCAGTTTCTGTGCCTCTCGTCTGTTGTCAGGCTGAGTCCCACTCTTCAAGTAATTAAGGATCTCATCCATCCAGCAGGGTGGTTGCTTCTCAGAAGAGACTTCGGTGCACTCGAAACTAGGCCTTTCGAACACCTGAGTCCGATGGAGGTCGGGGTGCCCCTCTTTTGCGAGCCGGTCTGCCACCTGGTTCTCTTCACGGGGTATATGTGTCAGGGAGAAATTCTCGAACAGAGAGATTAAAGACCTGGCCAGCTTCAGATATTTCTTCAGAACCTCGTCCTTCGTTTCAAACGTCTGGTTTACCTGATTGACGACCAGCAGGGAATCACTGAACACCTGTATGCGCTTTATGGCCATGCTAAGCGCGAAGTTTAATCCTGCAATGAGGGCCTCGTACTCCGCCTGGTTGTTTGTCACTTTGAATTGAAGTGTCACCGCCTGATGAAGTGTAGCCCCCATGGGGCTGGTTAAAAGGATCCCCGCCCCCTGGGATTGTGATCCGGACGCGCCATCAACATGAAGCGACCAGAGGTCCGCCAGGGTTTCGGTGGCTGGCGGCTCCGTCGTAGAGAACTCGGCGACGAAGTCGGCTAGGGCCTGAGCCTTGATTGCCGTCCGTGGAACAAATCTGATGTCGTATTCTCCCAATTCGACAGACCACTTGAGTAATCTCCCTGAAACCTCAGGAGTATGCAATATTTTTAGGAGCGGTTGATCCGTGAAGACCTGGATGGTATGGGATTGAAAGTAAGGCCGTAGCTTCCTGGCTGTCATGAGAAGGGCCAGAGCGAGCTTTTCCAGAGTGGAATATCGACTTTCGGTGTCTAGGAGTATGTGACTGGTGTAAAAGATGGGATGTTGAACTTCCTTCTCGTTGTCGAGGAGTACCGCTGAGACTGCAGTGTCGGATACTCCCAAATAAAGAGATAAGATCGAACCTTCCTTTGGCGCTACCAGTACTGGGGCCGAGGTTAAGTACTTCTTCAGTTTAGTAAAGGCAGCTTCGCACTCGCCGTCCCACTGTCCTTTCTTGTTATTACGCAAACATCGAAAGAAAGGGGAACATCGATCGCCGGCCTTTGAGATAAATCTGCCCAGACTGTTGATCCGCCCTGCCAGCTTCTGGATCTCCTTTGCCGTCTTTGGAAAGGGCATGCTTTGAATGGCTAATATTTTATCGGGATTGGCCTCTATCCCTCTGACGGAGACCAAGTATCCCAAGAATTTTCCTGAAGCAGCGCCGAAGGTACATTTAGCAGGGTTGAGCTTGAGATTGTACCTTCGGAGAGTGTCGAGCGTTTCCCGGAGATCACCAAGGTGTTTTGTTAAAGTCTTGCTTTTGACTAAGACGTCGTCTATGTAAGCTTCGAGATTCCTCCCCCTTTGATTTTTAAAGACTGCGTCAATCATGCGTTATAGGTGGCACCGGCATTTTTGAGACCGAAGGGCATGACCTTGTAGCAGTAAGTGCCATAGTCAGTGATAAAAGCTGTTTTCTCTTCATCCTCCTTGGCCATCTAGATTTGGTGATACCCAGAGAAGGCATCCAGAAAACTCATAATCCTGTACCCGACAGTTCGGTCTATCATCGTGTCAATACGAGGGAGGGGGTAAGTGTCTTTAGGACGGGCCTGATTCAGTGACCTGAAATCTACGCACATTCTCCACTTCCCACTGATTTTCTCACCATTACCATATTGGTTAACCATCGGGGGTATTGTACCTCCCTGATGTAGCCAGCCCCTAGCAGCTTTGTGATTTCTTCTTTAATGGCATCCTGTCTTTCCCCGGCCATTGCTCTCTTCTTTTGTGCAACGGGGGCGGCGGTTTGGGACACATTCAAGTGGTGTTCGCAAACGACCCTGTCCATGCCTGTAACATCCTTAGGAGACCATGCGAAGACATCGATATAGTCCGAAAGCAAGGCAGTAACCTCTGCCTGCTGCTTCTCATTCAGAAAATATGAAACATTTACAATTTTAGAAGAGCCTTCACCTCCTAAGGCTACGCTGATGACCCCTTCTCGCGGTGTGACCGGTTGGATTTCCCTGGGATCCATTTGATCGACTACAAGCTGCGTCGCTATCTGAAAGCAGCGGGTAGCCTGTATTGCGTCTCCTCGGATCGTAACAACGCCACTAGAGGTCGGAAACTTCGCGCACAGGTGGGGCGTGAAAATCACCATCCCGAAGGAGTTTAGAGTTGTCCTCCCCAGGATGGCGTTGTAGCCCGATTTAGCTCTGATGACTGCGAAGTTGACCATGCTCATAGTGTAGCCGTTGTCATCACCGAAGGAGACGGGAAGAGTAATGAATCCAAGGGGTTGGACCCTTTCACCGGAGAAACCGAGTAAGGTAGTCCCAGCGTGGAGGAGGTTAGTCTCTTTGAGTCCCATCTGGAGGAAGGCGGACTCAAACAGGATGTCGGCGGCGCTCCCAGAGTCGAGGAGCACCTGCCGGACATCGAAATCGGCGATGCAGGCAACGACCACGATCGGATCGTTATGCAAGTTGCCCTGTTGGGGGAGATCTTCACAGCAGAACGTAAGGGGGATGGATGAGGCATGATGCTCAGAGATGCCGCCAACTTCTGCTCCTTGGCGCTGAGCGGTTGGGTCAATGCTGAAGATAGCATTGATAGTTCTGGTGGCCGGAGGATAAGGGCGCCATTGCTGCCTAGGGCCTACGGGTGGTAGGGCCTTGGCGGGAGTTTCAGTAGTCTCGGGGGCTTTCCCTTTCTGGGCGGCAGTGAAAGTTGGAGCCATCTGCATGAACTCCTCAAGCTTGCCCTGGTGCAGTAGCTTCTCGAGCAAGATTCTGAGGCCTCGACAGCGCTGAAGCATGTGCCCGTAGTTCCCGTGGAACTCGCAGTAGTCGTTGGGATCCACTCCAGGTGGCGGCGCCGGTTTAGGTCCGGTGGGCCTTATCCAGCCCTGCTTGATGGCTGCCGCATAAACCTCGGGGAGTGGCCTAGACAGAAGAATTTTCGGGGGTTGATCTTGCCGGGGCCTTTCCCCTTGTCGATCGCGGGGTCTGGCCACTTGCATCCTCGTAACCGGGGGTTCGACACCCCGATGTTTCCTCTTGTTCCTTTCCCCGGAAACGCCTGTGGGGGAGGATTCAGCATCCTCTAGGAGCATGAACTGACTGGCCCTGGCCACCAGCTCTGGGTAACTCCGAGGCTTGGCCAACTGTAGGGATTTGGACAGGTCCCCTACCTTGAGCCCTCTCCGGAAGTTATGCATGGCCACTGCAGGCTCTACATCTTCGGCTTCCGCAGTAGCGGCGAAGAAGTGGTTGGTGTAATCCCGAAGGTTCTCTCTCTCGCCTTGCTTGATGTTGGCGAGGACCATGTCGGACACGACCATACGGGTCCGCCCTATGAAACGGGCGATCAATTCCCACTTCAGATGCTCATAGGAGGTGATGTGACCCCGGGGCAGCTTGATGAACCAGCTGAATGCTGCCCCCTTCAGTGTGTTGGCCAGGAGATGACACCTAGTGGCCTCGTCCGACCGGCGATATCGGACGGCGGCCTCAAACCCCTGCACATGTTCACGGGGATCTGTTGCGCCTCTATAAACCTCCAACCTGGGTGGCCGGAAGTCCTCTGGGATAGGGGCCAAACGGATGGCATCGAAAAAGGGGGCATTTCCGTCCATTGGCCCGAAGAAGGGATCAGGTCCGTGATGAGGAGCCTGAGCGCCAGGAAAGAGGGGGTCTCTTCCAGCTAGAAATGGAGGAAAAACAGGTGGGAGAAAGGCAGGTTGTGATAGTGGACAAGGTGGAAGGGGGTTTTGATGAATCTCCTTGAAACAAAAAGGGCGTATGGGTGGTCTGGAGGAACCAGAAGATTGGATGGAGAGTGGTGCGGCCTGTGGCGCCGGTGCTAGGACTTCGGCCACCGCGGGGATCGGCAGGAGCGGAGCCGGGGCCGCCGCGGGTGGCGGAATCACCTCTGGGATCACCGCAACCGGCGGAGGAGGAGCAGGGACCGCCGGTACTGGCGGGCGAGGAACAGGGACCGCCGCTACCGGTGGGAGAGGAAGTACTGCACAAACCGGCTGAGTTTGTCTGAGGATGACGGCCTGTTGCGCTGTGAGGCCAGTGACCATGTCAGTGAGGTTTGCAAGCATCCCTTGGAGCTCCGAGACACGGGTGCCTCTGGAAGAGGAGGCAGATCCGGCGCGTCGCCGGGAAGTGGAAGTTGAGGCTCTGTCATCCGGCGCCCGGACAGAGGGCTCTCCTACATGTATACTGCGGGCAGCAGAGTTGGTTTTGCGCGCTCTGGCCACCATCTTTCCCGTCTCAATGAAAGCACCAGAAGATGTTGACGTAGGATGTGGGGATCCCAGGAAACACCGAAGAGAGAGAGAGTTCCGGGAGACGGCGGCGCGCAAAGGAGGTGAGCCTGTTAACGGAGGCTCAAGGAGAAGATTAGTCCAAAGCAACCAGAAAAACACATAGGGATTTAAGGTGGTTCAGGGAAGAAATCCCCTACGTCCACCGGTACGTCAGCGAAGAAGTTTCACTAATAAGAAAAGGGATAGCCCTGAAGGCTGTACAGTGTTCTGGGAAGAGGTGAGGGAGAAGAAGAAGAAGGAGATGAAGAAGAAAGGAGCTCCTCAGTTGGGGTCCTGATACAATGAAAAACTACTCTTTTTCCTTCCTCGGTTCTTCGTCCTCTGTCTGTGTATTTCTTTCTCTATCTGTTCGTCATTTTGTCCCCTCTCTTTTCTCTTTTTTGGAGGACTGTTCAGCGATATTTGTAGGCAGGGATGGTGCAGCTTCACCCAGGTTCTCTGTTTTTCCGGAGAAAAGGTGATGGGCGATCTCCGAGCACCGTTTATCTGTCACCGGAGAGATTTGCCGTTCGTACGGGAAGGTGACATCTTTTAATGCTGGTATAACTTCTAGGAAAGAACGTCTGTACGGCGATCGGCGGGGTTAGGTGAAGTTGATCGTGACAGGCGTTACCTCGTACCCTCGTGCCCGAGGTTACGAAGGTTTGGTCCTGGATCGTCGTGGGCGATGGTTGGCTGAACCCTCGTGCCCGATGTTTGACCTGGGTCAAGAGTCCTGCAAGACCTGAAGTTGAGTCAGCAAATAACTAATCGAGTACGGGCCTGTCAGGCGCCACATGTTCGGCCAGGATGCAGCGTAGGAACCACGTGTTAACACTATGCATGTGTTATTTGTGGTGATGAGACTAATGCACAGTATTTAAAACAGAGAAAGAATATATGTTACATGTATCACAGAAAGTGGTTGCCGCGAGATTATGTGTTTCGCAAAAAAAAAAAACTTTCGATGGTAATGCTGAGTTTGAGAAGGCTTGGAGCCCACTTAATGGGAAAGAGTTGATACAAGTTTTGAGCACCATAGGTCAAGATTCTCCAAAAATAAATTATTGGAAAAGAAGATCAATATTTTTTGACCTTGAGTATTGGGAATATTTGCATGTGCGTCACAATTTAGATGTCATGCATATAGAAAAAAATATTTGTGATAGTATTATTGGTAAACTATTAAATGCCATTGAAAAAAGTAAAGATAGTATAAATGCACGATTAGATATGATTAGTATGGGAATTCGATAGCAGCTTGCTCCTAAGGTCTATGGCAGCCGATCAAGTCTTCCACAAGCATGTTATACATTGACAAAAGAGGAGAACAAGCGATTCTGTAAGGTTTTGTATGAGTTAAAGGTGGCAGATGGTTATTCTTCAAAGATGAAAAGTTACGTAAATCTCAGAGAATTGAAATTAATTAATTTGAAATCACATGATTGTCACATGTTAATGCAAGAATTATTACCTGTAGCTATTAGAGGCAGTTTGGATGCTAAACTTCGGAGTGCAATAACGAGGCTATGTTTCTTCTTCAACTCTTTATGTGCTAAAAGTGTAGATCCTCTCAAGTTAGATGCACTTCAAGTTTGTATTATTGAAATAATTTGTGAGTTAGACATGTTCTTTCGACCTTTATTTTTGATATCATGGTACACTTAACAGTTCATTTAGTAAGAGAGGAACAACTTTGTGGACCTATTTTTTTACGGTGGATGTATCCTTTCGAGCGATATATGAAAATACTCAAAAGATATGTTCATAATCGTTACAGGCCAGAAGCTTGCATGATTGAGAACTATGTCGCTGAAGAGGTCGTAGAATTTTGTAATGAATACTAACATAATATTAACCCAATTGGAGTTCCTATTGATCATACCGCAGTTGACAAGTACGAAAGAGGCATTACATCAGGGAAGTCTCATGTTGTAGATATTAACATGTTAAGGCAGGCACATTTGTATGTTTTATGTAATTCAGTGGTTGTGGATTCATATATTGAAGAGCACGAAGAACAATTACGAAGTGAAAAACTTTTAAATGCATGAAATGAGATATGAATTTAGAATAAGTACATCAAAGAGTTCATTGAATAGTTTGGCTGTCGTATATCTACATTATTATGTTGAACAAAAAGTGCTAACAACATTAAGTCATTAAAGTATTTAGTATTTTTATCAAATCACTGTGTGGTGAAGTTCGATGGATATTTTATCAATGGAAATCGCTTTTTCACTAAAGAACAGGACAACAAATGAGTTATTCAGAATAGCGTGGTTTCTTTATTGCTCAAACAATGCAAATATCAAGTGCAAAAGATAAAAATCCTCATATGGGTGATTTGTGCTACTTTGGTGTTATTGAAGAGATTTGAGAACTTGATTATATTGATTTTTGTATTCCATTATTCAAATACTTACGGGTAGATAGTAATGGTGGGAGCAAAATTGACGAGAAGGGCTTTACATTAGTCAATTTTAATCGGATTGATCATAAAAATGATTGTTTCATTCTTGCAAATCAAGCTAAATAAGTTTTCTATGTTGAAGATCTTACTAATTCACAGTGGTCAATCGTTCTCAATCATAAGCCAAAATTTATGATAGATGAAGATAATGATACTACTTATGAAGAGTTATTCAGATTTACAAATGAACTGCCTATGACTATGTATGATAATTCTGATGAGGCTTTTACTTACGTAATCGAAGGTAAAGATGATACTGAGTTAGTAAATAAATCCGGAAAGAATGAAAAATGAATTATTAGAAATACAAAGAATAGTAAATAGTAAATTTTTATTACATTCACATTATTTTTTTTTTCTGGATTTTTTCATTGATGAACGTATGTTACTAATATAATTGCAGCTTAATGGAGAACCAATCATCCTCTACAAGCTCGAAGAAAAAAAAGAGGTTTCACTCAATTGTTGAAATTGACCACTAATAAAAAAGATTTTGAAAAATTAACAATTGAGATAGTCAATGACTTACCAATACCTGGGAGAAACACAGATCAGTTGCTGAGATAGTCAATGGCTTACCAATACCAGGATTGTAAGTAATTTGAATTTTGCTCGCATATAAATTATAATAATTGAATATGATATTTAAAATTCTGTTATTTTTGTATAGGATGAGTTGGCCACATAGGCTACCCAAGGCATGATTCATCCTGAAGGTAGGAGTGATCTGTTTTCTTTGGCTTACGAGGAGCGAGAGCATCCTGGAAGAGTTAGAGTTGGAGAAAATTTCAGATAATAACTTATTTTTTTAAGGAGAATAGGAGAAGAAGATAGTTTAATTCTGCCACTGCTGCTGATATTCAGCAGTTTAGATAGGAGAACATTCAGCAGCAGCAACATATCTCTCGCCTCGAGGAAGATATGACATTGTTAAAAGAAATAGTAATGAGAGGGTATGGATCTACCCAGGCAAGTCCGATGGCGAGCGTATCAGGTTCTTTTATGGGAGGCAACCCAAGTCCACTTTCTGTATTAGTTGAGGTATTATTTATATATTATTTCTAAATAAAATTTTATTTATATTGTGATTTTAGTTACATCTTATAAATTTATATCATTGAAAATGCATTGCTTGATTGCTTGTGTTACTCCTAATAATGTGGTCGCCTATGGGAGAGTGGTGAATTCAGTTGCTCCTGTTGTACATGCATTATTAATGGGTGATGGAACAAGTACAGTAATTGTTGATCTTGTAATTGATGGGTCTGCTAGTCTCGTTTTTCCAGTTGATGATGAGGCTTTTACTTACGTAATNCTTCACTTAATTGTTGAAATTGACCACCAATAAAAAATATTCTGAAAAATTAACTATTGAGATAGTCAATGGCTTACCAATACCTGGGAGAAACGCAGATCAGTTGATTAGACTAATGCACAGTATTTAAATTAGAGAAAGAATATATGTTACATGTATCACAGAAAGTGGTTGCCGCGAGATTATGTGTTTCGCAAAAAAAAAAAAACTTTCAATGGTAATGCTGAGTTTGAGAAGGCTCCACGCCCACTTAATGGGAAAGAGTTGATACAATTTTTGAGCATCATAGGTCAAGATTCTCCAAAAATAAATTATTGGAAAAGAAGATCAATATTTTTTGACCTTGAGTATTGAGAATATTTGCATGTGCGTCACAATTTAGATGTCATGCATATAGAAAAAAATATTTGTGATAGTATTATTGGTAAACTATTAAATGTTATTGAAAAAAGTAAAAGATAGTATAAATGCACGATTAGATATGATTAGTATGGGAATTCGACAGCAGCTTGCTCCTAAGGTCTATGGCAGCCGAACAAGTCTTCCACATGTATGTTATACATTAAGGAAATAGAAGAAAAAGCGATTCTGTAAGATTTTGTATGAGTTAAAAGTGGCAGATGATTATTCTTCAAACCTGAAAAGTTACGTAAATCTCAGAGAATTGAAATTAATTAATTTGAAATTGCATGATTGTCACGTGTTAATGCAACAATTGTTACCTGTAGTTATCAGAGGCAATTTGGATGCTAAACTTCGGAGTACAATAATGAGGCTATGTTTCTTCTTCAACTCTTTATGTGCTAAAATTTTAGATCCTCTCAAGTTAGATGCACTTCAAGTTTGTATTATTGAAATAATTTGTGAGTTAGACATGTTCTTTCCACCTTTATTTTTTGATATCATGGTACACTTAACAGTTCATTTAGTAAGAGAGGTACAACTTTGTGGACCTATTTTTTTACGGTGGATGTATCCTTTCGAGCGATATATGAAAATACTCAAAAGATATGTTCATAATCGTTACAGGCCAGAAGCTTGCATGATTGAGAACTATGTCGCTGAAGAGGTCGTAGAATTTTGTAATGAATACTTATATAATATTAACCTAATTGGAGTTCCTATTGATCATACCGCAGTTGACAAGTACGGAAGAGGCATTACATCATGGAAGTCTCATGTTGTAGATATTAACATGTTAAGGCAAGCATATTTGTATGTTTTACGTAATTCAGTGGTTGTGGATTCATATATTGAAGAGCACGAAGAACAATTACGAAGTGAAAAACTTTTAAATGCACGAAATGAGATATGAATTTAGAATAAGTACATCAAAGAGTTCATTGAATGGTTTGGCTGTCGTATATCTACATTATTATGTTGAACAAAAAGTGCTAACATTAAGTCATTAAAGTATTTAGTATTTTTATCAAATCACTGTGTGGTGAAGTTCGATGGATATTTTATCAATGGAAATCGCTTTTTCACTAAAGAACAAGCCAACAAACGAGTTATTCCGAATAGCGTGGTTTCTTTATTGCTCAAACAATGCAAATATCAAGTGCAAAAGATAAAAATCCTCATATGGGTGATTTGTGCTACTTTGGTGTTATTGAAGAGATTTGAGAACTTGATTATATTGATTTTTGTATTCCATTATTCAAATACTTACGGGTAGATAGTAATGGTGGGAGCAAAATTGACGAGAAGGGCTTTACATTAGTCAATTTTAATCGGATTGATCATAAAAATGATTGTTTCATTCTTGCAAATCAAGCTAAATAAGTTTTCTATGTTGAAGATCTTACTAATCCACAGTGGTCAATCGTTCTCAATCATAAGCCAAAATTTATGATAGATGAAGATAATGATACTACTTATGAAGAGTTATTCGGATTTACAAATGAACTGCCTATGACTATGTATGATAATTCTGATGAGGCTTTTACTTACGTAATCGAAGGTGAAGATGATACTGAGTTAGTAAATAAATCCGGAAAGAAATGAAAAATGAATTGTTAGAAATACAAAGAATAGTAAATAGTAAATTTTTATTACATTCGCATTATTTTTTTCTGTAATTTTTCATTGATGAACGTATGTTACTAATATAATTGCAGCTTAATGGAGAACCAATCATCCTCTACAAGCTCGAAGAAAAAAAAGAGGCTTCATTCAATTGTTGAAATTGACCACCAATAAAAAAAATTTTGAAAAATTAACAATTGAGATAGTCAATGACTTACCAATACCTGGGAGAAACACAGATCAGTTGCTGAGATAGTCAATGGCTTACCAATACCAGGATTGTAAGTAATTTGAATTTTGCTCGCATACAAATTATAATAATTGAATATGATATTTAAAATTCTGTTATTTTTGTATAGGATGAGTTGGCCACATAGGCTACCCAAGGCATGATTCATCCTGAAGGTAGGAGTGATCTGTTTTCTTTGGCTTACGAGGAGCCAGAGCATCCTGGAAGTGTTAGAGTTGGAGAAAATTTCAAATAATAACTTATTTTTTTAAGGAGAATAGGAGAAAAAGATTGTCTAATTCTGCCACTGCTGCTGATATTCAGCAGTTTAGATAGGAGAACATTCAGCAGCAGCAACATATCTCTCGCCTCGAGGAAGATATGACATTGTTAAAAGAAATAGTAATGAGAGGGTATGGATCTACCCAGGCAAGTCCGATGGCGAGCATATCAAGTTCTTTTTTGGGAGGCAACCCAAGTCCACTTTCTGTATTAGTTGAAGTATTATTTATATGTTATTTCTTAATAAAATTTTATTTATATTGTGATTTTAGTTACATCTTATAAATTTATATTATTGAAAATGCATTGCTTGATTGCTTGTATTACTCCTAATAATGTGGTCGCCTATGGGAGAGTGGTGAATTCAGTTGCTCCTATTGTACATGCATTATTAATGGGTGATGGAACATGTACAGTAATTGTTTATCAAGTAATTGATGGATCTGCTAGTCTCGTTTTTCCAGTTGATGATGAGGCTTTTACTTACGTAATCGAAGGTGAAGATGATATTGAGTTAGTAAATAAATCTGGAAAGAAATGAAAAATGAATTACTAGAAATACAAAGAATAGTAAATAGTAAATTTTTATTACATTCGTATTATTTTTTTTTCTTCTGTAATTTTCCATTGATCAACGTATGTAATTAGTATAATTGCAGCTTAATGGAGGACCAATCATCCTCTACAAGCTCGAAGAAAAAAAGAGGCTTCACTTAATTGTTGAAATTGACCACCAATAAAAAATATTCTGAAAAATTAACTATTGAGATAGTCAATGGCTTACCAATACCTGGGAGAAACGCAGATCAGTTGATTAGACTAATGCACAGTATTTAAAACAGAGAAAGAATATATGTTACATGTATCACAGAAAGTGGTTGCCGCGAGATTATGTGTTTCGCAAAAAAAAAAAACTTTTGATGGTAATGCTGAGTTTGAGAAGGCTCCACGCCCACTTAATGGGAAAGAGTTGATACAATTTTTGAGCATCATAAGTCAAGATTCTCCAAAAATAAATTGTTGGAAAAGAAGATCAATATTTTTTGACCTTGAGTATTNTGATTGTCACGTGTTAATGCAACAATTGTTACCTGTAGTTATCAGAGGCAGTTTGGATGCTAAACTTCGGAGTGCAATAATGAGGCTATGATTCTTCTTCAACTCTTTATGTGCTAAAACTTTAGATCCTCTCAAGTTAGATGCACTTCAAGTTTGTATTATTGAAATAATTTGTGAGTTAGACATGTTCTTTCCACCTTTATTTTTTGATATCATGGTACACTTAACAGTTCATTTAGTAAGAGAGGTACAACTTTGTGGACCTATTTTTTTACGGTGGATGTATCCTTTCGAGCGATATATGAAAATACTCAAAGGATATGTTCATAATCGTTACAGGCCAGAAGCTTGCATGATTGAGAACTATGTCGCTGAAGAGGTCGTAGAATTTTGTAATGAATACTTATATAATATTAACTTAATTGGAGTTCCTATTGATCATACCGCAGTTGACAAGTACGGAAGAGGCATTACATCATGGAAGTCTCATGTTGTAGATATTAACATGTTAAGGCAAGCATATTTGTATGTTTTACGTAATTCAGTAGTTGTGGATTCATATATTGAAGAGCACGAAGAACAATTACGAAGTGAAAAACTTTTAAATGCACGAAATGAGATATGAATTTTGAATAAGTATATCAAAGAGTTCATTGAATGGTTTGGCTGTCGTATATCTATATTATTATATGGAACAGAAAGTGCTAACATCAATAAGTCATTGAAGTATTTAGTATTTCTACAAAATCACTGTATGGTGAAGTACGATGGATAAATTATCAATGGATATTATTTTTTCACTAAAGAAAGAGACAACAAACGAGTTGTTCAGAATAGCGGGGTTTCTTTAATTGCTCAAACAATGCAAATATCAAGTACAAAAGATAAAAATTCTCATATGGGTGATTTGTGCTACTTTAGTGTTATTGAAAAAATATGAGAACTTGATTATATTAGTTTTTGTATTCTATTATTCAAATGCTTATGCGTAAATAGTAATGGTAGGAGCAAAATTGACGAGATGGATTTTACATTAGTCAATTTTAATCGGATTGGTCATAAAGATGATTGTTTCATTCTCGCAAACCAAGTTAACAAGTTTTCTATATTGAAGAGCTTGCTAATTCACAGTGGTCAATCGTCCTCAATCATAAGTAAAAATTTATGATAGATGAAGATAATGATAGTACTTACGAAGAGTTGTTCGGATTTACAAATGAACTGCCTATGTCTATGTATGATAATTCTGATGAGGCTTTTACTTACGTAATCGAAGGTAAAGATGATACTGAGTTAGTAAATAAATCTGGAAAGAAATGAAAAATAAATTGCTAGAAATACAAAGAATATCAAATGGTAAATTTTTATTACATTCGTATTATTTTTTCATCTTCTATAATTTTTCATTGTTCAATTTATGTTACTAATATAATTGCAGCTTAATGGAGGACCAATCATCCTCTACAAGCTCGAAAAAAAAATGAGGCTTGACTCAATTATTGAAATTAACAACAAATAAAAAGGATACTGAAAAATTAATAATTGAGATAGTCAATGACTTACCAATACCTGGGAGAAAGACAGATCAGTTGATGAGTTATTTAGGAGTCGTAGTTCGACATAAAGCCCCTATCTCATGCATTTACTGGCGTGAAGTCTTAGAATCAAATAAACAGTTAATGTGGGAACAAATAACGATAAGGTGTTATCTTTATTTTTTAAAAAAATATTTAAGTTATTAATATTTCTATTATTTTTCTTACAGAATACATTTGATGGAGTGGATGAGCTGCATGATAAATTATTTGTTCATATGGGGAAGATGTGGGGGACGTGAAAATTCTTTATGTACAAGAAATTTATCGAGGAGAAAGATGAAGAAGCTCGATATGTTATTTCTGATGACTATAATATCATCTCCCAACAGATTGAAATTTATTGGTTAACTATCATATCTCTGAAGAATTTCAGGTAAATATTTGTTTTGAAGTCATATTTATTATCTGAAATTAATAATTATAATATATATTAATATCTTATATAGAATAAAAGTCGCACAGCTGTAGAGAGGGCAAAGAGTTAGAAATACCATCATACTACCTCAAGGAAGGGTTATGCAAGCTTGGAGCAGAAAATGGTAGATCAATATACTAATATTTATTTTTTATTTGTATTTACCATAAAATATGATTAATTATATTATTTTATTTTGAAAAATTATTTTGTAGTAAAAAGAAATTGGAACTGAGAATCCTATTCCTAGGTCAGACATATGAAAAGTTGCACACAAAAGAAAGGATGGTCGTTATATCAATGCAACCTCTGAAGAGCATGAGACCAGGATTGTAAGTAATTTGAATTTTGCTCTCATATAAATTAAAATAATTGAATATGTATATTTAAAATTCTTTTATTTTTGTATAGAATGAGTTGGCCAGATAAGCTACCTAAGGCACGATTCGTCCTGAAGGTAGGAGTGATCTATTTGCTTTGACTTACGAGGAGCCAGAGCATCCTGAAAGAGTTAGAATTGGGGAAAAATTTCAGACAATAACTTCTTTTTTTAAGGAGAATAAGAGAGGAAGATCGTCTAGTTCTGCCACTGCTGCTGATATTCAGCAGTTGAGAGAGGAGAACATTAAGCAGTAGCAATATATCTCTCGCCTCGAGGAAAATATGATATTATTAAAAGAAATAGTAATGAGAGGGTATGGATCTACTCAGGCAAGTCCGATGGCGAGCGTATCAGGTTCTTTTATGGGAGGCAACCCAAGTCCACTTCCTGTATGTTATTTCTAAATAAATTTTATTTTTATTGTGATTTTAGTTACATCTTATAAATTTATATCATTGAAAATGCATTGCTTGATTGCTTGTGTTACTCCTAATAATGTGGTCGCCTATGGGAGAGTGCTGAATTCAGTTGCTCCTATTGTACATGCATTATCAATGGGTGATGGAACATGTACAATCATTGTTGATCATGTAATTGATGGGTCTGCTAGTCTCATTTTTCCAGTTAAATGAGGCTTTTACAACAATTGGTGAAGCATTCAGATATATTATTCCTTGGCCCACATGGCTTATTTCTCATGATGATCAGGTATAATATTTTGTTATTTAATGTTATAGTTTTAAAATTTTCTTTGTTATTAATTTTTTTATTTTTTTAAAGCGACTAAAATCTAAATCTACTGAAGCACGCCATGATGAAAAATTCCCAACAAGTCAAAGCAAAAAAATACTGGCAAATAATATTATTTATTATCAGTGGCATACATTTACATACATTTGTAATTTATAATTCTAATATATATTAATTACATACAGGAAAAAGATCATATTCTTCTATCATTTTTAAATAAGATGTTAAAACATGTAATTCATGCATTGACTGATAAGGAGTTAATGTAAATTATTTTTCCTGCTGACGTTTATGGGCATTACAAGCAACTATTATTTGATAAAAAAGAAACTTTGGAGTTTGGCCCATTTGAAAAAATTGGCGAGTCGATGATAAGTGCTTACATTAGGTAAGTATATATATATACACATTTTGTAGATGCATTTAGATTTTTCAATAAAAAATTCTAATTTTATATTGTTATATTCATACAGGTGTTTATATAATCAAATAAGAGCAGATAAGAGGTAAATATTGCTTTGTGGATCCACAAAGTATTGCAGGTTTAATAAATGATAAGAACCAATGTGTCAAAGCATTGGGAAATAGAATAATGGAAGTCAGACAAAATTCATTGGTTATTATTCCTTATAATAGTGGGTAAGTTTTAACAAATTTTTTAAAAATACTAAAATTTAATTTTTCAAGTATATTGAAATTTATAATTAACATTTAATCTTTTAATAGAGACCATTGGATCCGTATAAATTATGCATATATTGGATGGATCCTGTCGGTCAGCCTTATCGGCAGCAACTTAAATATATCGTCGATCGGTAAGTAAATATTCTTATTTATTTTTTTAATAAATGATTATTGCTTTATTGTGTATAAACACTTTCTAAATTTTAACAGTTCGATAATAAATTTTTGTATGACGCGTCTTCAAAAGAAAAGTTTACAGTTAAAGTAAAGACTGTAAAAGTATTATAACTAGATTATATTTTTCAATTGAGTGAATTTTAATAATCATATTATAATATAATCAATTTTGTGCCTAATTAGTGTCCAATACAAGAAGATATTAAGTTTGGATATTACATACTCATGTACATACGTCACATTGTACTTGCGGGCTTATTAGAAATACCTCCTATTGTACGTGGTCTAGAATATTTATTTTGATTTTTAATTCTATATGTTATTAACTAATTTTAATTTTGTAGTTGTTGAAAAATAAGAGCGAATTTAGTAATGACGAATTTGACAATGATATTCGTGAGCCATTGGCAGCATATATATAGGATGAATGAAAACTATGGAATGATATAACATTTAAAATAATCTCTTACCTTGATTATTTATGTGATAATTATAAAATCTTAATTACTAATTTAATTTACAGGAGTACATCGTGGAGCTTAAAAAAATAACTACGAAGGTATGATTTTATTTATATACAAAAGTTCATATAAACCATATGTTAGTCTCATACTTATGATTTGGAAATTACTATAAATATTATTATTAAGACTAATTTCATGCTTCTTAAAATTTTATGTCATTCATTTTATTTAATTCACTATTTTAGAAAAATTAATTATTTCTAAACTTGCATATTCTACATTTAAATCTCTTGAGTTTAGGTCAATTAAGTGAAATCTAACCCGGCCAGCACGCATATTATTTTGGTATGATTAACATATTATATTATCATATATGTTAATCTGTATAATTTGAATATAATTGTGCTTTCTTTTAAATGATAGGATCAGAACTTCAGAAAATAAATTCTGTATTGGGCATGCAGAATCAGATGTTCAGATCTGCTGAACATATTGGGCTCCAGCACACATACCATTTTGATATGATTAACACATTACATTATCATGTATGCCTGATTCAGCTACATACACCACTCTTTCATTTTTTATACATGTTTGCGAATTCTCCTTTTTTTATAATTATCCGTCCCTCTAGGTAAACCTTTCTGAATTTTATTCTAATTCTTATCAATTTTTTTCTTTTTTCTTAATATTTTTTTTGTTGGAAACAGTCTTAATGGACCTGCATGATTCATTTAATACAACCTTAGAGACCTAATTAAGAATGTGAACCTACATAAGGGACTCAGATATTAAAAATTTAAAAATATAAACCGGTGTGAAATTATACAATAACCTTAAAGACCTGAATGTACTTTACCCTAATATTAATGTTGATTATTATATATATATGTATGTATTTGTTAATTAATAATAATGATGATCCTACAGGTAGATGGCAATGTAGCATCCAAGCAAGGAATTCACAGATGGCTCAAGAATTATATTTCACTTATCGGTATGCATCCTCCAGTCATTTTTAGAACTGAGAATCTATGATATTTTTGTGAACGAGATATATGCTTTTAGTTAATTATTTCTGAACATATTGGATTTATTATATATTGAAAACCTAAAATAAAGTGTCTACATTTCTTTTTTTGTAGCATGACCTTTATTATAATTATTCATTTTTATTTCTTAAAGCTACTTTTACATGTAATATGATATTTATATATTTTTTCTTTCTACAGTCATTCAGCATAAGTACATCTGAGGCCATGAAACTTATGGAGCAGTTTTGTTCCATGAATTAAAATTTGAAATAATGTGGTTTTGTTTCTTGTTTTTTATCTACATTTGTTTTGCTATGTAATATTAAAAGTTGATGTAATTGAAGTTATGTTTTATGTGATCGATGTTGATGTTTTCTTTATGACTTCATTGATTGAAATGACTTTTGGATGTATATTACTGCTGTGTATGAATGTATTAATTTTTGATAATTTTTTTTTTAATAATCAAATATTTATTAAAAAAAAAACTATAGACGGCGGTTCTTGAATAGAACCGACGTTTATAGTATAACTATAGAAGGTGGTTCTCCAAAGAGAACCGCCGTTTATAGTTATCATATAGACGACGGTTCTCTTTGGAGAACCGCCGTCTATAGTATTACACTTACGGCGGTTGACATAGGTCAACCGCCGTTTAAAGTTTTCTTTTACGGCGGTTCAAACTGCCGTCAAATCCCTGTTAGCTATTACGGCGTTTGAATACGCGGTGGTTGTGTTAATATTTGAAGGCGGTTTTTAACTGCCATAAAACAACTTTCCTCTACTAGTGCCTACCGCTGATTTCCAACCAAACAGTCCCTTTGAGGGGGCGGTATGCGTATACCGAGCTCAGGTGGAGTACGGTCTGATGCTACCACCGCAATTGGAGTTCAAGGAAATCCTGAACTCGTACCAGATTGTGCCGGCGCAACTTTCCCCTAACGTTGTGACGTATATATACTCCTTCCTGAAGCTGCTGCAGGCCTAGGAGATACCATGGAGCCTGACGCTGTTCAGGAGCTTGTTCAGCTGGATGACGGTGCCAGGGTACGGAGGATGCTTGGCTCTGCGGTCAAAGACGAGGAAGGCAATGTATCTTGGGGCGAGTAGCTCTCATTTGGACTGGAGAGACTACTACTTTTTTGTCGGAGGGGATTTGGGAATCCCCCTGACGCTCGGAGTCTGTCTTCCTGAGTTCCTGACTTGAAGAACCTGGAAAGGCTAAAGGGGCAAAGCGGCTCCTGAAGGACTTCCTCAGGTACGTGAAGAACAACATATCCCTGTACGCCAAGGCATTGGGATATGCTATCTTCAAGGAGGTCACCCCACCTCCTGGCGCGGTTCTGATGAAGAGGGCTAGGAGAGGGAAGCCTCTTGCTGTCCAGCTCAGTAAAAAGATCACTGAGGTGGAGGAGGAAGGGGAGATAGAGGTTCCGAAATCGATTTGTGGCGGAACCGCCGTCGATGTGGTGTCTTCGCTTGAGGATGCCGCGGACGACAAGAAGACTCTGGCCGAACTAATGAAGTATGCCGAAAAGGGAAAGAACATGCAACAGCGGCCAAGCCCAAGATGATCCCTAAGAGTGACAAGGGGATCACCATTAGGGAAGAGAAGGAAAAGAATAAGGTCGAAGGAGGCCAAGAAGAAGAGAGAGCTGACAGGCCCTGCATGGACTTTTCTTCTTAGTGAGATCCCTAAGAAGAAAAGGGGTCTCGCCGAGAGTGCAAGTCCAGAGCCCCCGTCGAAGAAGGGGAAAGGTGCAGAGGAAGAAGGTTTTGTTGCAGAGGGGGGACATGACTAACAGCAAAGCACCGGGCCCTCTTACAGCACCAACTTCACAGGGCTATTCGGAGACGATGGCTCGAGTATTGCGGTAAGGACGAAAGGTGATGAGAGAAAGTTGACATTCATCTCCCGTTACCGTCCGCAAACCAAAGCTGCGTCTACCGAGGGGAAGTAGGTCTGGCCATTAGAAGAGGCCTGGTGTCAAAGGATTTGGAGGAGAAGTTAGAGAGAACCTATACACCAGAGCTCTACGCAGGCTTTGCCAACAGGATGGCCACAGTAAAGATTATTTCTCAAATCCTCCTCCTCGCTGTTTTTGGAGTGTACTAACTCTGGTTTTGTTTGCAGATGCTTGCTCGCTTACCCATGGCTTTGAACAGGGCCTTAAGGACAGAGGAGCAGGTACTGGAACATGATAGCCAGCTTCATTAGCGGGATGAAGAAATCGAAGCCTTGAAGGTCCAGCTTGCAATAAAGTCTTCTCAGCTTGATGCTTCGCAAGAGGAGAAGGCCAAACTGCAGGAGGAGCTTGCAGTTTATAAGTCTGCAATGGGTGCGATGAAAGCTGACAATAAGGCCCTACGAGAGAAGCTGGGCAAGATCGCCGGGGACCAGGAGGCCATCATCGCGGAGAAGTCTGCAGCAGCTGTAGCGGCCTACAAGACTAGCTTACCCTGCAGACAGGAGAGGTTAGATGGGATCAGGTGGGCGTGGGAAGGATTGACTTCCACTTTGATCCAAGGGGGCAAGATCACTGCCACTAATCTTAGAGAAGTGGATCTCTTTCCTTGTATGGCCGTTGATCCTGTTTACAAGGAAGAGGAGTTGGATTTAACTGACGATCTTATCCAACAAGTGTTTGATCTTTTGGATGGGGTCATTGAAGGCTAACTCATCTTCCTTGTAAGATAAGAGTTGTAACCTCAATTTTGTAATTTTGAAAATATAGAAATGAAAAAGTTTTTCTTTTGCATACCTGCCTATTCTGATGTGTATGAAATGAATAGGTACCTTTGTGTGAAGTTTAAGACACTCTGATTGTAACTTCATGATAACATCCTTTATAGTAAGTTTCTTAATAAAGGATTTTGAATCATCTAAAGCATCTTTAGTTTGCACTTTTGAAATTACTTCTTTTGCCCATTGGTTGCTTCTTCATAGACCTGTGCAAGAAGGAAGTAACAATGATAGGAGAGATCCCGCTTAGTAGGAGTTATCTAGGCATAAGTTAAGCTCCACAGTTTTGGGACATGAATGTGGACATTGGTCTGCGGGAATAAGCTCCATGATAGGTTGAGTCTTTATAGAACACTTTGTGAGATCTCTGCACCTTATATATGAAGTAGCACTGGTGACCTCAAAAGGGGATCATTAGACCGAATGTTAAGAGAATTTGAATAGCTTGGAACACCGTATACAGCATTTGAGCATAATAGTAGGTATGACCCAGTTTAGGAGGAGTTATCTGACCCAACACCAAAAGGACGAAGCGCCTGGAAACATCGTAGTCTATGTTTGTACTTTAGGTGTGGGCTGACCTCCGTGGGGGCTTGATTCAGGGATCCATTATACCTCTTTACAACCCTACACAGGAAAGAAGTAATGATTGTAGTGGAGATCCTGCCTAGGAGAAGTTATCTGACCCGATGCCAAAAGGACTTGATCGTCTGAAATATCGTAGAGATGTTTGTACTTGAGGCATGGGCTGACCTTCGTTAGAGCGGTAGATCCTAGTGGGAAGCGAAGACACTCTGCTTAGGAGGGACTTGTATCATGAGTAGATAACAGGGACTGCCCTAAGGTTACGAGCGGGCCTTCGAACCTTCCGCTAGCCAGATGGGCTTATGGAAGGATTCCAGATGTATGTAGGAGACCTCGCCTGTCAGGTGTAACTAGGCTCGGTGACCTCCATATATGAAAGGTGAGTATATCGAGCCATCATATACGAGGCGCATAGGCCTCAGATACGATAGTCGAGAATGAGGTTAGAATCATACCTGTCGCACGACGCTATGAATAAGGGATGAGTCAGTCGTGCTTTTAGATAATATAATGCCTCGATATAAATATTAATGTCGTAAAAATCCCAGAACATAAGATGTCTGCACGGATGAAAGAAACCAAGAATAGGCTATCCCACGAATTTTTATAAAGAATTTTCTGAACAAGTCTCTACAATAAATTCCTGTATTGAGAGAATAAGAATAGGTCGTCGTTCTGGATTAGGCGTAGAATTTTTTCAGATCATCTCTGCTCCAAGTTCTGGGGAGTTGAAAGCCTTTGGAAGTCATGAGATAATACGCGTTAGGTCCTGCAACCTCGCGTACGATGTATGGGCCTTCTCAGTTGGGCTCAAGTTTAGGAACTCCCAAGTTGTTGCCAACAAGATGTCGTTTGAGAACCAAGTCACCTTGAGTGAAACTTCTGGGTTTGACTTGCGGTTGAAATATCGTTCAACCCGACGCTTGTGTTCCAGTCACCTGAGCGCGACCGATTATCTTTTTGGCTCCAAAAGATCCAGATCAACCCATCGTGAATCATCGTTTTCGTTCATCCAAGTCTACAAATCTTCAGGATCGAAGTTGGCTACAACCTCTACCCTGGGGGAGAAATGTTCCAACTCGACTGGTATGACAGCATCCATCCGAAAGGACAGGGAGAAAGGTGATTCTTGGGTGACTTCGGAAGGAGCGATGTTGTAAGCCCAAAGAGCGCCTGATAGTTCATCTGGCCATCGAGTCTTGGCACCATCGAGGTGCTTCTTCAAAATACTCAGGAAGTTCTTGTTAGCAGCTTCTGTCTGTCCATTAGTGTGAGGATGCCAAACAGACGCGTACATGAGGTTGATCTGATGTTTGCCGTAAAAGTCCTGAACTCGCTGATTGGTGAAGGGGTGCCATTATCTGTGATAATCACCATAGGTATGCTGTATCTGCAGATGATGTTCGCCCATAGAAAATTTTCGACGTTCTCAGTAGTAGGCCTACTGAAAGTTCTGGCTTCAATCCACTTTGTGAAGTAGTCGACGACAACCAGAATCCACTTGTAACTCTTGGCAGCAGTAGGTATTGGGCCTAGAAAGTCCAGCCCCCAAACAACAAAGGGCCAAGACGAATTAATGGGTTTGAGATAGCCGGCAGGCTGTCTTTGCATGTCAGCATAGTACTGGCACTGAGAGCTTTTTTCCACGAATGTTTGAGCGTTTTTGCGAATATTGGGCCAAAAGAATCCCTGGCGCAGAATTCGCATGACCAAACTTCGGCCATGAGCATGAGTTCCGCACTCCCCTTTATGAACAGCTTCCATAATTTCTTGAGCTTCCCCAGGCCTCAAGCATTTGGTGAGAGGTCTGGCGTAAGATCTTCTGTAAAGTTCTCCGTTGATGAGGACGTATTTGGCGCACTCCAGCTTCAATTTTTTCGCCTCCTGCCTGTTATCAGGTAGTGTCTCATCTTTCAAGTAACTGAGTATCTTGTCCATCCAGCAGGATAGATGCTCCTCAGAGTGAATTTCTGTGCACTCGAAACTGGGCTTGTCGAGTACCTGAGTTCGACGGAGGTCGGGGAGCCCCCCTTTTGCGAGCCGATCTGCCACTTGATTTTCTTCTCTAGGAATGTGCTCGAGGGAGAATTCTTCCAACTGAGAAATCAAGAAGATATTTTTTCAAAACCTCGTCCTTTCGTTCGCAAGTGCGGTTCACCTGGTTGACGATCAGTTGCGAGTCGCTGAACACTTGTATGCATCTTACGGCCATGTTGAGTGCGAAATTCAGTCCTGCAATAAGGGCTCATATTCTACTTAGTTGTTAGTGGCCCTGAATTGGAGGGTCACTACCTGGTGTAAGGTGGCTCCCATTGGACTGGTTAGAAGAATTCCAACCCCCTGGGACTGCGATCTAAATGTGCCATCGATGTGGAGGGACCAAGGAGTAACCTTGCTCTTAGTCGGTGATGGCTCTGTAGTAGAGAGTTCAGCTACAAAGTCTGCCAGAGCTTGAGCCTTGATTGTTATTCGTGGAACATATTTGATGTCGTACTCACCCAGCTCGATAGACCATTTGAGAAGTCTCCCTGAGATCTCAAGAGTATGCAGTATTTTCAAGAGCGGTTGATCAGTGACAACCTGAATAGTGTGGGATTGGAAGTATAGGTGTAGATTTCTTGCTGCCATCAGGAGGGCCAGAGCGAGCTTTTCCAGTGTGGGGTATCGACTCTCAGCATCTAGGAGTATATGGCTGATGTAGAAAATAGGATGTTGTACCCTCTTATCATTGTCGACGATGACAGCTGAGACTGCGACATCAGATACGCCCAAGTATAAAGACAGGAGAGCCCCTTCCTTTGGTGCCACCAATATCGGCGTTGAGGTAAGATATTTCTTCAATTATGTGAAAGCAGCTTCACATTCATCAGTCCATTGACCCTTTCTGTTGTTGTGCAGGCATCAAAAGAAAGGGGAACAATGGTCTCCGGCCTTCGATATGAATCTCCCAAGGATATTGATTCGCCCTGATAGCTTCTGAATCTCCTTTAACATTCGAGGAGAGGGCATGCTTAGGATCGCTGAGATTTTGTCCGGATTGGCCTCTATCCCTCTGGCTGAGATCAAGTAGCCCAAAAGCTTTTCTGAAACTGCGCCGAACTTGGCGGGGTTGAGTTTGAGGTTAAACCTTCGGAGGGTATCGAATGTCTCCTTGAGGTCGATGAGGTACCTCTCCATGCTCTTACTTTTCACTAGGATGTCATCAACATATGCTTCAAGATTTCTGCCTCTCTGACTTTTGAACACAGCATCGATCATGCGTTAGAAAGTAGTGCCGACATTCTTGAAACCAAAGGGCATGACGTTGTAACAATATGTGCCCAAGTCGGTGATGAAGGCAGTCTTCTTTTTGTCTTCTTCAGCCATCCGGATTTGATGGTACTCGGAGAAAGCATCTAGAAAGCTCATGATCTCGTACCCGAAGGTACGATCCACCATTGCATCGATGCATGGAAGAGGATACGTATCTTTGGGGCGGGCTTGATTTAGTGTGCGGAAGTCTACGCACATCCTCCATTTTCCGTTGGCCTTCTTCACCATGACAACGTTGGTGAGCCACTGAGGGTATTAAACTTCTTTGATGTAGCCTGCTCCAAGCAATTTGTGGACTTCTTCTTTGATAGCACTCTGCCTTTCTCCTGCCATAACCCTCTTCTTCTGCTTTATGGGAGTGGCAATATCGGATATGTTCAGGTGGTGCCCACAAACAGCCCTGTCAACACTTGAAATATCTTCTGGAGACCAAGCAAAGACATCGATGTACTCAGAAAGCAAGGCAGTGATCTCCGCCTGCTGTTTATCATTCATGGAAGAGGATATATTTACAATTTTAGAAGAGTCTCCCCCCCAAGGTTATATTTATCCCCTCTTGTGATACAACTAGTTAGGATTCTCTGGGGTCCAGCTGGTCGACAACGAGCTGCGCAGCAATCTGGAAACATCGGGTAGCCTGCCTGACATCTCCTCTGATGGTGACAACGCCACTGAGGTGGGGAACTTCGCACAGAGGTGTGGTGTGGAAATCACCATCCCGAAGGTATTAAGAGTCGTCCTCCCAAGGATGACGTTGTAGCTTGATTTAGCTCTGATGATGGTGAAGTTTACCATACTCATGGCGAGCCATTGTCATCGCAGAAGGAGACAGGCAAGGAGATGAATCCTAGCAGCTGAACTCTTTTCCCGGAGAAACCTAGCAGAGTGGTTTCCGCACGGAGAAGGTTTGCTTCGTTGAGTCCCATCTGAAGGAAAGTAGACTCGAACAAGATGTCAGCTGCACTCCCAGAGTCGAGGAGTACTCGCCGGACATTGAAATCGGTTCGGGCGACGACCACGATCGGGTCGTTGTGAGGGTTGCCCTGTTGGGGAAGATCTTCTTGGCAGAAAGTTAGTGGGATGGAGGAAGAATACTGGCGCGTGATGCCACTGACCTCAATTTCTCGACGGCGAGCGGTGACAGGTCAACGCTGAAGATGGCATTGATCCTCCTTGCGGTAGAAGGATAAGGGTGCTCTGGCTAACTGGGGCCTAGAGATGGTACAGCTTTAGTAGGAGCCCTGGTATCTTCGGGGGCCTTCCCCTTTTGGGTAGCATTGAAAGTCGGTGTCATCTGCATGAACTCTTCTAACTTGTCCTGATCCACCAGTTTGTTAAGCAGAGCTCTGAGGGCTCGACACCTGTGAAGCCTGTGCCCGTAGTTCCCGTGGAACTCGCAGTAATTGTCAGGGTCCGCTCCGGTAGGAGGTGTCGGTTTGGGTCCGGCAGGTCGAACCCAACCTTGTTTGACGGTCGCCGCATAGACCTCAGGAGCGGCCGAGAAAATAAGTGCCTTTGCTGCTGAATAGGACGCGGCTTCTTGTCGTCTCGACCACGACCTTTGGCCATGGGCATCATCGTGGACAAGGGTATGTCGCCCCCGATGTTTCCTCTTCTTCTCCTTCTTGGCTCCAGAAACACCGGGAGGAGAGGACTCAACATATTCGAGGAGCATGAATTGGCTGGCCCTGGCCACCAGCTCAGAATAGCTCCAAGGTTTGCCAGCTGCAGGGACTTGGACAAATCCCTGACCTTGAGTCCTCTCCGAAAATTGTGCATAACCACGGCAGGGTCGACATCTTTAGCTTTTGCCGCGACCGCGAGGAAACAATTGATGTAGTCCCGAAGGCTTTCCTTCTCGCCTTGCTTAATATTGGTGAGCACCATGTCAGAAACGACCATACAGGTCCGACCGATAAAGCGGGCAATCAGCTCCCGCTTCAGATGCTCGCAGGAAGAAAGGTGACCCCTAGGGAGTTCGATGAACCAACTGAATGTCGCTCCCTTCAGGGTGTTTGCCAAGAGGTGGCACTTGGTGGCCTCATCCGACTGGCGATAACAGACTGCAGTCTCGAACCCCTGTATATGCTCGTGGGGGTCAGTCACTCCTTTGTAAGCTTTGAGCCGGGGCGGTCTGAAGTCTTCTGGGACTGGGGCTAGCCGGATGGGGTCAGCAAAAGGGGCACTGCCGTCCATTAGGCCGAAAAACTGACCCATGATGCAGGGCCTGAACGCCTAGGAAGAAAGGGTCCCTCCCAACGAGGAAAGGAGGAAAAACAGGTGGAAGGAAGGCAGGTAACGGTAGTGGCGCGGTGGAAGAGGGTTTTGGCAAACTTCCTGAGGAAGAGGGCGTCTGGGTGGCTGGGAAGAACTAGACGACTGAATGGAAGGCGTCGCGGCAGGCGGGAGAGGTGGAGCCGTCGCAACCGACGGAAGAGGAGGTGCAAGAGCCGCCGCAACCGGCGGAGCAGGAGGTGCAAGAGCCGCCGCGACCGGCGGGATTACTGCTGCGTAGATTGGGTGGGTTTGCCAGAGAATCATGACCTGTTGGGTTAGGCCAGTGACCAGGTCGGTGAGGTTCGCCAGCATCCCCTGAAGCTCTAAAATGCGGGTACCTCTGGAGGAAGAAGTAGATCCAGCGCAACGCCGAGACGTTGAAGCGGAATGTTCATCACCTGGTGCCCTGACAGATGGTTCTCCGGCGTTTGTGCTGCGGGCATCAAAGTTGGTTCTGCGCGTCCTGGCCACCATCTTCTCAGACTCTTAATGAAAGCACCAAAAGATGTTGATGCAGGATGTAAGGGATCCCAAGAAACACCGAAAAAGAGAGAGAGAGTCCTGAGAGACGACGACGCGCAGAGAGCTAAGCCTATCAGTTAAGGATTAAGAGAGAGTAAGGAGCATCCAGAAAAGCACGCAGAGGTTTAAGGTGGTTCGGGGAGGAAATTTCTTACGTCCATCGAGCGACCAGCAAAAGAATTTCACTATGTAAAAGACAGCCGAGAGGGCTAGTACAACACTAAAGAGGAAAATAAGCTGGGGGAGGAAGAGAGAGAGAGAGAAAGAGCTTGTCAGTTGGGGCTCTAATGCAGTGATGAGAAAATTGCCTATGCTCTGATGGTTGTTCCCCTGCGGGTCTTCTTTTTGAAGCCTGTTCAAGGGTATTTGTAGGCGGTGGACAGTACAGTTTTGTCCTGATTTTCCGGAAGGAGGGGAAGCAAACAAACCCTGAGTCTATGCTGCTTGTCGGCCACTGGAGGGACCAGAGTCAGTAAAAGGAAAGCTAAGCTTCTTGATCTTAGTACTGCTCCGGGAGATCTTTGGCGGCTGAAGCATGCGGATCCTTATTTTGCGCATCTGAAAAAAGTGCTTTGTATGGGGAACGGCGCGGTCGGGCAACGCTGACTGCGACAGGTGCAGCTGAGTAACATCATCCTCGAGATTGGAAGGGGATGGCCCTGAACAATCGTGGACAATGCTTGGTTGAACCCTCGTGGTCGAGGTTTGACCAAGGTTTGAGACCTGCGAGAAAAGGTAGATAAATAAGTAAATGAACAAGAGCTGAATGCCAACTCGACGCCACATGTACGGTTGTGATACAACGCTAGAACCACGTGTCAACAAAGACAATGGACTTTGTTGCTAATTGTTGAAATCATATTTTTACTTGTTTTGAAATTGAGCAAATTTTCTTGTTATCTGAATTCAATTTGTCCCAAATCAAATTTGCGCATGTTATAAAAAAGAAACACAAATCTGTATTTTTTACATGAATTTTCAACAAATTACTCAGGTCAAATTGAAAATTAAGGGTCTAATTCATTTGATTATTCGATGCTGTAAGTTTAATCTATTGGATAATTTAGTAATTAGATCTCTAACCTACGGTCAATTTATTGAGCAATGTATTCACTAATATTAATATTTTAAATCAATATATATATATATATATATATATATATATATATATGTGCATATGTATGAAAATGCAGCAAACATAATATTATTCAGTTGAAGATATGGTTTGATAAAAAAAAAAAAATTCTATAAATATGAAGATTATTCAAACATTGTTTAAATTTTATATGTTTTGCGTCAAACTTCATCTGAAAGACTGAAACTGGTAGGTTTCTTTAGAAATAAACTATCCGGTGCAACATGTTCCTCAGTGCAGGCATTCTGCGTCCAGGCTTCTATAATTTTTCCTCTCATACTCGTGGGTTTCAGCACAAAATAGTAGGACAAGGAGAAGATAGATGAGATACTGCTTTTAATTGGTCTAAGCACCTCAATAATCTGAGTAGATGTCTATGAATTGTATCAATGAGTTTTTTGGTTGATTGCAGATAGATGAGATTGACAGAAGAATACAAAGAGAATACAAGAAGGAGATAAAGGGCACAGTACTTCTCACGTGGAACTCGAAATAGGGAGAGCTTTGGCGGTGGCTTAAATGCGCTTATAGTTATGAAGAATACAAGAGATAAAATGAACCACTAAAAGTAGGCGTTGGATGTACCCTCAAAAAAAAAAAGTAGACATTGGATATATATATATAGTAATGTTATACATCCCCAATAAATGACTCCAAATTTTAAATTCAACTAGGATTCTTATGTGGCAATGGTGCCACTTAAAGAAAAAAGTAACTTTTGTCTATGTAGCACCATTGCCGCATAGGTGTCACATAAAAATCCTAATTGGATTCAAAGTTTGGGGCCACTTATGGGGGGCTACAAAGTATTTTTCTATATATATATATAGAAAAAGAGAGAGAGAGAGAGAGGGTAACGTGCTACTTACTGGAGCCGAAACACTCATTGATAATGTTTTCTGGGGGATACATGGTATAAAGGGGCTGATTGGATTTCTCCATTTACCATTTTAATCACCTGTCTAACGGTAGGCAACTCTAGCTAAGGCCACTAGAATAACCAGTGGATCCTTCCACATATTCGTTGTCTCTCACCATAGTGTTGGGCACAAGGAAGATGCAGAGTCATTATTTGACAATGAAGATTTTCAAACAACATGAAAGGTGGGCTACGAATAGTTGCGGTCTCCGGAAACGGCAGGACCAAACATTGTTCTGTCACAAAATGCCCATCTTTGTGGATGCGTATACGTTGATACATCATTTTAGAGAGATACATGGATAGATGGAGGTTGGTTGTGCAATCTATCAGGTATGCCCAACCAAATGTACTAGTTCAAGTGATTTATATTGCTTGTCGTAAGGATCTATAGCCTATCCCATATGTCAACTACTTGAGCAGAAAGTAGTTTAACTTCCTGATGGTTTCAAGAGGTTGTCAAGGAAGAGAAGCCTATCGAATGAGCTTTACTCGTTTGTTTAGGTGCTCGATGTAACGGTCCGAGAAATAACCATATCATGAAACCGCAATTCAATCATTACCTAACTATCAAACACTCGGAAAAATAATGTTTAGAAAACTAAGAAGCTGATCCACAGTACACAATACAAGAAAAGTGGACAGTAAAGAAACGTTTCATCAGAAGGCAACTAGTAAATCACAGATGATGAATTTCTTACTATGAATCCACAAATTTTTTTAACCAAATGAACAATAGAGATATTATTTTATAGGAGAACTGGTTGATCATTAGACTGGTGATGACCAAAATTTGGCTGTATTTGTGTGCCAAAGATACCACCATTTCAGGACCTTTACAGTTTTGTGATATTTTGAAGAGATCAGAAGGTAGAATTGGAGGAAAATGATGAGGAAGATGATTGGGTTCTTAATTCTAAGCTCTCTCTTCTCCACACAGCTTCAAGGTTCTGGAAACATAGCATGGGCATAACCTGTTTAATTTTTTTTAGAAAAAATAAATGTGTTAGATTCATTAAGTCATAACCTGCAATGGTATCATCCAAAAATTATGATAAGAGTATATTATAAATCAAAGATATAATTGATTCGTCATCCTAACTAGTTTTTTGATATTAATAAGCCTAACATTTTGTTATGCGTTTATATTGTTATTTGCATTGACAATTTTTGCTGATACATTAGTAATGAGAAGTGCAACATTGTGGTTTTTGCCAACCTTAACTCAATTAAGTTTCATAAACAATTAAAGCTCCAATAAATTAAATAAACAAGAAAAAATAAATACATGAGCTTGAACAAAACAATATGATGCTCGGTTCGCCTAAAACCATTTAGATAATGGATGCTATAGAAGACTCAGCGGAATACTATCATGTTAGATGAATTTATGGATACTGTCAAATGCAAACATAATCCCAGATGCAAAAACCAAAGTGGGGAATAAAGAATACCTTCCACCCCTTCCTCAAAGCTATATGTTTCTGGATGGATGACAATCGATAAATAATTTCACTGAATGTTGGTCTTTCGGCAGGATTGTCGCTCCAGCATTGCTCGATTAATCTGAAAAGATCTCATCTATTAATTGTGTAAATTTATCAATCTAAACTGCAGCATGAATTAAAATAGATGACAGATGAATGAGAAAACAGGACCATTTTTCATCCTTGAGAACATGGAAATGCACATATATGACTAACGAAATTACAGGATCTTGCAATTAAGTTAAACTAACTAGAATGACTTAAAACTAAAAAAAGAAATGTCTAACTTAAGAAGGAGAAAAAGTTTGAAGAGAACAAAATTAAATAGAAAGGATCATTGACTAAATTAATTAGATCCTTCAGCCCCTGAAAACAACAACGATTTCTCTTTATGATTCTTAAGGCCAAATAGTCAAATGTTGGACACAAACGTAGCAGGGTGGATGAGAAATCATTCATGCTTTAGCATAAAAGCTCGGGTCATATCTCCAAAGAAAGGATACAAAGACTAATTAGAGAAGGCAACTTACATGTTCTGGATTTCATGTATATTGTATAAAGGGTTAGCAAACTACAACCAATTCTGAGGGAGCCACTAGAGTAATGGAACATTAAATATGATAGATGTGTCTCTTTAAATGATCAGCCAGTTGTAATCCATCACATTAGACCTATGAGGTAGAGAATCAACTTGAGAATAAAATAAAAATGATCTAATCAAATATGACAATGAATATTTTGGTAGCATAAAAAAGGTAGCCAAATGTCTAGACCATTTGCTAAGCTTCTACAGCAGTGCGGTACTGTTGTTTTGTACACCATGCAGGCACTTCAAGACAAAAAAGTGCATATGAAAGAAGAAATCACACATCAATTAATAAATAGATGATCCCATAAGTTATTCCAAAGCCATAATCACCTTGGACTATTCAGCTCTAGGCGTAATCTAGTCGGTCGCCTTGAACTCGTTCGGGAACAAAATTCGGGTGACCTGTCTGTCAGTGAATTAGCCAAAATCTACCATGTGTCAGGATTAGCTGACATGTCAATTTTTTCCCATAACAATTTGCTCTCCCCTAAGGCGTTAGTGTAAGACATTGATGTCTGTTGACTTACTGGTGGACAACTATACCTTGGGGGGAGCATTGCATCCCCTCCTCCAAACCTTGCCTATAAAAAAGGTGGCCCCTTAGTTGAAACTCTCAATGCTCTTCCAGATGATTATAGGAAATCAAGGTACATGAAAAAGTGGAGGTCCCTCCAGGCCTTGGAGAGAGGGCCCACCGCCAACTAGTTCAGCGAGGTCAAACGTCACTGAACAGCGACAGCAGGAGGTCGAAAGGCGGACTCGGGAGGCCAGTCTGACACCTCTGGCTGAAGAGAATCATCGATCCTCCTGTGGCATAGGAGTGACTTTCGCTACTGGCAGCACAGGTTCCTGATGTCAGGGGATCAATTCAGGTCGACTCATCATCCTATAGAGGTGAAGGGGAGGCAAAGGGGAGGCGCCTCTTGAGCTTCAGCACAAGAGGCCGAGGACAATGGCTTCGGTTGTCAATCCGTCAGCCTCAGTCCAATCATTGACCACCCCAAAAGAGCGTCATGGAGATGCGGTAATTCAAGAGTCCATCAAAATGGTTGGGACATTTGAGGAGCCTGTCTAGGCGACATGGCTGAGCGATTGGATGCAGGAGTTGTTCATCAATGTTTGTCGTCTCTACCCAAATGAATCGGGACAATGGGATTCGGTGCTGGAGGCTAAGCTAGCTCAGGCAAAGAAGGCCATTGTGGAGCTCGCCGAAGTCTGTGGACGCTTGGAGGAGTTGGAGGCGGTACTGTATGACACAAAACAACAACGGATGGAAGCGATGAAGCAGGTTGAGGCTATCCGCGACAAGCGAAAAGAAATGGACCAATTCATTGACTCCATTACCGAGGCGATCGCTCGCTGCTCTCCACGCCATTGAGGAAATCTTCAAATAGGGAGAGGTTACACCGCTTTTACTTGTTCCTCAAATGTCATCTCCTCCTTTAACCTTTTAGTATTCTCTTCCAATTCAACAACTGGAAGAGCCTCTTGCAAATTTCTTTGTTCTTCTAGTATTTCAGCCAAAAAGTTATAATTTAATTCTCAATGTAATCCCTCCTACTTGTAACTGAAAGAACTTCATGAATGAAAATTTTCTTAAGTCTCTCAATTCACTTGTCTGTGAATGACTATAGTAGCATAGTACTGCACTGTGTCGAATTGAGGAAACTTTGTGAATCTGCTTCAATGTGCCGGGGAAGATTCGCGGGAGCCCAGGGTTGCGACCTGTCAGCACGTCAGTTGATGTGATTGTTGATGTGACAGGTGCCATAATGGCCTCGGAGCTGGTGCACGACACTTCAGTTTCTGGATAGAAAGGTAGGAAGGCTGAGCGATGAAGAGCCTTCGCTCTCTATATAAGGAGTGGGGTCTACTCTCCTGCAGTCGCTTTCTTTCTCTGAATCCTCTTTCTTCCTCTGCTTTCTCAATTTTCAACAAGATATTGAAGACGAGGGTCCAAGAACAATGGAAGTTGTTCGCCTCTGCCACTAATGAGGGGAGCGAGTTGACGACCGAGTAGTCCAAGGAGATCCTATAGCTCTGGTATCATGAAGGGGAGGAGTTCATCCATACCAAAGGACCGCAGGCTGGGACAATCAAACGAAGAGGTGAAGTCCTCATCATTCATCTTGTGCCGGAGGATCGCCTAAACCGACCTTCCCTAGGTATGCTAGCCGTTTATTAGCATTTTCTTCAGTAGGGAATGTTCTTTCCCCTCCAACAGTTCTTCATCGACACCTACCACCACTTCAGCATGGTGTCGGTTCACTGGTCGCTAAACATAGTAACCCTTCCCTACTGTCTTTCTGAGGTGTTCAAGGATCCTGAGGAGTAGAGTTGGGCGGTGCTCGATGCCTTGATCGTGTGGAAGAAACACACAAGCATGGAAGGTTCTTTACCCTTGGTGGAGCTGAGGGTAATACTATTTTCGAGTTAGGAGATTCCTCCTTCGGCAACTAGAGGAGGAAGTGGAATTCGTCTCCCAGGGGGCTCTTCAACATAATGCCCTCAGGCTTATCCACACCGATTGCTTTACCATGAGGCAGTTGAAGAGTGGTCATGCCTATGACTTCTCGTTGCTGTGGGCGAAGAGAAGTGCAGAGGTGTACCTGGTGAGCTTCGGTGAACAAATCATGAGACTAAAAGATATGCTTTGCCTACCACCTTCTCTTTCCTTTGTTTTTGTCTTGTTTAAGGGTAACTTCAGGTGAAGAACAGAGTACGTGTATACCTTGAAAGAGTTCGCCTTAAGGTGGAACTGCTTCGGCTCCATACTCCTTTGGGCTGGTTGAATGACCCAGGAGGAAGTGAAGAAGATTTTTGTGGAAGAGGCCTTCGAACAAGCCCAATGGGAAGGGTGAACCGCATTCAACGCCCGCTACTTTTGACACCACTGAAGAGGAGCTCTAGGAGCGATTCGACGACTTTTTGGATGGCAAGACCAAGCATTAGAAAGGCTGGACCAACAAGATGCTACAACCACCAAGTGGAGCCAAAGGAGATGACAGCGACACAACGTTTGTTGCCGGGTTGGCGGCTTAGCTCGCTTAGAGAGCGAGAGGCAAAGAAAGTAAGAGGAGAGAGACAATGTATTTTGTATATTTATTATCTTTTTTTTGTAACTTGGCTGAAAAAGGCACAGTTGTAACTTTCTTTGAGTGTTAATGCAATTTTTGTTTCTTGAAATTTTTCTAAGTTTGTGTTCTACTAATAGTATATGTATGTAATTGTGAGTCGAATAAACTTAGGTAATTCCAAGTGAACGACAAGTCAAATGGTTTTCGAGCACAGGTGTAGTAACGCATAGAGAGCATAAAAAAATTTTGAAATTCGACCAATAGGGTATGTAGGATACCACTGGTAGCCGATCAAGCTTTAGGAAATTCATGGCTAAAGCTCATAGAAACTATGAGATCTTGGCTTGCTAGTGGCAAAGCAAGCCTAAAAGTCTCGAGAAAGTTGAGAAAAAGAGAGGACAGAACCTGAAGGAAGGTAGTCGAACCACTTAAGGGCGGCGGCTCTAGAGAGAGTATTACAGAACAATCTACACTTGTATGCGTCCCACGATATCTTGAAGCAGCGAGGAATTAGAGCAACCAAAATCTCGACAAATGGGACTTTGCCTGAGAGTCAAAAGGGACAAATACCTCTAGACGCTCCCACCCCTTAGAATCTGAATTGTGCTCGAGTAGGCTTGTCAACGAATCAGTTTTGGGTTGGGTCCCCGACCCGGATCCAAATCTATATATATCAGATCAGATTACACATCGAATTGGGTCATGGTCGATTCAGATCCTCTAGGGTCTAAAATCAAATCGGGTCGTTACTTGACTATTCGAGTTTGATCTATTTACAATAAAAGTCATTATTTAAAGTATTTTTCATAGTCAAATATAGGATAATGATAAATTTATTGAAAATAAAATAAAAAAATATTATATTTTTATGAATTAATTGAGTATTTTAATATAAAAATTAGTATTTGTAATATATATATATATATATATATATATATGTTGACGTGGGAAACAGGGGGTCCCAGAAGAGTGAAAAATGGAGTCCTGAGAGGCGGCAGCACGCAGTGGGTTAAGCCTGTTGACTGAAGCTTATATGAGAATAATATGCATCCAGAATAGCACGCAAGTGTTTAAGGTAGTTCAGGGAAGAAATCTCCTACGTCCACCGGGCAGTCAGTGAGAGATGATTTCACTAGAAAAAGGAAGAGGGCGGTCGAAAAGACCAATACAATGAGCTAATGGGACAAAGAGAGAGAAAAAGAGAGAGAGAGAGAACTTTCTTTTATCTCAAGCTCTTGTTTACAAAGGTGATAGAAGAGGGATTCTGCTCTTCCAGATGTCTTCCCGATTTGATCTTTCCTGATCCGAGCCCCCCCTGATCCAAGCTCTCCTGATCCGAGTCGGGGCTATTTTCCTTTTTTGCTTGAAGCCTGTTCACAGGTATTTATAGGCGGCAGACGGTGCAGCTCCGCCCGGATTTTCTGGAAGGGAGAGGAATAAACAAAAGCTGAACCCATGTCGTTGTCGGCCGTTGGGGGAGCCAGAAGCAGTAAAAGGAGAGCTAGACTTTTTGATCTTGGTACTGCTTCTAGGGATCTGTGAGGACTGGAGCACGAAGTCTTTGATTTGCGTGTCCGAAAAAAGCATTCCGTACTGGAAATGGCGCGGTCAGACCACGCCTACTGCGACAGATGCAACTGAGGAACATCATCATCGATGTTGCTAGGGGTGATCCTGGATCGTCGTGGACGACGGTTGACCGAACCCCGTGGCCGAGGTTTGATCGAGGTTAGAGACCTGCGAGAATAACAACATTTAAATAAGAAATTAGTGCCACCTGGGAGCCACGTGTATGACTGTGATGGAGTGCTGGAACCATGTGTTAACATCAGCTCCCCGCATTGCCAGGACGAGAAGATTAATGTGGGTCTTAGAATGCGAACCGTCGCGATAGTAGACACGCTGCCCAAGGCCTGTCAGGATAAAGCCGGAGCGGCGCCCTGGCGGTTCGCCTTCTCCATCAACTTCTGAAAATCTTGCAAGGAAAAGAGCAGAGCGTCAAGGAGATGGCGAAGAGTCGAAAATGGGTGATTCTGAAGAGTCTTCCGTTGAGGAAGAAGAGGGCCAACAGTCCGTCAGTCGACGCTTCTCCTCCCGAGAAGAAGAGGGTCTTGGAGCCGTCTGGAGGGTCGCAGGAACCGACGGCTGAGAAGAGTGTCGTAGTGCTCCAGAAAGAAGAAGCGGAGCTACGGTTGTGGATCTAAAGGTGGAGGCTCCATTTGCGAAGGTTGCTAGGGTCTTGGTGCGAACATTGGAGTCTGCGAGGCAACGGAAGTGGTGACGTCTCTGACTCTCCGGTCAAGCTGCCTCTGAAGACTGGAGATCGAAGAGAGCTGAGTGTGGTAGTTCAGACACCTGCGGGGGGAAAATTGAGGCCCATCTGGAGGAAGACGGATTCAAATAAAATATTGGCCGTGCTTCCTGAGTTGAGGAGTACTTGCCGAACGTCGAAGTCGGCGACACGGGCAGCGACCACTATCGGGTCGTTGTGAGGGTTGCCCATGCGGGGGAGATCTTCATGATAGAAAATGAGTGGGATGGAAGAAGAGAGCTGATGAGAGATGCCGTCTACTTCAACCACCTGGCGGTGCGCAGCGGCAGGATCAACGCTGAAGATGGCGTTGATGGTTCTGGCAGCGGGAGGATAGGGTCGCACCGATCGGTTGGGGTCTGGAGGCGGTGAGACCCGGGTCGAAGCTCCCGCGTCTGTTGGAGCCTTGCCCTTCTGCGCGACTTTGAATGTAGGCACCATCAGCATGAACTCCTCAAGTTCGCCCTAGCCCGCCAGCTTGTCTAGCAGGGCTCTTAATGCGCGACATTTGTGAAGCTTGTGCCCGTAGTTCCCATAGAACTCGTAGTAATTCTCCGGATCAACTCCGGCCGGTGGTGCTGGCTTGGGCCCTGCAGGACGAACCCATCCCTGCTTCACGGCCGCCGCGTATATTTCAGTAAGCGATCAGGAGAAGAAATGTTTTTGCTCACGGGTCTGTTGCGACCTCCTTTCATTCCTGCCATGATTCCTTCCTTTATGAATCATCGTGGACGATGGTTCGTTACCCCGATGTTTCCTCTTCTTCTCTTTCTTGGCTCCAGAAACGTCGGGCGGAGAGGCTTCAGCATCTTCCAACAATACAAACTGACTGGCCCTGGCAACCAGCTCCGGGTAGTTTCGAGGTTTAGCCAGTTGGAGGGATTTGGACAAGTCGTCGCTCTTGAGACCCCTCCGATAGTTGTGCATAGCCACGACAGGGTCTACATCTTTTGTTTCTGCTGCCGCGGCGAAGAAGCGGTTGGTGTAGTCTCGCAAACTTTCCTTCTCGCCTTCTTTGATATTTGCAAACACCATGTCAGAAACGACCATCCGCGTCTGGCCAATGAAGCGGGCGATCAGCTCCCACTTCAGGTGTTCGTAGGAACAGATGTGACCCTGGGCAACTTTACGAACCAACTGAAAGCCGCTCCAGAGTATTGGCCAAGAGGTGACACTTGGTGGCTTCGTCGGGCTGACGATAGTGGACAGCGGCCTCGAATCCCTGAATATGCTCACGGGGATCGGTAGCACCCCTGTAGGACTCAAGTCGGGGTGGCCTGAAGTCTTCCGGGACTGGCGCTTGCGGATGGCATCAGAGAAAGGAGCGTTGCTATCCAGCGGGCCAAAGAAAGGGTCAGGTCCATATGGGAGGGCCTGAGCTCCGGTAAAGGGTAGATCGTGCCCGGTGAGGAAAGGAGGGAAAGCTGGAGGGAAAAAGGTAGGTTGTAGTAGTGGACATGGTGGACGAGGATTTTGAGGGACCTTTTGAGCGGAAATAGGGTGTCTGGGCGGCCGAGAAGAGCCAGACAATTGAACAGAAGGCGCTGCGACAGGTGGGAAAGGGGCTGGAGCCGCCGCAACCGGCGGGAGGAGTGTAGGCGGCAGGACGGCGGCGCAAACTGGTTGAGTTTGTCTGAGGATCACAGCTTGTTGTGTTGTAAGGCGAGTAACCAAATCGGTGAGGTTCGCGAGCATCCCTTGCAACTCCGTAATACGGGTATCTCTGGAGGAAGAAGTAGATCCGGCGTGACGCCGAGACGTTGAAGCGGAAGCCTCGTCACCTGGCGCCCTGACAGATGGTTCTCCTGCGTGTGTGCTGCGGGCTGCAGAGTTGGTTCTGCGTGTTCTAGCCACCATCTTCTCAGGGTCTCAATGAAAGCACCAGAAAATATTGACGTGTGAAATAGGGGGTCCCAGAAGAGAGAAAAATGAAGAGTCCTAAGAGACGGCAGCACGCAGTGGGTTGTTGACTGAAGCTTATATGAGAATAATATGCATCCAGAATAGCACGCAGGTGTTTAAGGTGGTTCAGGGAAGAAATCCCCTGCGTCCACCGGGCGGTCAGTGAGAGATGATTTCACTAGAAAAAGGAAGAGGGCGGTCGAAAAGACCAATACAATGAGCTAATGGGAGAAAGAGAGAGAGAAAGAGAGAGAGAGAGCTTTCTTTTATCTCAAGCTCTTGTTTACAAAGGTGATAGAAGAAGGATTCTGCTCTTCCAGATGTCTTCCCGATCCGAGCTCTCCTGATCCGAGCTGGGGCTCTTTTCCTTTTTTCTTGAAGCTTGTTCACGGGTATTTATAGGCGGCAGACGGTGCAGCTCCGTCCGGATTTTCTGGAAGGGAGAGGAATAAACAAACGCTGAACTCATGCCATTGTCGGCTGTTGGGGGAGCCAGAAGCAGCAAAAGGAGAGCTAGACTTTTTGATCTTGGTACTGCTTCTAGGGATTTGTGAGGACTGGAGCACGGAGTCTTTGATTTGCGTGTCCAAAAAAACATTCCGTACTGAAAACGGCGCGGTCAAACAACGCCGACTGCGACAGGTGCAGCTGAGGAACATCGTCATCGATGTTGCTAGGGGTGATCCTGGATCATCGTGGACGATGGTTGACCGAACCCGCGTGGCCGAGGTTTGACCGAGGTTTGAGACCTGCGAGAATAAAAGCATTTAAATAAGAAATTAGTGCCACTTGGGAGCCATGTGTATGACTGTGATGCAGGGCTGGAACCATGTGTTAACAATATACATATATATTGTGAAATATAAACTTATAAGAATAAATCATGCAAATAGGCACACCATATACTATAATATGCTGATAAAATTTATAAGAATTTTTCATTAATTAATCATAATGATACTCTTTATTTAAGCATCCTTACAAAAAAATTGATAGCCATAATATATACCCGCATAAATTATAAATTAGACTACATAAATGGGTTGAATTTTAAACGGGTTGGGTCAATGGTAATCCATATCCGATCGATTTATTTGTAATGAATCGGGCCAATAAATCAGGCAAATTGATGGGTCAAAAAAAGAATCCATTTGGGTTTAATCGGATCAAAACTCAGATTGGATCGGGTTATGATCCGACCTATTGACAAGCCTACTCTTGAGGGCCAGTTCGAGAGGTCGGAGTGGCTTCAGTGGCCTCAAAATGCAGCCTTTTGTAGCTGCTGCTAGGTGTAACAAGCTGAGAAGTATCAACAGTCCCTGATGGAGTAGAGTTTTGCTAGGATGAGATCATTTGGAGAGCTTGAGTCATGGTTGCAACTAGTAGGGAGAGCTGTTGAGATGGATTTGTTGGTGGTGGAGGGAGCTTGGGAGACTCAAAAGAGGTAGGGGAGGTTGAATGATAGAACGAGAGTTTTGTGGATCTTCAGCTGTGATAGAGAGTGATTGGGCTAAAGATCCTGTGTAATGGCACCAAATTATTTGGGTAAAAATTCCAAACTAAGATTATAAGAAGAAAAAGAAGAATTTAGAAGAAGCTTTAAAGTTAAGCTATTGCTTAAATTTAGAAGAGGTGAAGGCACTTCAGGTTGGAGTCCCTCTGAAGGAAGAAAGAAGCGAGCAGAAGTTGCAAGTAGTTTGAGGGTAGCCCTGTTGGAGAAAGGTTAGACGAATAGCAGTGAATGGCCAGAGTCGAAGAACCTAGAAGCTGGTGAACAAAACTAGCCAGCAATTTAATTGCCAGAGTCCAGTTGTTAGATTGGCCTATTGAGGATCTCCTTTCTCATCATAAATGTGAATATTTATGATGATATGGAGTAGGTAAAAATAGGTGGCCCCTCATTAATGTCCAAACGGCTAGGCAGCGTGGGCAGGCCATGCACGCTGCCTGTCAGGCAAGGCATTGATGACGAGTGCCTCCTTTCGTCCTTAGGCTGGGTGCTGTATAATAAGGGAAGGGTTATGACATGATAAGAGCTACTGGCTAGTGAGTTGTTTTCCTGACCCAGTTCGACTTGCCTTGAACTATTTGGCTTTGGGAGTAATCTAGCCGGTCGCCCCGAACTCGTTTAGAAAAGGAATTTAGGTGATCTGTCAGTGGATTAACCTAAATCTGCCATGTGTCAGGACTGGCTGACATGGCCGCTTTTTTTCTTAACAGTCTACATTGGTTACCTTGTTACAGAATAAATAGTTTTTGTTGTTGAGGGTGTTGACAATAAGACAATCATGAAGCTAGGCACTGGTAAAGGGGTTGATTTCATGTTAATGGAGTTCTTCTCATTTTGCCAAAAACATGGAATTAAGAGGGAGCGTTGGTTCATTTGATCTTGATTACTTGATCACTTCTCTCCAACTTGATTTGATCTAAATTTTAGCATAAACAGATATGCCATTATCCGACTTGATCAGAATTTATGGGTCACTTATTGGGGATGTGTAACAAAAGTCTTTCATAATGATCCAAAGTTGCGCGAAGAAAAGATTTACTATTTTACTATTAAAGGGACTGATAGTTTTTTAGATTTTAATTATTTTTTTGAGGGGATTTAGTTGTTATGTTCATTAATATTAGTTGGATTTTGAGAAAGTGATTACCTTATTTTGACTTATCTTTTATATTGTTATTTGCATTTATTTTTTCCAAATGTGTGGTTGATACTTCACACCTCAACAAAATGGCATTCAACACTTGGTGGAGACATACAAAGTTGGCTGCGAAAAAAAAAGAAAAAAAAAAAAAAAACTCTAGAGGAGCTGAACGTATATTGTTTTTGTTATTAACTTGGTTCCTCTTAGTCCTATTGATTTTAGGTCTCCTGCTGATCTTCTGTTTGGCGAAAAGCCAAATGAAATCTCCTCCTGAGCTTCTCTCCTGCTGGCGAAAAGCCAAACTGTTAAAATATCGAAGTGTTTAGCTGTCCATGTTATGTTCATCTGCAAAATATAGAAGCACCAGGTTGGATGTCAAAGCCAAGAAGAACTTCTTCATTGGCTATGATGAAAGGAAAAAAGTTTGATAATGTGTGGACCAAGAGCGTCACAAGTACACCATTTTGAGGGATGTGGTCTTTGATGAAGTTTCCTCTTATTCTCCATCTGATACAACTATCTTGAAAGCTGGTAGAAAAAAATCAAGACAATACCATGCCAACTGTAGGTCTTCCCATACCTTAATGCTTCTACATGTTCCAGTTCTTCCTCCTTGTCACCTACTAAGGTGAAATAGGAGCTGGTCTTCCCATGATCAGCCAAGTATAGAAGAAGTGGTGGAGGAACAACTTGGCCAACCACTTCGAAGGTTTTCATGCTTTGAAGAAGAGAAAGAAGTCAAGATGGGGCATTAAATTAAGAAATTTTTGCTCTTCAGAAAAATGGCATTTGGGTTCTTCGTCTAAAAAACTGAAAATTCAAGCCGGTTACATGCTAATGGGAACTCGATGTGAAGAATAACATTGATGGTAGCATTTAAAGGTACAAGGCTAGGCTTGTTGCACAAGTTTTCTCTCAAAAGTATGTAGAGAACTACCAAGAAAATTTAGCCCTGTAGGAAAAATGAAATCAATTAGTGTAATTATCTCCTTGGTTCTTCATTTAGTCGGAAGATTAATTTGGCAACGAAATGAAAAAAAAAGGCATATCTTTGTGGAGAGATTACTAAGGCAAATTATATGAATCAATCACCGGGTTATGTCTCCAGCGTTCATTCAAAGTATATCTGCAAGCTTTCTAATATTTGTAATGGTATCATTAGTGGGAATGACAGTATAGAGGTTTCTAAGAAACAACTTCTTCCTAACCATCTATCATTTCGAGCACTAGTTGGTAGCATCATTTGACTATTACAAGGCTAGATATAGCTTTTGTTCGTGGGCTTTCACCGTGGAAACCACATATGGATGCTGCGACGAGAATTTTTATGAGAATTCTCATGACATTATTTTATATATGTGGTGATCAATTTTCTTGGAAGGTTTTGCTGATGCTGACTTGGATGGAGATTCTGATAAGAATCTACTTCAAATACATGTATGTAGGCTGTTGAGTTATGATACCAAGGATTGATTCATGTATGTAGGCTGTCTAAGAGCCATGTTTAGTGCCTAATATAATGGCGGTCTACACTCCAATTCAAAAATGAGCACCATGGGGGCATTTAGTCACTATTATTCTCTTCATAATTACATGTTGTATGAGAGACCAATGTTATTGTAACCTTCATATTGTTAGCAAGCTCCTGTGATTATTTCTTCTATTCCTGGGACTACATCTTGGGGTAGTGGGATTCCAATTTGCACAATTTCACTAAGCTTTTTTTTTCATAATTTCTCCTCTACATTCAATTCTATTTGAAGCAAATCTATGTAAGCCCAAGTGAGTAAAAGTCATAGCCAATGATAATATTAAACATTACATCTCGTTTTTCTCATCTTTTTACCATGGTGACTTAGGCCTTTCACATTTAGATACAGGAGCCTCCAAAGTAGATGATAGTCTAGGCCAAATCACATTAGACATCTGTATCATCTAATATATATATAATATAAATAAATTTAATATCACATTTAAATGTTAGGAAACCATTTGTGAAATTGACATAGGAAAAGCATGCGTGACATGGGAAAAGCAAGGGACTAATTAGGTCCCAAAGAATTCATACTTTTACCAGCCTAATTCCTCTTGCTACTAATAATATCATCTAGGACAGAAAAATTAAAACCAAATTGAAACTTAAATCACAGATAGCTTTAGATTCTGCCAAAACACTCAAGCAGCATTCTCCATCAAAAATATTTAGAAACACAACTTTTGGGGAATATCATGATATCATGAGTCGTAGGAATAAGCAATCATGATTTCTTAAACAAGGGCATGCCAAGGTTAACAAGAATTGATTAAAAAAATACTGATAAATACCAAAATTGGAAAGTTCAAATATAGCGTACAGAACAAATATACATGTGGAGAGCTTACTCTTTTATCCCATATTGATAGAGCTTTAGAGAAGCATTAAAGGGTGGCCTCAGCTTGGAGACATACAAATTTGGAATTTCTCTATCTGGAATGTTAGAGAAAGGTGGACACCCTTCAATCATCTGCATGTAGATCAGGATAAACTTCAATATCTAAAACAAATGGCAAAAGGAAATCAAAAATAAAAAATAAAACAAATGTCAAAGAATAAATTTCCATCACTTGTCAGATATAAGCCAATTGGTCAATGGTAATTAAATTTCAGACCACACAGTCGCCCACTCACACAGCGACATTCCTCGGCATCCACATGGTGACCCCCCAAAACCTTCGTTTTGAAATTCTCTATTTATAATGGAATTGATCCCTTGCTACTTTTTTATTATTCATCCACGTTCAGAATTATCACTCAACAAAAATAAAAAGAAAAACATTAAAGTTAAGACAAAATAAAAATAAATAATAATCAAATGAGAATTCTGAAATGGCAATAACAAATAACAAGCAGATAATAATCATAATATGAAACAAAACTATTGGATTAAAATATCAAAACACTATAATAAAGTATTACTAAAAAATTAGAAATGTCAGAAGTATAAAATATTTAAGGGTTAATTACTAAGAGTACTTATGATTTTGACCCTAATTACAAGCTTGTCTACAAAGTACAAGAAGCATTTGGGTAACTATAACTTTAACATTACGACACTTGAGTCTCTCTATTTTTGAACATAAGAAATTGGGTCACTATTTTCAATTAATTTTTTAACATAAAACGCCTTGAAAACTTAAAAATAATAAAAAATATGTAATTAATGACAATAAATACAAAAAATACCCCTCCCATTGCCTCCTCATTCCTCTCCCCCACCTCCTGCCACTCAGTTGGTTGCCATCATTGCCATCATCTATCTAGAGCACCGACTCTCTGACAAATTGCAAATGTGTGCCCCTTGTTTTCTTTTGCTCTATCCCTTTGCCTCCCTCGCTTAAAACAGGTAATAATTTGAAGCAAGAGAATTTCAAAGAAAGCTACATCCATTTCCTTTTTGACATAGAAAAAAAATATTTTATATATTCTCTATATTTCTGTATTTTCTAACTTTCAATTTTTCCTTTGTGGATTTAAGGCCACCATTGCCCATGTTTTTGTTGAGAATAAGCACTAATTTTGAGGAACTGGTCACTGACTTTCTAAAAGAGCATTTACATACAGGGCACCTTATTCTCCAAATATTATACATTTTACACTATTTTGAAATATTATGAATTTCCAAATACAAAATGACTTATAGGATGCATAAACCAAATTTATGTTCTTTTCGGCATCCCTTTTTTAAATATTTGTTACTTGAAATGGATCTACTATCATTTTAGGGTTATTAAATATGCTTTTCCTTTTTCTTCTATATGAGTGATTTAGCAGCACCATGTGAAGAAAAAAATTTTTGTAGGTGATTTAGCAACCCCATGTAGAAATGTTTAGCAGCGACAATGGTGGAAACTTCTCTCTAAAGTTGAGGTAGGTGAGCCACTTCTTCCACAAGCAAGCTGGTTATGATATTGCCAACTTTGCTACAAACTTCTATGACGTCAGTGGTTAAGGGGGATGGGATAGAAGAGTATCAACTAGATGATCTCTTCGGTGATGGTTTCCATCCATGAAAGATGATAGTGTTCGATGGCAACATGGAGTTGTAGAAACATTTTGATGGCAAAGGGAGTTGAAGAAACAGGAGTTAGTATTTACAAAGGGATTTTCTCGCTTTCTTTCATTTTTTGACTAATATGATACCTAGAGTTTCAAAGATTCTACATAAGGTTAGTTAGTAGGTTACCTTTCATTTCTTTCTGGTGTCAATCTCTTCCAAAATCTCACTCTAATTCCATCCAAAATTAAAATACACTTAAACTTAGGTTTCCATCCATTCAAGGTTCAACCTTTAAATTTCAAATATAGGCTATTTATAGAAAGGATAATCTCATCCTAGAATAAAACTAGGCAATGGAAGACGATAGAATCCACTAAATATTTAAAATAAATAAATTTTTTCACTAATTAAAAATCTTAATAAAATCTATAAATAATAAATAAAAAAAACTAATAATAATCCATATCACCAATCTGGGATGTGATTTAAGCCATCAATCATCAATATATCCCCATAGAAGTGTTTTGTTACGTAGATATTCAAGTGCATTTTGGTTATGAGATTTGATAGTAAAAATGGCATAATGATCTATATGTTATTATGTTTAAGCTACAACCCAAAAGTCCTATTATTTTTGGTCTTGTCTGTAGCTAAGATCAAACCATTGGACTTGCCAATAATTTACCCAATATGGAGATATATAATGCAACTTAATCTTTGTTCTTAAAATGACCCCATTTAAGCTTTTATTCCTTATCCTTATTTGAATGATAAATCCAAGAATGAAAAGAAGGAAAATATCTTAATAAAAACGAAAATAGTAAAATGATAAATTACAATAATAAATAATAATACAAAAAAATAAAATTAAATAATAAAAAATAAATGTTAAAATATATATGGATATTATATACTACCTACAATCTCTACTCTCCCACACACACACGCACAAATAACAATTCGTACGCACCAACATAAACACCAACGCATACAGATATAAAATATAACTATATACACATATATACATATCTCCAAATACGTACATATAGAAGAATGCATGTGATTCATGCCCCAAGGTCCACACCTGATGGCGTTGGGATAACAAGCCTCCTCACGATAAAGGAGAAAAAAGAACATTCAGATAATAGCCGCCGAAGTTAAGGTGATAATACTTGAAAACAAATTTAGAGGCTTTAATACCTAGTCCTTGTGACTCTATGGCATGAGGACCCCAAGCCTTGCAATGGCAAATTTTTTTAGGCATCTCTGGAGCTTCCACTGTAAAGATGTGGAAGAGTGTGGTGCTACTCAAGACCATGTCAAATTGGTATTAATTAGATATAAAGTGCAGTTTGTCTATAACTTTACTGTAGCATGACGCAAGGGCGATTGAGAAATTCTAAAAAGTTGCATAGGAAACATACCGCACGAGCTCCAAGTATCATTCTATATATAAGAGAAAGTTTAAATCAATACAAGTAGAAACAAATAATTCTAAGAGAGAGCTCTTTCCAATTCTTTTCTCCTATTCTTTACTTCCATTTAAATCCTACACCTTAAATCCAATCACCCATTTATACACATACATATACATATACGTATGTATGTATAAACACATGTAGGGTTGCTAAAATTATTCGAAACTCGCTCAAATTTTGATTCGAATAAAACTTGATTCAAGTCTTTTCGAGTCACGTAGAAGACTCGAATTACAGTTCGAGTTGAGTTCGAGTCAAGCTTGACTTGCTCAAAATGATTTTCAAGTTGACTCGAAATATATATACATATTATATATAATTAGAGCTATTATAAAATATGAATATTGGTTTGGCGTAGTAATTAGCTTCATTCTTTACATATTAAGCAATCCAAGTTCAATCCCTATAGTAAGCACACCATTATTTTTTCATTTTTTTAATTAAATATAATAATACAAAATGACATAATATTAAAGATAAAATTTATTATTAATATAAGTGTTAAAAATAGTATTTCAAGTCAATTCGAATTGTATTTCGACTCGAGTTAAAAAAATTCGAGTCGAGTTCAAGTTGACCCAAACTCGCTCAAACTCGACTCGTTAAACACATGCATGTTAAAAACTAAATATAATTCATGCATTTTATATAATTTGTACAAAAAAGAGTATTTGTAATCATGGGATCACACACGACACATCATTAATGTAGAAACTAGATGACAATTCAAGATAGCAAGTCTTGACACAAACACCAACTCGTGTCGAGAGAAAACAAACAAGAAACCTCCAAAGAGCCCTAGTAGGATACTCAAGGTCAAACCTTGAGGACCCAACATCAAGACCATGGGTGAGAACTCAAGCTTGATAAAGACTAATAACCCTAGGCTCTTGAGCTTCCAATGTATAATTGTGGAATTATTCAAAGTTGTTGAAGACCACGTCAAAAATATCCCATTATTTTTTTTTTTTTTTTTTTGATTGTAAAAATATCCCATTATTAGGACATAAAATATGGTTAGTCTGCAAATTTACTAAAACTTGCAAAAATGGTGTACAACGAAATTTAACAAATTGAGCAGGAAACACGCAACAACACCTTATTGTATTTTCTAAATAGAGTAAAGATAGTCTAAATTAATTCATGTAGAACAAAAGTTCTAGAGGGAAGCGCCACCAAGTTGTTTTATCCTTTTCTCTGCTTCTGTCTCCCAAAGAACAAAAAACTAATTTCTTATTGGATATGGAAATCTTTGACAAGATCTTGAATCAGGGGAAGCCTAATCCACATATACATTTAGGGGGCGTTTCGTTCATTGTTATCTTGGTATTATGTTATGTAATCTAGATGTCATGACATCGAGATGTTATTTTTTAACTAATAATTTTATAATTTAATAGAAGATTATTTGTAGATGTCATTAAACCAAACAATTGTCTTCTTTAGATAACATAACATAACATCAAGATAACATTGAACCAAACGCCCCTTAATTAGAAGTAAATAGAAAATATAATTTTTATGAAAATTGCTTCTTTGATTCAATAAATCGAACTAATTCGCTTAAAAATAGACTAGAAATTCGATTAATTGACTAACTCAAACTCTAATTTGGAATAAAAGAAAAAAATAATACACAAACTAAATGAAACTCATTTAAATTTGACTCGATGATAGTATTATTTTTCATACATTAGATAGGCCATTCAAATGAAGTATAAATTACATGTAACGCAAAATAAGGTATGACATATCGTTCATTTGCAAGCCTATGTTTCCATTTTCGAAGTGCTATTAGTCATATAAGTTCATCTAAATTTAGGCGAATCCAAACCTGACAAGATACTTTAATAAAATAATAGAAAATATGTATAAACATTTGGAATGCACACAAGAAGTTATTTCAGCTCACTTAAAAACTAGCATGAAATATTAGCAAATGATTTTAAAGAATTCCAAATGTACCAAGTAGGCTAAAATTAATTACCACTATATGTTACAATAATACTCTAGTCGTCAAGATAACTGATGCATTTTAAATGATGTACCTCTTGTAAGATTAAAGCAAAGGAGAAAACATCCAGTCCTATTCCATGGCCTTCATTACGAAAGATTTCAGGAGATGCATACCTATCTAATCAGTGCAAAAGATATATTATAAGTACAATCATAATAATTCTAAATGAAATTTAGAAAGATGACAAATCAAAAAACTTGTGCTTGTTACATCTTGCTGTCCAGATGTCGAAAGCATTAGAAAAGTAACAAGATATAATTAAAAAAAATCAAAGTAAACAAAATAATATACAATTGATAAAAATAAGTGTAAGAAGCATCATCCCAATGATGTTTTCATAACTATTAATCCTCTGATCCAATTTGCTTTAGGCAATAAAACTCGTGTTATTGCTCTAAAAAATAAAAAAATAAAATAAAAACCTTATGCTAAGTGATGTGAGTCGGTGAGTGACTTGATGATCATAATTACTCAAATTTCATAAAGCAAAATCCAAATTCATTTCTTCCAATACTTTCATTTTAAGGACATACGTAGTATGCTAATGTTAGTTTTAGCATCTCTAGTGTGTGCCATAGAAGATAACAACAATTGATTTGATTTATCACAACATCACTTTGTGTAAGATAGTGGGCTATTTTTCTTTAAATATTTGAATTTACTATAAAACTTTTGAAAGAAGCAAGAGAGAGTGCATGTATCAAAGTGCTCTAATCAATGCCCGCTTCACCAATATGAATTGAACAAATCGCAACAAGAGGTTACTACCAGGCCGGATCAGACCAATTCTAAACCGGTCGTACAATTTCAACTTCTATCACTAGCTAAAACTAGTCTCGCAACCAATTGAAGTTCCTTACCAAACAAACTAAAATAGTGTTGCCGTTGGAACTAGTTTGAATCAACCAACCAGATACCAGTTATGGAATAGGTTCTGAGCCTATAACGAGGGAGAATAGTTTCCCAATTTATTTAAATTTAAGATCTATTTCAATAAAAAAACATGTAAATCTAGGTGGACGTCCAAATTCAATATATTTTTCAAATTTTTCAAAGGCATAAGGTACAATACGTAACTATTTGAGAAATAATAACAACAAAAATGAATTAGTATATATACCGAATAATCTACATGTTCTTTAAAAAAAAATTATAGTCATCATCATCTAGCTGATGATCCTCAATTTTTTGCATATATTTTAAAATTTAGCAATTAGATTTGCTAAGTTAAAACAAACTAGATATGATGATGGAAAGAGTTTCATGGTGTTTCAACAAGCAATGGAAACGTAAAAATACTCATTTGATTACAAATATTAAATTTTTAAGAATGTCATTAAAAAATAAAAAATAAAAACTTGTTAACTATCATATTGCTTAGGTATTATTAAAATGTGCTATCTAAAGTAATTGAGATTGCTTGATTATATGAATGATATGATGTACAAGTACTTAAAATATATCAAGTAATAGTATGAGTAAACCTACAGATAAAATTCCTTTCTTCCATCCCCAACCATGGTGGGGACACCTCACACCGAATCATCAATTCATTCCTATCCTATAGTCAACAACCAATATCTCACTACGGGTTTCAATTTGGATCGATAGATAAGTCGAGACTTCTTTGACTAGCCGGTCGCAAATTCCTTCTCATATTCAAAATTTCAGCCATTCATTTCAAGATGCTAAATCTGCTTTAATACTCTGTTTGAATTTCAAATGTACTTTGATCAATACAATGACCTTAAACTATTGTAAATCATTATCCTAAATATTGCACTGATATTCGAGTTTGAATGAAATCTAGATTTGATTGAAGGATTGATATCCCAGTTAAGGAAAAGGATCATAAATGAGAAACCTTTAAGACTCTTGTTTTATCCTTGAGGACAAAAAAGATCACTTTGCGAATAGACATTGTCCTAGTCAATAATAACCTTTATGTCATTCTCAACAGCACCTTTCCATCCACAATCCAACCTCAACCACAAATCTGTTGATTGCCATTCAGAAAGCACCCAGCATTAATCAAGACTTCTTCAACCTCCTGCAATGCTTGTTCACTAAGTCAATGCCTGAATAAGCCCAACAAAACTAGGCCTCATTTCAGCTAATTGAACCTTTGGGTAGATTGTTATTGTTTTCGTTCATGTGATTTCAAGGGGCTCCTATGTCATGCATGACACCAACATCAAACAAGGTGACCTCAACACAGCCAACAAAAAGTATTCTGCTCATCGACTGATTCCAGTATTCACCACTTCGGATCTTTCCATATGCACTTTGTAGATTTATCTAGGTTTGGGTACCCTCTACTATTACAAGGCTGGCACAAAATGGGATCAAATTTGTGAACCTTAACTGAATATTTCTTATAGACATGAGTCCCACCTCTAGACACGACATCCCTAGAATAAATTTCCTATTAATTTTACAGAGCGTGCTGAGTCTGTATTATTTCTATCCAAAAAGAATATCAAAGTATCATACAACTAACTCTATATTTGTGTAGACCTAATCAGTGGCCATGCAAACTTTCTCGTGATTGAAATCAACACAAATTCAACTAGTCACCACTGTGATCGTCATCAAACAACAGTTTTGTAATAATGTAAATGCGAGCATCAAAATCTTTTAAGACATTTTGAGGCTGAAATCAATTTGATAAGAAATTACACTTTTTAATTATTTATGATTGTGTTTTAAAGAATTCTTAAAGCTAATAAAAAAGATAACACAAACCATTCTCTGAAACTTTAAAGAAATCAAATGAAACAACGAAATCATTAAGAAGAAATTAGAAGAAAATCATAGAAAGACCAATTTGAACATACATGTCATGTCTTGACAAGGCATATGTCTATCTTCTTTAACGCTATTACCCACTTTCAGCAACTTGCTAACTCCAAAGTCTGCAACTTTGAGATGCCCAGAATCATCGAGCAACAAGTTTCTGTTATCTTAATCATAGTATACAATTTAAAATAGATTATTATGTATCATAATAAATGTATTATTAAGACATTGGATATTCAAAAGTATTGGAAATTAAAGCAAATAAAGATAAGGAAAAGAACTTACGTGGGCTCGAGATCTCCGTGGATGATTGCTTCTGGTCTGTGCTCATGCAAATAATTCATTCCTCTGGAAAGCTCATTAAAGTTAGCTTAATATATGGTCAAAAGGAAACTGAAATATTGACTAGACATGAACAAGTAATTTTGTTCATGATAATAATATCAAAATAAACTCCTACAAGAAATAAGAAACATGGATTTTGTAGCTTTCTTGTCTATCTTTAAGAAAGATTAACAAGAAAGGAAATTATATTGGGTTGATAACCTTGCAATATCAAGGGCAAATCTGACTGCAGTTGATAACTTTAATGCTCCCTTCCGCCTTAGATAGGAACGAAAATCACCCTACATCCCAGAATGACCAATTAAATAAAAATAAAAACCGGATAACAATAATTGCTTGAAGCCAAACAAGAATGCCATCAGTGACATTCCAGTAATTATTTGACCACTTTGAAAGGCAAATGTGAACTTGGATCACTAATTTGCAAAATTTTCATGAAGCAGTACCCATCCTTTACTGGAGAATTAATCATATTATATTTTAAAAAATTAAATTTACATGACATAAATATGCAAAAAGAATCCGTAAAACACAAAAGTAAGCTGCAACAAAACCTTAGCAATCAGGCATTCATATGCAACCAACTTCAATAAAAATACAAAAATTAAAAAGAGAAAAAAAGAACATTAATTTTTTAGTACAGTTTGCCAAGAGATTCTGCTCAGGTTGAATGGAAAGACAATTTACACTAACATAATGCCATTAACTGCAAAACTGTACTACTCTCTTCCATGTTACTTGGCAAACAAATTCCTATTAACACAAAGTATGCTTACGGAACTGATCAAAGGATATCAGTTAAGGTAAATGTATTTAGGAATACATATTCACAGCCATCTAATTTAAGAAAGAACCTAAATATACAACTGTCTAAAGCTAAACATGCCAGTAAATCTTGCCTCTTCAAGCCTCATACAATAACAACAATAACAACCAAGCCTTAATCCCACTAGGTGGGGTCGACTACATGAATACTTTGTTTCCATTGTGCTCTATCAGTTACCAAATTCTTATTTAAGTCTAAGTAATTAAGATCACTCCTTATAGTTTCTTGTCATGTCTTCTTTGGTCTCCCTCTTCCTCTTTGTACATGGGCAAAATTCAATAACTCAATTTTTCGAACTGGAGCTTTAATCGGCCTACGATTTAGATGTCCAAACCATCTAAGCTGACTTTCTCTAAGTTTATCCTCAATTGGTGCAACACCATTTTTCTTTCGGATATACTCATTTCTCATTCTATCCTTTCATGAATATCCACACATCCACTTTAGCATTCTCATTTCTGCAATATTTATTTTATTTGTATGTTTCCTCTTTGCAGGCCAGTATTCAGCATCATATATCATCACTGGTCTTACTACAATTTTATAAAATTTACCCTTGATTCTGGATAGGATTTTTCTATCGCACAATACACAAGAAGCATTCAGCACCATTTAACGCGCCGTTGCCGGGTCCCAAGTCCCGGATGAGAAACACGGAGGGTTGCGTTAGGCAGTCAACAGCCAGTGTAAAACTTGTCGAATCAATCATGATATGAATTCTCTTCAAGCCTCATACCTAAGAAAAATTTTCAAGGCTCACAATCATTAAAGTAGATTCAAAAAATATAGGTTTAGGTTACTTTCAAATGCACACTAATTTTCACATCTTCATGTGTTTTGTAGTTTCTTCTGATGCTTCTTAAAAGGACATGATAGCATGGTGTTTCAATTCTTAGATTATGGAGCAACATGGAATAATAGGACACAGTTTTCAGTAGAAAAAAATTTATGGCTAAATAAGAAGCACAAATATTAGACTATCTTATGAGCAATAAAGTTGAATGGCTCAACAAAAACCTTTGGCAAATATTCTGTTACTATCATCATCGGACTGCTCTATGTAACAGCGCCCAAGAACTGCACAACATTTGGATGGCGTATCTGCTGAAGCAGTGCAAGTTCATCCCTGAATGCCCTTCTGCATACCTCATATAGCAGACAGATACATATGTTATAGGTAGAAAAAGGTCAGTCCATATAATGATTGTCAAAAACCAACCTACACTTTATCATCATCTTCAATTAGATCTTCTGCAAAAGTCTTGATTGCTACTCGTATTCCTCTCCATTTAGCTGTACGATATGTTCCCTGAAAAGCATTCAATATATGCAATAGGAGGTTCAAAACATGCTAAATTTGGAACAAAAATGCAAAAGCAATCCAACAACACAAACTAATGTACACCATAATGGCCTAACTCATCTTTCAGAAGGAATGTCTCATAGGAGTGCTTTAATTGAGAATCCTTAGTTCCTATTTTGAGAGAAAATATCTGAAAGAGAGAGAGAGAGAGAGAGAGAGAGAGATTTTCTCCTTCAAAAACCATAACCACTAACCATCGTCATTCCTAGACTCTCAACTACCTTCAAATGTCAATGCTGTCACTTCATCGCCACCATAGCCCGCTTAATCATCACCACTGCAGCCTCTAATTCCACCTCCATGAGTTTTGCATCTTGAAATTATTCTTTTGGAAATAACTGCTTCGGAGAATCAATTCAAGCAACTCATTTGTTAGTTAGATGTTCACAGCATTCGTCCCTCTCCATTATCTTCACTATGAAACTTCCTACAGTTGCGACGTGGAGACTTCCATGAGCACAGGAAGGAATCCAACACCTCTTCAAATTTTGACTTCAGATCATAGGCAGTTCCTCCTCAAGCAAAACCAACACTACTTCTATAGAAGCCTCTCTTTAGGCGAAGGGCCACCATTGAGAAATCATTTTGTTTAAGCAGAGAGGTCACTGTCCATCATAAGCCCATGAACAATAAACAAGTTTCAACATTGAAGTAATTGAAAGCTTACATCATTATCTTAAAATCATTAGTTGCTAATTTATTGAATCTCAAACTGGTATTGAAGATAATATTTCACTTGATTTTCAAATATTATTGTTTATTTGGTATTGAATTAGAAATATCTATCATCTCTAACTATTCGATCTTCCTCAATTGAGCAAACCCTAAATTTAACAGAGTACATTATTACTGTTAAATTTTTAGAGAACACAATTAACTTCTGACACTCTACCCTTTACTTGATCTACTAAAATCTAAAAAAACATGCCAAATTTAACTCAGTAAATTCTTAATTAATGTTGGTCCTATTTGAGTTAAATTTTAAATTAGTCAAATTTATAGAATTTGAAAATTTTGACCTCTTACATTATTAATTTTAAAAAATTATTAATTTTTCATATAAAATTCTTGATGTCTTGAAAGGATAATAAATACATAGTTCCATATTGGCTTAGAAGAGCCTTACTCTGTCCTGCATTCGTTTTTGATATCAGAGGATATCTTTCTCCTTCTATCTCGTTTCATCTTTGTTATCAACCCGTTGGATTAAGATATTTGCTTTTGCATTTTATTTGGATCTTATACATTCAGTTGTCTTACACTTCACATATTATTATCAGGTGCCACATGTTAATTGATTTAGCTTTGATCACATTCAATATAATTCCCCATACACTATAACCTAGACACACACCATGATACAATGATAAGATGGAGGCCTCTAGATTTCATGATAGACGAGACTGTACTGGTCATACTAGCTTCACACGACAGATAATAGAAAAACTAATTTCATGTTTTTGAAGCAATTTAGATACTGAACTTTATAGAGAGTGAGAAGTTACATTTTTGAATGTTACTTTGATCACTACAAGTTAAAAAGAGTTTGATTCGTGAAATTAATACTTCTTAGTCAAGTAAAAGAATATGTGAAATTAATACTTCTTAGTCAAGTAAAAGAATATATCATATATAAAGAGTATTATTACAACTAAAGTAGGTTAGATTACATTGAAACTTGGAGGGAGTTAAAAATTCAGTTAAGAAACAAATTATTATCCAACCTTACATCAGGTTGCCCAAAACTCTAAGGCTCCGTTTGTTTGCTTCACCCAGTTTATTCAAACCGGTTAAGACGGCGTAACTCAAGCGATGACGCCGTTATATTCAACGTGAGTTAAATAGGGGGGGCACGGCTTGGCTAGGGTTTTCGGGCGAGGTCTGCGCTGGTTGCGAACGAGGCGACGCGCGCTGGCCGCGACCAGCAGATAGATCCTCTGGCTGCGATCGCCCTGCGAATCTCAATGGTAGATGGCGAATTTACTGAGGCGCATTACGTCGCCGACGTCATTTATTGTCGGTTGGTTTTAGTCATTTTTGCTACAGTACAGGTATCCTAAATTTTTTTTTTCAACGATGCAAAACTGTCGCTATAGCTCAGATCTGCGACGCTTTTCGAGACTCTTTGCTCTGCTACCTTGCAAAACTGTCGCCTTGCATCGTCCACGCGAACCATTGCATAAAACCTTCAACTCTGCTGCAGTAAAATCTTCATCTCTACTGCGGTAAATCTTTCTGGCATACTTTCAACAACGATTTTTTACTGTGACTTCTGATTTGTTTTGCCTCAGCAAATTATTTGTATAATGGTTTGGTTCCTCTGCAGTTATCTAAAATGCTTAACATGTGGTCAAAAACCAAACAAAATTTTGACTACTCCAGCTTTCTTTTTTTAAGTCATATGTTACTTTTTATTTATGTGGATCTGGGCATGGAACTTGAGTCAGTTTAGTTTTTTTTTGTTATTAAATAGTCTATATTAGTTTTTTATTTTTGAGTTTACTATAGTAAAATATATTCGATTTCTGAGAGATTAGTATGTTTTCTTTGATTTTGTACAATATCATATGTGATTATTCCATTTTAATTATGATGTAGACTTGAAAGTTGAATTTCACTTGAAATTTTTGTTGTTATTAATAGTTTATATTGATTTTTCGTATCTTGAATCTACCATGATAAAACAAATTAGATTTGTACAGGAATAGCTTTTATGTTTATTCATTTCTTTGTTTTTTTTCTTGTTTGAAAATTGGCTAAATTTTGTGTGCTACGTGAATAGTGTGCTTCTCAAATGTACAGATGAATTTTTATTGGTGATAACATTCATTTGCGTCAACTATGCTTTCAATTGTGGTATAGCTGAGAACATGAACTTGATCAATGTATATTCTCTCTTCAAAAAAAAGTTCATTGTTGTTCTTCATTTCATTTCTATTAAAAGAAATTATTTATTCAGAAGTTATCAGATTGTGAATCTTCCACCGATACGATCATACAAAAGCCAAACTTATGTGAGGCTTGCAACAAAAAACTACATCAAGGCCAAATTACTTATTACTACAAAGGTATTTTCAATGTTTAGGTCACCTTTGGGCGCTGCTTTCTGCTTTCTAGATATTTTTTTACTTACAAACAGTTTTTTGGAAAGCCCCCAACACGTTCATATTAATTTTTAGCAAGGAAACGAAAAATGAGCCGACAAAAAAGGGGAAAAAGGTGGCGAGCACTGAAGATGGGGGGATCAAAGATTCGGAAAAGTCTCGTAAGAGTTGGAGTGATATTGAGAAGGATTACTACAAAGGATATCCTTTTAACCTTTAAAATTATATTAAATAGCGTGATGAGCCAAAAATCTCCATCCGTTAAATATTTTGAAATATTTATTAGAATGTCATCCGGTCATACTATTTTCTATAATTTATTTTTGTTAAAAAACCTTCCAAACTTCAAGTTTACTAATACGCCTGATATATTGAGCAATTTCTATTTTCCTTTTGAATACTAAGTTTATTAAAATCAAATAATTTGTCACAACCTTCATTAAAAAACTTATGAAAATAATTAATCCATCTATATTGAAAATCATACTTTTAAAAATTACTTTCTAATCTCTATCCTTAGTGTATTTTACATGAGTCAAGTCTTTATTTTTTTTATCTCTTACCTTAGCAAACTTGTATATATATCTTTTCTTTCATTAGTATCTAACTTCATATATAGGTTATCAAAAATCACATTCTTTGTACTACAATCTATTTTTAGAATTCTTATCTAACAATAACAAATTTCTTTCAATTCTCCTTATTCTTGTATTTAAATCAATCTTTATAGCAAATCTTCTTCTCTTTATCTTTTCTTGTACATCTTACTTTCATTACAGAACATCTTTATATTTGAAGTTCTTTCTTTATATTCTCTTAGCACACCATTCACCACTTTCCAAATGTAATTAGCAACTCCATTTGTATAAGACGATTTCTCCTTCAATATATCACTGCCCAAGTTCTAAAACTATTTTCTTAAAGATATTTTATTCTCATCTTTTATATTCTATCATAAAGTTTGAAAGCATTATTTCAACTTACTATTTTCTCTTTTGCATTTTAACTTAAAATATAAGACAATTAGTCAATGTTGAGTATCCAAATTTTCACTTAAAATGATCTTATTAATCTTTATAATATAGGCTATCTTGTTTTATTACAAAAAAATAATTAATTTGTATTTTTGCGGCACGTTCTTAAAAGTGATTAGATGTTCATCTCTTTTTTTGAGCCAGGTATTACCAATCACAAAGTCATAAGCCAAGAAAAATTATAAAATTATTTTACCTTATTAGTATCCTCAAAATCATACCCACCGTAAACGTTATTGAATTTTTAGGTAGCATTTTCAATATGTCCATTTAGATTTTCCTCAATGAATAACCTTTTCTTGTACGGTATTCCTTGAATCAATTCTTTTAAATCAATCTAAAATTTTTATTTTATATTCACATTTACATCTACTTGAGGGAATATGCACTTACAACATTAATAATCATCCATTAATCAGAATTTTTTAAGTTATAATTTTATCTTCAGTCCTTTTGACTTCTACTATGTTATCTTTCAAACTCTTATCCAAAACTACACTCACTCCATTCCTACCCTTATTCTTACATGAGTATTAAAGTTTAAAGCCTAATCTATTAATTTCTTTGGCTTTCTCCCCAACACATTTTATTTTCTAAAAGCATAAAATATTAATTATTCTATAAATCATGATATTCACCAACTCTATTATCTTGCTTGTCAAAATACAAATATTTTAAATTTTTAATCTTATCTTATTATCTTGGACAAACTATTGACCTACATGATAGCAAAAATATGAAATTAAGAAGTACCTTTGCTATGTCAACACTCTTGCTGAAATCAAATTCTCTTGAATTAATCTCGTATTCTGGAACCCAAAGGGCACCTTTTACATGCATCGGCACTACCTTCAAAAATAACATAATGAAAAGTAACACATATTACTACTAACCTAAAGTTAAAAAGAAAGCAAAATAAAAAAACATACCGAATAAAATATAATATCACACCTGAAGCTTAGCACCGTACTTCTCCAAAAGTTTAATCACTTGATGCTTGTGGTGGTGTATTGCATCTACAAGTGGCTGTTAAAATAATGAAAGATAAAGCAAATTACATATTAGTCTTCCACCATCATGGTTCAGCTGTTTGCCATACGCATCAGGAAGCAGTAAGATGAAAGCAAAGATGACATAACTATGTTAACTCATCATCGCATTCTATGATTTTTACATTCTTGATCCTCATACACAGTTATCATCAGACAAAATTACATGAAATTCTCCTACTACTACTTTATAGACATTTAGATTGTGAATTAAAATCTTGTCAAGCAGGAATTAACAAACACATTTACATTTCCAGTACATAAGCTGCACATGTCGTATTACATTTTTCTGATTTCCATGATGTATTCTATACAAAACTGCCATTGTCAGTCCCAAGCCAAAATGGGAAAGAAAGGTTGATGATGTTTAAGTTGACAGTTGTAATACCTTTTCAAATTATGAATTGAATCCTAATTTGATATCTGCTAATGCTTGGGCATTCTCAGTAAGCCAGAAGCCACTACTTATCTCAATTGTGGTAAGAAGTTGGTAGGAGGTGCTAGACACTGTCCGTAGTGACGCCACAATCTAACGTGATAGTCTTTGATTTTTGTTTTTTTGATAGCCTGATATTGGTGAAAAATAAAAAAAATGGTTGTTTAGGTATGTAGTAATAGGAATCCTAATTGTCATAAAGTCGAATGGAAACCAATTAAGCTATTATAAAATCAACCTCAAACTTATAAGAAAGCTAATTAACATAGTATAAAACCTAAGTCAAAACTTACAATTAGATTTGCCATGAAACATTTAGGAACTCTAAATGGAAAAACAAAAGAAAATTATCATAAAGTGATTGAACTTGAAAAACAAAATGCTTACTTTTTTTAAATATGTTACTAAACGAAGTAAACTGGAAACTAAAAGATGATCCAAACAATGGAAAAATGTCAAGTTGTACTAAGAGTATTTCTAAAGAGGTCTAGGGTAATATTGGAGTGGTCATTTACAAGTAAGAAGACTAGTTGGTGGCAAGAGGAAATTCAACATATCATCAAAGAAAAAAAATCTTAACTAAAGAATAGCATAAGTAAATAATAATGAAACGTAAAATAAATATTAAAAAAGCTAAAAACATTGCTTAGATGTCTGTTAACAAAGTTAATGCAACAACTTTATTAGGTATTAACAAATCAAGAGAATTTAATCAGGTTACAAGTAATAAGAGTGGTGATGAAACCGTTTTTTCAAGAAGGTACGAAAATTAGATGAAAAATGTATTTTTAAATGTTATGGAAATTTTAAATTAACTATCTCTAAACAAAATCATAAAAATTCTGCAGTACACTATAGGCTGATTCAAAAAAAAAGTTAACTTTGCATAAAAGTTTTTGGACTAAATGAGATAGTCGCAATGAAAGAACCATGAGAGAAATATGGCACACGAATTTTTTCAATGAAATCTTCAAAACTAAGATGTCGTGTGATTAGAGATGAAATTTTTGCAACAAAATATAAGAATAAAGGAGGAATTCTAATTGTAAATGAGTAGAATTTGTGAGCCATACAATGAAGTTATGAGGGAGATAAAGAGATAAAACAAAGTCTAGGGAAGACTTAAATAGGAGTAATGCTTACGAAAACAACAATGAAAGCCAATTATTTGTTAACGCAATCAATAGAAAATATAAAGAAAAAAGAAAAAAATCATCATTTGATTTTTATTGACCATTAGAAAAAAGGCATATGATCAATTATCCTGAAAATTGATTTGATGGCATTGAATAGGAAAGTATTTGCTTGAGATATATCAAAGGAATCGAGGATGTATATAATCAAGCAGTGAATAGTATTATAAGTAATTGCACATGACCACAGAATTTCCAACGTTCATAGTCGTACACCAAGGATGTCAACACTAAGAGCTTTATGGCTTAATTGTATTTGATAATAACAAACCATCAATGATGAAATCTAATGCCTTTGGTTGGCTGCTTTAAATAAGATGGGTTTAAAAGACTACAGTATAGACCGATTCATGTTTTAATTAAGTCACCTATAACTATCAACGGACCAATCTCAAGTTGATCTGACATTGACTCAAAATTGAATTGAAAGATTTTCAACTCGATCTCAAATTGATCTAACATTTGGATAAGGAGAATTAGATCCAATCTCAATTCATGATAGGCTTGGCTCATTAGTTATTATTTCAAACTCAATCCGAACCAAAATTGATCCAACTTTCAATTAGGTTTTGATCTTTAAATCAAAACCTCATGCATCCATGTGTTTATTAATTTAAACATTTTAAATCCTATACATCCATTTTAATCTAATAGCAACAATAACAACAACCAAACCTTAATCCCACTAGGTGAGGTCGGCTACATGAATCTTTTGTTTCCATTGCGCTCTATCAGTTATCAAATTCTTATATAAGTTTAAGTAACTAAGATCACTCTTTATAGTTTCTTGTCATGTCTTCTTTGGTCTCCCTCTTCCTCTTTGTACATGGGCAAAATTCAATAACTAAATTTTTCTAACTGGAGCTTCAATCGGCCTACGATTTATATATTCAAACCATCTAAGTCATCTTTCTCTAAGTTTATCCTCAATTGGTGCAATACCAACTTTCTTTCGGATATACTCATTTCTTATTCTATCCTTTTGTGTATATCTACATATCCACCCTAACATCCTCATTTCTGCAACATTTATTTTATTTGTATGTTTCCTCTTTACAGACCAGCATTTAGCACCATATATCATCGCTGGTCTTACTACAATTTTATAAAATTTATCATTGATTCTGGATGAGATTTTTCTATCGCACAACACACCAGAAGCATTTCTCTATTTTACTTTCTCAACAAGGACAATATCATCTGCAAAGAGCATACACCAAGGCACTTCATCTTGGATATGTTCAGTCATGACTTCCATAATCAAAGCAAAAAGATACGGACCTAAAGCCGAGCCTTGGTGTAATCCAATCGTAATAGGAAAATCCTTAGTCAAACCTCCTTGTGTCCGAACGCAGGTAACAGCTCCTTCATATATGTTTTTAATAACTTAAATATAAGCAGTGCAAATCCCTTTCTTTTTTAAAACTCTCCAAAGTACTTCTCTTGAGACTTTATCATAAGCTTTTTTCAAATCAATAAAAACCAAATGTAAGTTTTCCTTTCTTTTTCTTGAATTTCTCCATTAAACTTCTTAATAAATGAATGACTTCTATAGTAGATCTACCTGGCATAAAACCAAACTGATTCTCTGATACATTAGTATTATGGCATAACCTTTGTTCGATCACCCTCTCCTAAAATTTTATAGTATGACTCATTAATTTAATTCCTCTATAATTGACACAATTTTGTACATCGTCTTTATTCTTATAAATAGGTACTAATATACTCTTTTTTCATTCATTTGGCATCCTTTTAGTCTTCAAAATCATATTAAATAATCTAATGAGCCAAGAAATTGCTTCATCTTCTAAGCACTTCCAAACATCTATTGGAATGCTATGTAGTCCTACTGCTTTTTTATGCTTCATCTTCTTTAAACCTTTCCAGACTTCAGCTTTACTAATATGTCGGATGTAAGAGTAAGTTTTACTTTCTTTTGAGGTGCTGAATTTCGTAAGATCAATTGAATTTTTACAACTTTCATTAAAAAACTGTTGAAAGTAACTCATTCATCTATCTTTCATATCTTCTTCCATGAAAAGTACTTTTTGATCTTCATCTTTAATACATTTTGCTTCAATTAAATCTTTAGTGTTTTCATCTCTTGCCTTGACAATCTTATATAATTATTTTTCTCCTTCTTTAGTGTCTAGCTTCTTATATAAATCCTCAAGAGCCATATTTTTTGCATTGCCTACTGCTTTCTTAGATTCTCGTCGAGCTACTTTATATTTCTCCCATTTATTCTTATTTTTATTTTTAAACCAATCTCTATAATAAATCTTGTTCTCCTTAATTTTTTCTTGTACATCATCTTTCCACCACCAAGTATCTTTATTATTTGGAAACATTCCTTTGGATTCTCTCAGCACATCCTTCGCCACCTTACGGATACAGTTAGCAACTGTCAACCACATAAGATCAGTTTCTCTGTTAATGTTCCATTGCCCAAGTTCTAAAACTTTCTCCTTAAATATACATTTGTTCTTATTCTTTAGCTTCCACCATTAAGTCCGAGGATAAGATTTTGATTTATTATTTCTTCTCCAATACTTTATCTCGAAATCTAAAATCATTAATCGATGTTGGGTAGTCAAACATTCACTTGGAATAACTTTATAATCTATACAATCCAAGCGATCTCGTTTTCTTATAAGAAAAAAATCAATCTGAGTTCTTGAAGTTCCATTCTTGTACGTGATAACATACTCTTCTCTCTTCTTGAATAAAATATTAGCAATTACAAAATCATATGTTGAAGAAAACTTTAAAATAGTTTTACCCTCCTTATTTATCTCTCCAAAATCATAACCATCATGGATGCTATTAATTTCCTCAGCAACACTTCCAACATGTCCATTTAAATCTCCTCCAATAAATAATCTTTCCTCATGAGGTATCTCTTGTATTAACTCTTCTAAATTATTCCAAAATTTTTCCTTTATGCTCACATCCAAACCTACGATGAGATTTTTCATGCGGCCGTGCGAGGCCGGCGGCGGCAGCGCAGGGCAGCGCGGCTACCGGATTTGTTGGAGGGAGGGAGGGTAAAGGTATAATAGTAATTTTAATAATTTTGTAATAATAAAAAAATAAAAAAGGACTCAGATGATAATTTTTGAAAACCTAGGGACCCCAATGTTTAATTTTAAAATCATGGACCTGTGTGATTATAACCCTTAAACTCAGGGACCTGAGAGTAATTTGCCCATAAATCTATATTAGGATGTCGTACTTATAAATGGCAAGATAGTTATATGGAATAGTAAGAAATGAAATATTGTGACTAATATCCAAAGTACGACACTATGGCTCATAGAACATGCGAGATAAAATAGATCAAAGCTCTGCTTAAAGATCATGATATTAAACATAGTGAAATATAGCCGATCTATATTGCTAACCACAATATTTTCCATAAAAACAACTTATGTTGAGGTGGACTATTGACCATTTTCATGATATTGTGCTCTCCAAAGAAACTATCACCCTCATATTATCACAAAAGATCAAACTACCGATATTTGTATAAAGGCTCTTGGAATTTCTTTGCTAATGTTTTTTACAACAAGCTGGGCACATTGGAGGTGTACACAACAGCTTAAGGGGGAGTGCCAGGAAATAAATTAAATTAGGTTTAGTAGCTAATGCTAGTTTGTTAACATTGAATGGAAGTGTGCTAATGTTATTCATCCTCCATTTACAAGATAGATGATGGATAAAAATGAGTTCATCAGGAAGAAATCAAATCAGGGTAACATCTATCAAAAATAAAATTATAGAATAGACTTAGGTAACATAGACATGTACAACATAGAGAAAAAAGACTATCATAAAAACAAGTAGATATAATTTTAGTTGAAGGGATATGAGAGGAAAAGGTAGGAAAAAAGGAGCATGGTTATACATTGTATGGAAAGATTTTGATAAGATTTTGATAAGTTACAAGTAACACCAAAGGATGCATTGGAGAAGATTAACTAGCAAAATAGATTCATAAAGCCAACCCAGAAGTTGGAATGAGGCCAACGATGCTAATGATAATGATGATGATTTTATATTCTATAATATGAGGTAGGCATTGCCATTCAAACAAAATGCTTACGGCAGCATTTTGTTGAATTTCAAGAAATACTTATTTACGATTTCTGTTGGATATGCGTTATATGTAGGAAGAGCAAGAAATTGTAACCCTTAGTGGAGAGAGCAATAAATCACTCAACATTGGGGGAGTCTCTAACTGTACCAAAACACTGCTCTTTTGATCTCAGATCAAAGCTCGCCAGCCATCCACACCGCACAAACCTCTACGAGAAAGATCAATGTCTTTCTAACATAAAATCCCTCTCCCCTTCATCTGATCCTGGTCCGGTTCTTTCTAGACATAGGCTTGTCAGAATGAGAAGAAGATTTTGATCCACAGTTAGATTTTGATCGAAATCTACTATGTTAACCTTTTTTTTATCATATTTGTGGGAAATTATCCCCTTTTCTATATCAACGCCAAGCCTCCATTGTCGTCGCAACATTCTTCAGCTGCCCAATGACAGCTTCTCACTGCCCCTCATTACAATGGGGGCAATGGCTGGCCCCAATTGTGAAAAGTTTACTAGCTTGTGTTAATGTAAGTCATCACCGAACTGAAGATCAAAATCTATAATCCTCCAAGAAGAGGGGAAATCTGCCCATAAAACAAAATATAAAGAATGCGCACCGTACTACCCCATCGATCCTTGGAATCGACCTGAGCTCCGCTCCTGAGAAGTAAATCAACAACGGAGAGACTCCCCTGGCACGACGCCACGTGGAGCGCCGTCCGTCCGTCGATGTCGCAAAAGTTTACATCGACGCCGGCGCCAATGAGCTCCTGGATCCCACCGACGTCACCCTCGTGGGCCAGGTACATCAGCAGAAAATGCTGGTCAATTTTCTCCGTGAGCTCATCTCCGGAGCCGCTAGCGCCGCCGGCAAGCTCCGGCAGGTGGCACGACTGCTTGCCAAGGGTGAAGCGATCGCCGGAACAGAAGGATTCAACTCCGCAGCGTGATGATTCCATCGGCGATGGACGGAGCCTTCGGTCCCGCAGGGAGTCCGACGATAAGCAGTCCGATGGGAAAAGCGATCGACGAAGACTCGGGAGTTCGGAACTCGGTCGGTCGGTTTTGAAGAGAAAAGAGAAGATGCCGGACGCAGAGACGCGCAGAAAAAAAGGCAAACCCACCACTTGTACGGCTTGAATGCCGTCGAATACGTGCAATATACGACCTCTCTTGGAGAGGATTGGCAGTAATCTCGATGGGTCCCGCTCCCACATTCCTTGCCTCAGATTCAATTCATAAATAATTAAATTAGGTAATGCCGTCAAAATTATTCCACAAATAATTCAAGTTTAAATTAGATTCCATTTAGTTCGGGCCTACACTCAATTCACTAATTTTTTTTATTAAATTAAAAATAAATTATAATAACTTTAAAAAAAATTCTAATTTAATAATATAATAATATAATTTTATCTAATTTATTATTTTTAAAAATTAACTTTAAAAATAATAAAAAATAAAATCCAAATCTTATTTCCGCCAATAAAAGAACACAAATTATAGTATAATCCAAAAAATATACGTATCACCGTCATAAAAATTAAATAATATATTCACAATATTTATAATTTATATAACAATTTAAATATATATATATATATATATATATTATATTTTTTCATGAGTATTAAAATCAGATCAGGTTTTAGTGGACTAAAGTGTGGTCGACCGAGAACCTAATCCTAAAAAATTGAATCGAATCTCGATTCGAGTTTTGTGAACAACCCTTTAAAATTAACTATCTTATCGAATCAAAATTTAGGTCATTAACTGTCCTATTTGAAGGCCAATTAGAATCTGGTGCAAGTTTAACCAGAGTCTTAACCGTCCTTATCAATTCAACACAATTAATAAGCTAGTCAAATTTGTAGTTTTAAAGCTAGAAAAATTCACTTAAAAAAATTAGAAAATTTTTAAACGCCCAAATTTATTATTTATACATAACAAATAATAAAATGATACAGAAATATAAAAGAACGAGCAGGTGTAAAAAACAAAAGCGAGAGTTTATATTTGAGTACAATTCACATAGAAATGAGAGACATTGTGTTTCAAATAAAATCAAATCTTTCGTGGATTTTAGAGTTCAAGACATCATATAAATATATTTAAATATAAAATTATTTAGAGAACATTTGGTTCAACATTATATTAATATTATGTTGTGTTATTCAAATGTCATGACGTCTAGATGTCACCTTTCGAATGATAATTATATAATTTTTTTAAAAATATTATTAAATTAAATAATTATTTTTTTTAAATAATTTGATACAATATCAAGATAATATTGAATTAAATTTTTTATTTTTTTGCATTAAATTACAGGAGTTGGTAGATTTATACTAAATAGAAGATGTGTATGAAAAATGAAAAAATAAAAATCAGAAATGAGAAACCAAATAATTGATTACTTTCAGTCCTTCATATTTCAAGCAATTTCATTTGTAGGGAAAGTTTGACCGTCCGATCAGTTAGTATGACGTAATCATGGGTCCATAGATGACGTCACTAGCCACTGTGGACTTCGAGAAGTCCTCGGCCCTCTTCCACGCTGCTTCTCCGAGTCCGAGTCCGAGTCCGAGTCCGGCCAGTGGACTGTGGAATGACGAGTCAACCTCTCCAACCTATCAATGATAAATCATTATCTAAATTTATATTTTTTAAACTTGTACTAACTAATAAAAAGAGTTTTTAATGATTATAAAATTAATTTAATTTATTTATATTTAATATATTATTGACATGGGAAGTAGGGGGTACACTGACGATTAAGACCTAAATGAAAATAATACGCATCCAGAACAGCACATAGGGATTCAAGGTGGTTCAGGAAGAAAATTCTTTACGTCTACCGAGCGATCAGTGAGAGATGATTTCACTAGAAAAAAAAGGTGATGGTTGAAAAGACTAGTACAATAAATTAAAAGAAAAGAAAGTTTTCTTATCCTGAGCTCTTAGTATAAGGATAATAGAAAAGAGATCTTGTCATACCGAATAAGCCCCCCTCTTGAAGCCTGTTCGAGGGTATTTATAGGCAGGAGATAGTGGAGCTCAGTCCGAGTTTTCCGAAAGACAGTCGAATATTCAATTGCTGAGTCCACACTGGTGGTCCCACCGGTGTCGGCCACCGGAGGAGCCAGGAGTAGTGGAATGAGAGCTTAGCTTCTTGATATTGGTATTTCGTTTAGGGGTCTGTTATGACTGGAGCATGCGAGCCTTTGGTTTGCGTAATTGAAAGAAGTATGGTGCATTGAAAACAGTGTGGTCGTGGCATGACAGCGACAGGCGCAGCTGGGAAACATCATCATAGATGTTTCTGGGAAGTGATCTTGAATCATCGAGGACGATGTTTGGCCGAACTCTCGTGGCTGAGGTTTGAAACTTGTAAAAATAATAATAATAATAAAAGGTTAGTGCTCTCACAGCGCCACATGTACGACTAAGATGCAGCGCTGGAACCACGTGTTAACATATATATTTTTTTTATGATAGACATGTAACACAAAAACTTTAAAATATATACGAGGAAATTTACTTTGAAATAGAAAGATTCAAGTTTGAATTCGTACTATCATAATTTTAAATTTGCATAAAAAATTATTGTAAGTAAGGATAAAAGATTAAAGAAAAATTTAAAAAGTACATAAATATATAATATTAATGTCTAACCAAGTATATTTATACTGTGATTAAAATATTAGTAGATGATTAATAATTCAGATGATTGACTAGGTTAGTTGAAAATGTAAAGCAGTTTACTTGAGTTTGGTTAGAATAATTCTATATATTATTCAAACATTAAAGAAAATGAGTATAATAAAAACCACCTCTATGAAGTTTATTAGTGTGAGACTTCACTTGGGTTGGTTTGATTGAAGTAAAATAAAAATAAGGGCAAATTACGTTCAAATCTTTGAGTTTAATGCATAATATCGTGCAGGTTCATGTTTTTAAAATTATAACATCGGGGTCCTGAGTTTTAATAAATTATCATGGGTCTTTTTCTAATTTTTTTATAATTAATTTTTTTTAAATTATCGTTTTACCCCTGCCCCTCTCTCTCTCCTCCTGATCCGGCACACGCGCGCGGGTCGCGGCAGCGCGACCCGCCGGCAACCGCGCGGCTGCTGGTGGGTTGCACACGCCGCGCAGTTGCTGGGGTCTGGTGGCGTCGCCCATGCGCTACGATCGGGAGGAGAGAGAGATGCTGGGAGGAGAGAGAGGGTGATTTCTAACATATGTTACGGCCCAAGGACCTATGTGCATATTTCATCAAACTAGAAGACCAGTTTGCTACATTTAAATATTTGAGGGATCTATTTGCCCATACGAGCAAAATAAAGGGACCCAAATGCTATTTACCCATAAATTAATTCTCAAAATAAATAGTAATTTAACTGGAATCAAACCCAAATTAAAATGCCAATAGTAAACTCATTAAAATGCTTGATTATGTTTTTTTGACCAGTGACCAGAGACTGGTCAAAGTTTGACCAAAAAAAATCAAAGAACACTGTTCTCAGTCACCTTCCCTTCGCCCGCCACTTCTTAATCCCCATTCGATGCTCTGAAGACCGAAGAGAAGAGCGATGTGCTGAAGAAAACGAAACTTGATACCAATTCCACCATGGAAATGAACGCTCTGATCGATCTGCTAACCCAGGGGAGCAGCCAGATAAAAGAGCTTGAAGCCCAGCTGGACCGACCTTCCTCCGCCGAAGCTTGCAGAACCTTAGCGCGCCAAGTGGAGTCCGCCATCACCGCTGCTATCGCCATGGCTAAGCTCCAGGCGCAGCAGAGCTCACCGCAAAAGCTTCGGCACAAGGGTTTCAAGGAGCAGGAGAGGAGGGAGATGAACAAGAAGAAGTGTCGCCGCTAACCCAAAGTTCAAAATGATGGTTTGGGGTCAATAAATTGAGTTTTGAGTAAGCTGATCATGGATCTTTTGCTGTTTGCAGAAAGACGATGCCGCGCTGGAGTAGCAGAGTGAGGGTGAGCTCCGGGTCGACCATGGAGGCGATGGTGAATGACGGCTATAGTTGGAGGAAGTACGGCCAGAAGGACATTCTTGGATCTAAGTTTCCAAGGTTTGTGGAAGGAAAATCCTACTCCCCTTTTGTCTCTCCTATCTGAAGCACAAATACGATATAGGAATACGAGACACATGATAATTTTTTAAAATATAGGACACAAATACGACATAACATGTCAAATACAATAATAATAAAATTAATAATTCATACTTAAAAAATATATAAAATATAATATAAACTTAAATTTTTAAGTATAAATAACTTGTGAGTAACACTGAAGTCTCATAAAATCAAGATGAGAACTTGAGAAGAGACGTCGTCCACACCCAGCACCTTGTCACTTTCGCATCGTTCAAGAATTCAAGATCATCTCCCTCCATAATAAAATCATAGAGAAATATGAAACCTTCATTTGCTGAGGTTTTTTATAATAGTTGCAACGTCGTATGGTAGCACAATCAGGAATTGCTGGTTTCATGCTCCTATACATATAGGATTAGATAATATAACTGCATTCTATGCTATTGCCTCCTGTTGGAAATCCATGTTACAGTCCATACCTAATGACAATGCTATTAATGACCTTAATTTCTTCTCTCTCTCTCTCTGCTATTGTCCTATATATAGAGGATACTACAGGTGCACATACCGTTATTCCCATAGCTGCCTGGCAACAAAGTATGTGCAGCGTTCAGATGAAGATCCCTCCAACTTCAACATATCCTATCGAGGAACTCACACCTGCAACCTCGGCCTCCGACGAAACTCCTCGCCGCAGCCTAAAGATCAAACCTTGCTGCCAAACTTGCAGAAAACGCCTCCACGGACACTAAAGAATAAGAGCCCCAACTCCGATGATCTGCAACTAAAACCTTTTCCCTCTTCTATCTGCATCTCCATGGTACCTGAAAACCATGAACTCTCCTCAGATTCGAAGAACTGCTCGCCAAATTTCATGTCAGGAGTAACCACTCCGACTCCGACGGAGTCCAACTTCGTCCCTCTTTCTCCATGCAACTATGGTGATGGGCAGCAGAACCTCAGTGGTTTTGAGGCAGAGATAGTCGAGATTATGTTGGCGACAGCATCAACAATGAGTTCACCCACTATTGGCATGAATTTTGAGCTGGAGCATATCGAGTTTGATGACAAATTCCCTTTCGATTTCTGTTGAATATGATGATCTCCGAGTTTAGAATTTTAAGTTATGTTGCTATATTGCTTTGCTTATATATATATATATATATATA